>MU825456.1:0-15656 GCA_029204205.1 Desmophyllum pertusum | reverse complement strand
TCCCCCTTTATCACATAGCGGGCAAAATTACTGAATTCTGATTGGCTAAGACAGAGGGCATTTTTTCTTAATCAAGGGCACTTTTTGGTAATCAAGGGCATGATTACTTGATCCTGATTGGTCGAGCGGCAAAATTACTCGCTCCTAATTGGCTGAGCGCGCTGCACTTGGTTGGCTTCTTGACGGCGGGATTTTGAGCAGAATTTTCAAACACAGCGCTCGCTTGTACTTCGCTTCGGAGTTTGTCTTCAGTTTCCCGAGTTATTTGATGAGAAAGGAATGGAAACCGGGTGATAGCTTGAAACGAAAATTCTGAAAAGCTGAATCTCAGTGTTTCACTCGAAACAACAAGATTATTTCAACTGAAAAGTAGAAAACTTGCATCAGCTAGACGTCGACACTTGGCTAGTTTGCGACGAAATTCATTCATGGCGGCCAACTGACTTCTTCACTTCACTTCTGTAAAATACGGGCTTCATCACGTGCAAGCCAGAGTAAATAGCACAGAGTTTGTTCAAGGAAAGAAGAAGGTCAAATTAAACAGGAGAAGTCACCTTTACAAGTTTGTTTGGACTCGTCGTTTGCTGTTTTATCGATGTAGGATTGTACATGTCAAGCAGCTCGCATGCAGCGGAAAGCTTCAAAACATTCAAACAGGTACTTGGCTTGGATTGAGTGTATAAAGCTTGTCTTTTTTTTCACGACTTTAGATTTTTCTTTTAAGAATAACACTAACAGTCAGCGTTATCTTGTTCTGAACGTAATGTTTTGCTTGATCTTGCTGTCATTCTGCATGATTTTAGAAAGGAATATTTTCGTTCCGCAGGCTGAATTATTAGCCGCACGTTGAAGGTTTTTCGAACATTTTGCCCTTTATGTGATAAACAAGTAATCGCATTGTTCCCTCGTGCAATTAGGGATTAATTTCACTTGTATTTTCAAAGTTTTTACAAATTGCCCTCGTCGCCTGCGCGACTCGGGCAATTTTGTAAAAACTTTGAAAATACTCGTGAAATTAAATCCCTAATTGCACTCGGGCCCATGCGATTACCTATACTAACTGGTAGTGTTTACTCGATTGAGACAATTCCCATCGTGTCTGATGTCGTGTGCTTCCAAAAATCTATCTATATATCCATATCGTGTCAATGTTGGTAGGGAAAAGCGAATGTACTTAATTGAGTGATAGAAAATGTTTGCGATGTCAATTTTTGTATTGGCGGAAACAATGAAACATGTTGTTAAAGCTGATTATAACCAATTACATTTTCGTGTATGTCTCAAGGGATTTCGAGATCGCTTATTAGACGTGCCGAGGCCGAGGCCTGGATCATCTTTTCCAGGAGGAAGGGCTATCAAGGTCACGTCCATTCCGATTGGCTCAGTACGGGTCATCTGTCATCAGCCATTTAATTCGAGGTGCCCTGCGATTTTTTTTAATTGTCTGGATTGGTTTTACCACATTGGGTAATTAAGATATGGTGAGAGGCGTCAGAAGGGAACTTATAGAATATTTTAATTATTTGCGTGAGTTACGTTTTGTGTTAATTATAAGTGGCTGTTGGGGAGGGTATGTGGAAGGGGCTAATGTTTCTGGAAGCGGAACATGTTTGATGTGATTGAGTTGGTCTGCTCTAGTACTTGTGTGGCGATTGAGTGGATTTCAGTTATTGTGCGTTAGAAAGTTTGGTTATAGAGTATTTGATACCTTTTTTTTATTCGGAAACGGTTTGCGTTGTTGAACGGCCAAGTTTCGTTGCCTGTCCTGAAGGAGGTTGTTTGATATTGTTAGTTTTCAAGAAGTCAGTCACGTTGACTTTTGCTTTGTACAGTGTACAATTACCCAGCTACAAATGAGTTATCCTTATTCTTTTAAGAAATGGCCTATAAGGTTTCGATTTTTTAGCGGCGGCCATAGAGTCCATTGGGCTATTGTATAATTCTGGCTTCCCAATGTCTTGGCCAAAAACGTTTTGTATCTGATATCTGAGATTAAAAGAAGACCTGGCTAATTGTTGGCACAATCGACTCTGTCAGTCATCTTCATCTTCTGGAGGTAATTAGAAGTGCATGTCGTTTGTTAATCTTAGTTGGAAGTTGTTGTTCAGATATTCAATAGATTTTTGTACAGCATGCACGACGGTTAGTCTATTAACTTTGGCTTCCAAATTCAGCGTTGGCCAGATAACGTTTTTAATCAATGTTGCACTTTTTAGATAAGACAAATTATTTCATGTGCTTGAATATCATATGACGTATGTGACTCATTCTAGAAATTACTGCCGTTCTTGAGGTTGTGTTTCATAATGTCAGTGGAAGCGGGACATATTTGATGTTTATTGAGTTGGTCTGCTCTAGCATTTGAGGGACGGATTAAGTGGATTTCAGTTATTGTGCGTTAGAAGGTTAGCTTTTCGAGGTATGGAACCTTATTACAGCATTGATAACTTTTTGTACGGGTTGTGCTGTCCAATATGTGTGTAAAAAGGAGCGATAAAGGGTCTAGTTTGGTTTCCGGTCTTGAAGGAGGTTGTTTGTTTTAATGTCATAGACTTTTGTTTTGTATTTATGAGTGATCCTAATACTTTTAAGAAATGGCCTTTAAGTTAATTTCGATGTTTAGCGGGCATAGAGTCATTGGGCCATTTCGGCTTTCCAATGTCTTGGCCAAAGACGCTTTGTATCTGATAACTAAGATAAAAATAGGCCCCGCGACGCGTGCTCATGGCTACTGTATTTTTACTCAGAGAATGCGCATACATGTAGCCCATGAGCCGATTAAACGAAATGGGTTAGGGACTCTCACGATTTCAATCAGTAAGTTATATTTTGCTCTACCCAGCAGTCATGAATCCACATCATCCCTTTATAACATGTATACTAGACATACTAGATATAAACATTTCCACGCCAATGGCTTTCGTTAACTCTCACCAGACCTCTCAATTGATACTATAGGTCAAGACTTCGTTCTCCGAGTTGTCGCGTTGAGGATAGTGCAGCAACTTTGTTGGTTTTGTTATTTTTTTCTTTGGTGTATTGCATTTGATAACCCTAACCCTAAGGCAACATCTCTTGCTTTGGCTAACCACACTAAAATAATCAGGCCCGTAGGGCGAGGGATGCGACAGGTGGCGTCCGTGGACCGATGGCTGAAAATAAAGTGAATTAAAAGCTCTAATTCGCTAACTGGTGTAGTCTGGAAATGAAGCCTGAATCAACGAAGATAAACATCGAAGGTCCGCCATTTGTAGATTTGCTGGTGACATATCAAATTTCGGACCAGATCGAACCTCTCCACAACGGCCACCTTGGGGACAGAGGTAAGTGGCCGTTGTAAGAGAGGTGGCCGTTATGGGGAGGTAGGGGTGCAATATGACACCATTTGTTTTTTTGGGGGGGACAACATTTTTATTTAAAAATGCTTATTATAGCATATGAATACGTAACACAATCAAAATGTATCAATAAAACAGAAACCAAAATGATGTTCAGAACAGGAATGTTAACAAAACAAAGCTAGTAAGGTACAGTGAGTACATCAGTTTGTACATCGTTTACTTTCTCTTTCGTGAAATTAAGTTGTCAAGGGTTGTTTGCTTGAGTGAGTGGCTGCGAGGTTTCTATTTTAATGTGACTTACTGTGCCACAAGGCATGTTTTTTTTTCAATTTCGCAATGCAATTTAAACACAGAGCCTTATCAGCTGTACTCGATTTACGACTGAAATAAAAAATACAGTACTGTAAAAAGCGTAAAAAAATGGAAAATAGAAAAAAATGGGGGCCTTGTACTTTCTACTGAGTATTGTGTGATTCTTCCATCAGTGGCTAAACACGTGCCGCAATATAAGATACTGTATTGCCCGACGATGCGTGGTACAGATGAGGTTGCGTGACCTTTTATTACTGTACGCCAAAAAAGATAGGGTTCTAATGGCCGTTGCCGTTGTGGAGAGGTGGCCGTTGTAGAGAGGTTAAAACAAGAGTGAATGTATGGACTGTCCGCCGCCGGACAAAAGAAAGTGGCCGTTGTGGAGATGTGGCCGTTGTGGAGAGGTGGCCGTTAGTAAGAGGTTCGACTGTATCAAAAATTTCCCGGCGGTACCCCCTACAAACTCGGGAGGCACTCGAAAGTTAGTACGCGCAAGGAAAAGGAGACGTCTGCACGCAGGCTATCCCCTCCCCTTTCGCACTTATTACGGACAGTTTTGTTTGTCCCGACGAAAAGCTCATATATTTTATCTTACATTACAACGGTCACTTTTCCGCTCTCATACAAAGTTAACCTCGCTTATCTGTGCACTGTATATTGTCATGACATGTTTGACAACTGTCTTGCTCACTGTGCTGCGTGGCAGGCGTAACACAAAAGTTTCACTTCCTTGGTCTCCTTTTTACTGCAGTCATTAGACGTTGCTTAAATTTCCAGGCGCGCAAAAAAAACGCAAAATTAACCACAATGGATGTTTTATTTAATATCTTGACTTGTATTTACAGCAATGTGGACTACAATATCTCAATTGAAAGGGAACAAAATGGGTTTCTCAGAAAAAAAATATATCTTATCATAACAACCCATAATATTTCAGTAAAACAATCTTAATTAGTACAAATTAACATAAATTATTCATCATATTTGTGGAAAAAAGGAAATTCTTCCAAAATGATATGTAATAGTACAGAGATGTTAAAAAGAAAAAAATGTCTTATCATATCACCAAAATGTCCTGAAAATCTGGCTGAAACGATAAAATCTAGAATTAGTTACGATTTTTTTATCTTAGTCCATATCATGCGACCGATCGCATTTCACCATGGCAACGGCTCGAATTATGGCTCGAATTACGGCGTTTACGCGTCCGTCTTTGCCGAACCAAAATCACTCAAAAAGAAGCTTTCCTCCAAAATTATTGAGCTGTGCACTCCCATATATTAATTCATAGATATATTTCATGAAATAGGCAAGAATTCAGACGTAAAAAGGCAACCTGAACAGCATATAAACGCATTTCAAGAACATAGTGTCACTGTTTGCGAAACCTCGTGTTCGAAAGTTTATTGATCGCTTACCTTGATTCTTCGCTCTAATTTTCGAGCTGCCGGGCCAAATCGCTTTCTTCATCACTTGAAATAACACCGGGCTCTTCATTATCATCCAAACTCATGTCAAGAACGTCTTCTGGATCGACAAATTCGACTCGCGGCCTCTTCATGCGGACGCCATATTTCACAGTCAGAACGTAAAATACATAAATTTCTTCATGTTGGACACATTTAAGTGTCCTAGCCCAAAATCGCTACGTGATTGGCTAAATCCATCGACTTCCTGTCCTCCAAATTTGGAGGGTTATAGGAAGTAACGCAAGTTTGTGACGATTTTGTTTCTCCGTCGGACTATTTTGTCCGATAAGTCGGGGTGCGCCTGGAAATGAGATTATACGGACAATTGTTCGTGTCCGTCTTATCCGGGTTCCACTGTACATACGAGGCGTTTAAATCACAGTCAAAACAAAGGGATTTGACTTCACGAAACTGAAAAAAAAACCTGCCAAAAAAAACCCTGCAAACTGTCAAAGCTATTTGCCTTTATCTCTGTAATTGTGTAATAACCCGACCAATTACACGCCGCGAAATTATTGACATATTATAAATAGACGACGAATTATTACACAAGAATCCATCAAAGAAACAGTTCTCATCTTGCTTCCTACTATAATGTCACGCAAAAAGGTGCATTGTGGTAAAAAAACTCGATTCCCCCCCCCCCCCCCCGCAATATTTTTTGTTCCGTCTTATCTTTCCTCAACACATGCACACACAGCAAATGAGTCTGTTGTTTTCAACCTACGCTCTACAAGTGACTCCACCATGTGATGATTCTGTTTGAATCACTCATTAGTACAGTTGCATCAACAGTCTTTCAACTGAACTGAAGCTGTGAACAATCAACCTCAATTCAAAGCGGGCTGGAAAAGGTAATTAACATTTCACAGAAATGCTAACTAAAACTACTACGTAGATCGAACTTTATGTGTAGACAACTACAACAATAACAAGGTGTCTGAGGATATTTTTTTCCTTGACGAAGTTAAAGGACAGCAAAAAAAAGCGATTTTGTTTTACTCCGGCTTTGCCGTCGTGACTCACCGCCTCTATCAGTTTGCACAGAGGAAAAAAACTTTTCACCTAGGGTACTATAACAACTGTAAATGCTTCAAGTCTATCGTCTCCATCCCGGGGGGGGGGGGGGGGGGGTACTTGACCCATGTTTGGGTATAGGGGTGCCGCTGAGGGTTTGAAACCCTGACCCTGTTTAGGGCAAAAAACTCCTAAAATACCCACCCTGTGTAGGGCAACACCCTCTATTTTAGGACCCTGTTTTAGGGCAAACGACAAAATACACACTCTGTTTAGGACAGGTTTATTTTAGACACCCTGTTTAGGGCAGACTCGCATGAAATTATATACCCTGTTCAGGCAGAGAGGCCAAAAACCATACCCTGTTCAGGGCAGAGAGGCCAAAAACCATACCCTGTCCAGCGGCACGTCCCCGTATAGGCCATATAAGGGAGTACCCCCCCCCCCCCCCCGGGGGTCTCCATGTCCTCCAAACAGACATTTCAGCCTGCGTAGCTGGCAGTTCGTTCGTGGCTTCGGCACGCGCGTATTTTGCCATCGTGCGCCAACGAAATCGCCAGCTACGCAGCCATGCTGGTCGCTTCTTCTCGCGGCTTCGCTCCCGGGGGGGGGGGGGGGGTGGGGGGGGGGGGGGGGGGGGGGGGGGGGGGGGTGGGGGGGCACTCTCTTATATACGCTATATAGGTACGTGCAGCTGGTCTGGAACAGGGTACCAGTTTTCCCAGAAGTTGGCACAAATATCGTTAATTGATACTCTGGATTATGTTAGTCAGACGAATCGAAACGCGTAGGAAAGAAGCTTTACAACTGCTGCTTACTAGTTTAGCCTTTTGGGTTAGAAACAAATCGTTAAAATCGTCTGGAACAGGGTATCTTTTTTAACATTTAGTCTGGAACAGGGTCGCAAAATTAGCGTTTTGTAGTCGGTACAGGTTAAGGGGTTTTTATAGTCCAGCGGCACACCCCTACCCAAATTTTTTTTGGGGAGTACCACCCCCCCCCCCCCCCCCCCCCCCCCCTCCCCGGGCTTCGCTCCTCTCGCGTGACGTGGACTCTGCTCATATCCTAGCTAACTGAACTGGGTAATTACAGTACACTGCACGATTCACGTTTAACGTAACAAATTTATTAGGTCACTTTTAGCAACACTCTGCTCTCGTAAACTAGCTCGCCGACTTCTCAGTTGCGGACAACAAAACTCTGTTCAGTTTATTTACCTTCATGTCATTTTGATCAGTACATCTAACAAGACTTGAAACCCAAGCTAATTTGAATACAATCACCCACTGTTTCTTAAAACAACGGAAACTGTGCTCAAATGAGATGATCTTATCTTTCGTCTACAAACCAAGCAGATAAGTTCGTCTTTAATTTTAGAAGATATTTTTCATATTAAAATCATTCCTCGTTTCGAAAAAAATTTAACACACTTAACAATAGTAGATCTAAAATCCATTTTCTAATATCATTTTGTCACGATGTCCAACGTCAGACTCCCGAAAGCGCGGTGAATTAATTTTCTGCAATCCAGCACGCGGCTTTGATCTTTGTCACAACAGCATTCGCAGCATTCATGCTGACATAACAAAATTCTCAAAATCACTCATCACTCATACTCTTCTGATTGTCGTCATACTGTAATATCTTTGTTTACACAGCAGCATTCGCGCTGACATAACAGAATCTAAAAATAAATTACACATCAGCCTTTCAACAACTGAAGCTCTGAAAGATTTTCAAAGAGTTGTAAATTCACGCTAGCATAACAAAATTATTTGGTCCCTCAGCAATACTTTCTTCTCTGACTTCACCCCTCGCGCGCGCGTGGTGACTAAATGAGTAAATAATAACCCTCCATAGGAAAAGGGGGCTTAAGGTGATTTTTTACAAACGCATTTAAACGCAGCGTTTGAAATGCTTTTCAAACGCATTTCAAATTATTTCAAATGCATTTCAAATGTGTTTCAAACGGTTTCAAACTGAAGGCGTTTCAAACAGAAGAAACGCGTTTCATTGCGTTTGAAAACACAAAAATAATTAATTAAGATGTGCATAATTATTGCCATTACAGAGGTTAACGGCCATACGCCGGCCAAATTTATAACAGAGCCGGACAACTAGGGTCTTTTTTGTAGGGAAGCTCGCGCACGAACTATTAGACGAATGAATAGAAAAAGTTTTGCAGAACCAGTTCAAGCGTGATGGAAACAAGTCCTATTAATAAATGCTAAAAGCGGGAACTTTATAGCTTTAGCTCAAAAATAGTATCCGATATTCGGATAGCTTCGAAGGGGCAGCTCATAATCATGGATTAAACGTAAACAAAATATTAAGAATCGATGACGTGTAAAGTTTCTAAAATTATAAAGTTCATTCGTATAAAATCTTGTATGCATCATCGACGGTCGTAGCCTAATTTACATTCCGTAGATTATTATCTGTTCTCTGGATCATGCTGGATACATGACGCACGCAATAAAAAACTGCTAACAGCTAGTAGAATTAACACAAAAAAAATCCATAGAGTGCATTAACTGAAAAATTGAAACAGAACTACAAACGTATGTAAAAATCGACCGCCATTTCCTTCATTCAAGATACAAAAGAATGTCGCGCTTTTAGCTGCTTTTGTGAACAGATGATCGGCGGACTGATTAAACTAAAGATAACACTGACGTCTTCGACCCGCAAGAGTTACAAGTATGTTACAGAGGAGTTTAATACATTGAGGTAAATTGTTTGTAACATTACAGGAAAGAAAACGAGGAGTTATCGTACTGTGTTGGTTTCACTTGGAATCGAGGCATAGAACTGATGGGCCTCCGTGACAAACGTCAGTGTTGCGTGCGTTATGCTCGATCTGCGGTTAGAAGTCTTGTCTGCTGTCGATGTCATGTCAAGCCTTGTCCGAGCGTTTCTGTTTTTAGGCGCACGCTCAATGCATTGCGAAGTGTTTGAAAAACGTTGCAAGATCGTCAATTTATACACATGTAATGATGTTTATACTGTGTACGTGCTCGCTTACACGTTTTTAGAACAAGAAATACACCTGAACATTCCTGTTATCTTTCTTGATATCTTTCGCGTATTTATACACGTAAACATGCTTTTAGAACGAGGTTATTCCCCAGGATTATTCCAGCGTCTTTAGAACACTTTTACGCGCTGTTCTCTTATTAAACAAATTAATTACTAGGTACATGATGTAGGCGAGTTGACTTCAGTGTGGGCGAGTTAACTTGTTGGCGAAGCGACCGGCTTCGCATACGGAACTTGATTGACTTTGTCCAAATATTGTACGAAAAACCGAGTGGAAGGTTTTCGATGGTTGCGACTCAGATGAAGCTTAAATCAACGGAGGACGACGCTCCAAGAATACTAATTCATGCATTGGAATGTCGTACGATCTTGAATTCATACTCGAAAGGAAAGGTAATTACAGAATTACAGGAGTTGACAAATAATGTCATAGCTTGTTCACGCATCATATTTGTTGACATTTCCGTTAATTTTGAGAATACTGCTATGCACTCTATAAAAACTTTCTTGTTGTTTATTTTATTGATCAACCTAACGATGGAATATTACTGAACTTTTAATCAAAAGTAAAAAGTGTGACTGCACCACCGTGATTTATCTAGCTTTTTTAAATTTCATTAACGACGCCTGAAGTTACCGTTTACCATCTTCAGTCCAGCATTTGTTGTGTTGTCCGAATAATTATGCTTCAGTGGTAATAATAATGCAGGTTGTTGGCAGATGGGCGTTTCAAATGCGTTTCTCCACGTTTCAAACGCTGAAAAAAGTAAACGTTTCTAACACTGTTTGAAATGTGTTTCAAACAGGTTTCAAATTATTTCAAACGGGTTTCAAATGCGTTTCAAATATAAACGCCTTGAAACGCTGATGCGATAAGCCCCCTTTTCCTATGGAGGGTCACAGTTAACGAATATCACGTCACACGACAACCTTTTACCTGTAGAAATTTCATTTATCTCTTCAGTTATCAATTGCTCGTTTTAAACAACTGAAGCTGAGCCGGAATGATTTTCAAAAATTCTGCTCCAGTAAACTAGCTCGCCGTCTTCTTTTCGCGGCTTCGCCCCTCGCGCGTGAGGCTTAAACGTAGTCTCCTTGAAGCCTAGCCAAACAAACTGACAGCTCCCACATAAACATTACTACCTATTCCCTTTTTAGCAACTGATAATATTTATTATCTTTATTTCAGGAAACTTCAATAACGATAGTACAACTCAAACAAATGAATTGTACGAAGGACTCTAAAAGACCGGCGGTTACTCAACAAAAGCTTCAACAATGTGACTCAATCAAACGCGACCCTGTTCGTGCAGTTGTCAAAGAAATACACCTACGTAAATAAAAACATTTAAAAACAAACGTGTCTTTCATATTTATTTTGCAACGCAATTTCTCTCCATGTAGCTCACTAAATATGCCAATCTTCTTTTTGAGCATTGCACTTGACACCACTGTCAATGAAGCGAAACAATCGAACAATGCCATATCATGTTCAGTTATTCAAAGAATTGTTACAAAAAAGTCTTACGAAGGAATGTTACAAAGAATGCTTCGACGACGACAATAATGGGCACTTGCGCAAGCGCAGTACCCATAAAAAGAATAGACTCGGTCTTGAGAGATAATTGGAGATGAGGTTATTTAGAGTTTTTTTTTTATTTCTGCAACAGGGCTAAAAGCATATTATACGAAAAAATAAACCAAACGAATGGTTTGTTGTATTTTGTTGTGTGTATGAAGGTGATAAGTCCGCCCTGTTCCCAAACGGGGAGAAATAACAGATTATAAAATTCAGCTGTTCTTTATTAATGTCACTTGGGAGTTAAATACAGCGGATATTGACCTTTGAGGTAATAAATAAATAAATCCAAGGACCAAGTCGCACTGGAGGACAATTTGGGATTTGCAAATCTCGACTGAAAATTGTAGTATTCGAAATGTTGTCGCACTAGAGAACAAAATTCGTCTACAAATATTACGTCATACTGCGACCTACGAAAACGGGACTGATTTCGAGTCATGAGCAACGAATAATTTTTGCAGCAATTTTTCGTTTTCGTTGTTTTTTGGCGTGTGTATAATCCTTACTCCAATTTTGATCGCTATTAAGTGCCATTCTCGCCATTGGACTTCTGTCGTCCGTAAATACGAACAGTCACGTGCCAGATGAGTGAAGTGAAGTCAGATATTTTGGCAAATACAAAATCCCTGTGGATCTCTATAAAGGGACCTTGACCCCGTTTTGATTTCTGTCTAACCAAGTTCCAAGCTTACTAGTAGCTACATATACACACTCATGGAATGTTAAACAAATATCAAGCTGTATAGGTTTACCATTTAACTATTTAACGTTAGCAATTTTGCAGAAAATGCGACACAATCAAACTACGAAAACAATTGATAAACGAACTGTCTGACTGACTACAAAATAACTACGTATACACTAAACGAGACTGAATTAACGAGTTTACATCTTGAAAACTGAAACTATCAGCTTGCAAGAGTGAGGTGCCTTTGCCATCACGAAAAGAAAGATACATTGTTTCCACTTACAATCTTGTCCAAATCCGTTGAATTGTCGACCAAGTATGTTGAATTTTCCACCAAATATATTGAGCTGTTGTTCCACTTGCTAAGCGGGGAGGTACCAAGGAGTCTGATGTTCATTGGACCTACACTTTATTTCCTGATTGAGCACAGCTTCTACATTCTGCTTCTTCTAGTCTTCTTCTAACTCTGACTAATAGTCCAGTCAATCTGTGGTTTGAGATCAAACTAATTGCAACAGAATTTATTTATGCGTTATATGACCAAGGCAAGTGCCCTAAACAACATACTAAAAATCCCCAAAAATCCCTTCAGTGGAACATCTCGAAATTAAGCAATAAAGATTTGAAGCTGTTTCCACAGGGTACCCACGTTGTGTAAAGTAACAAACCTAATCAAACTTCTTTTTGAGCGGGGCCTGCGCATGTTTTGTGATGTATTACAACCCTAAAAATATAACAGAATCATTTGGATCAATTTTCAGCCAATTTAACGTATACAAATACTAAAATAACATTTCCGTACCACAGGGTACCCGCGTCAGTGAAAAAAAGGAAAAACTCTACAGTTAACACATTTTATTCGTTTTTTTCAGTTCAATTTAACAATAGGATCAGCATTGATGACTGAACCTCGGAATTAATACAACTGCTATCGGTTTTCGGCCTGATTGCACGTTTGTCTGTTGACTATCTGAATCTTTTCATGACCTGACGTGCCAGGTTGAAACAAAACATGGATCTAATATTTCACAGCTGAAATTTCCATAATACTTCAGCTAGTTGCATGGCCACTAAAATTATTTCATGATTAAATAAAAATGAAATTTGTACGACAACCAATTTGTGGAAATAGTCGGTGTGCCCGCGTTATAACTTGTTGCTCTCAACTACAAGTTCGGAGTCTAACGATGTAAAGACTCGTTGTAATCCAGTTATTCGTCTTCTACTAAGTCGGGTGCAGGCGAGTTCAGGCAGCTCTGGCCTTTGCACACTCCACAAGCAGGAGAACATTGGAGACCATGCTTCTTACAGCTACACCTCTGCGTACTACAGTTGGATTTGCAGTTACAACTGATGATATCCAAGAGGGACTCGTGTGCTGCTGGTAGATCAGTTCTGATTGGAAGTAGCTTTCCGTCAACTTGTTTCCAGCCCCAGTTCGCTGGTTGTAGATCTTGATTACCCTTCCACTCCTGAACCTGATAATACACTCTCAGGCTGTGGTACGCGGCAGCTGCTGTGGTTGGGGGTAGGGTTTCGGGCTGTAGAAACGATGATCCGGTGGCAACTTTGTGACAGAAACATGTGTACCTCAAAGAATCCAGTCTGTCTTCTGTTCTTCCTCCATAAAGACACACGAGTGCTTTTTCTCCAGCTTCTATGACGTCATCCCGAGTGGAATCAGAGTTCATGAATGTGTCTGCTTGCTTACTAAAGATGGCGCTTTCTTGCACCTTCTTCAGAGCCAGCGCTTTGCCTAATCCATGTACACGGGACGTAGTATCGCAGCCGAGTATTGCATGTACAAATAACATGTATGTGCATACCCGACTGCCCAAGGCGAGCTTTGCTTTCTTGATGCTCCATACTCTCCTCGTTTGTGCCCTTTTTCTAGGCTCCGGCGTGAAGTAAACGTCATGGCAATCCAGGTTCACATGGAAGCAAAGTAGAATCAAGAGATCGGTGTCGTCCCCAACCAATGCAGTGATGTTATCTCTGGCTGACTCTACTACGGTCTGCACAATAAGGATATCTGCATCCCCCGCAACACGGATAACTGTACAGCCATCATCCTTGAGCTGGTTGTCAAGTAGATTGATAAACCTTTGTTTGTTGGATTTGTTGGCCAGAAATGCTTGCTTTGTGGAATTAACAACCATACTGCCTTCAAAGTTCACAGTTGGTGCGTATGCCCCTGTTCGCCTTTGGTGTGTGCAATCTTTCGTCGATGGTCCATCTTCATAGCCATCGAAAACGATGGTAGGCTTGCCGTATCGCCGGGATACGTACTGGACGTAAAGGCGTAAAATAGCCTCATACGTGGCACCACGTGGCCAAGGAATCCGGTGGACAAGAGCGGCGCCATCCAGCACGTAATGGATATCCCTCGTCGGTAGTGCAGTGTGATGCTCCTTCGTTTTTGTCCAGAGTGCGTCAGCAAGCACCGGTTTGGTCGCCTCTTTAGGAAGTAGGGATGACTCAAACAACGCGGGAGGGTAACTACAAATTTCATATTTAAACTGCTCCTGGGGATTCTCGAATCTTCCTGAAGTCGCAACAACGCATAGTCTCTGGAATAGCAATTGTGGGTCCACTTGAACTTCACCCCCAGAAAACGCAACAGCAGACTTCGATGCGAGCGTCACAGTCTGGGCTTTTCGGCGGAATGAAAATTCAAGCACGTTCTTGCCAACCATTGATGAAAGAATGTTACTTCCTACTTCCTTTTGCCTTGTCTGCATTGACGTTGTCGTCCGCAACAACCCCAGACGCAATGCCACGCAAACAAGGGTCTGCACTAAACGGACTCCTTGCAATTAGAAAGGTCGCCATCTTTTGCATGTCTTCGAAGTCGCGTTGTTTCCTTGCTTTAGTTGAATCACTGGCGAGTTGCTAACTTATGGGACTTCGAGTTAAATTAATTTCAATAAAAAATGTATAATTATGACAAACACTCCCGAAAATAGATGCAATTCGAAAAATATTCGCGAAAGCGCATATTTCCGTCGCGGGTACCCTATGGTTTTAAATATTTCTATTTTGTATACATTTATTATCTTTTTTTATAGTTAATAACGTTGTTCCGATTACCTATACCGTGAATTGTGTTAGTTTTTACATATTGAACGAAATAATTGTGAAAACAAACGCGTTTTTACAGTGCGTTTAATACCACTCAACGTGGGTACCCTGTGGTAAAAGCTTGACATCTTTATCGCTAAATTTCGGGATGTTCCACCGAAGGGATTTGTTGGGATTTTTAGTATGTTACTAAGGTCACCTCAAACCTTCATTTAGCAATGAAATAAATTCTGTTGCAATTAGTTTGATCTGGAGCCTAAAATGTTCGTAGATTGACTGGACTATAACTCCGTCTTCTTATTCTGTCTTCTTCTTACAAGTTGGAGTGCGCTTAGCGTATATACCAAAATTAGAGACATGTTTGGGTTTCGGACCGTGAGAACTTAGGGTTACTCAGGAAGTAACAAACCAAAACAAACCCAAGCATACCTCCATAAATAATACAAATCTAATAAACAATATTTCAGGGAACGAATCGAAAGATAATTAAACAATAACTTTAGGCTTTCGCGGATGTCTCAGTCAAGGTCAGGAAGAACTCTGAAACATGACTACCGTGGGAGCTATTGTTAAAGCTAAATCACTGAGACAAAACGGGAAATGGAATTTGAAGCCAAGATGATATACAGGTGGGCTGACCTTGACAAAATGGACAACCACAGCTGATCACAAGATCAACATGAAACTAAGCCAAAATTAACGATTAAGTAACTACTAAATTTAGCTTCATAACAATTGTATCTTATTACTGAAAAAAAATATAACGTTCAACCGCGTGCCACGAGAGATGATCACTTGGAAATACCACAGGCCATGATGTTTCAGGCAAGGTAAGCCGTGTTACTGCTGGTTTGTTGCTTAATGCATAACGGCGTCAAAGGTAAGGACTGTTTTTTGTAGTTTTTTGTTTTTTTGTTGAGTGGCTGCTCTAGTATTGTTTGTGCGACGGATTGAGTGGATTTCAGTTATTGTGCGTTAGAAAGTTTGGCTATAGAGTATTTTAATGATAACTTTTGAAACGAGTTGCGTTCTTAAACGGCCAAGTGTCGTTGCCTGTCCTGAAGGAGGTTGTTTGATGATGTTAGTTTTCATGAAGTCAATCACGTAGACTTTTGTTTTTGTACTAC
>MU825455.1:291454-320262 GCA_029204205.1 Desmophyllum pertusum | reverse complement strand
ATACACGAGAGGGCCGCCTACATCTCGGGTTTGCTATACACCAGGCAGCGGTCGTTAGAAGCAGGGGGCAAGGAGACGGGAAAAGGCCCCGTGCATTGTCGTAGATGAAAGGCCGTCACTTCATG
Organism: Desmophyllum pertusum; assembly: GCA_029204205.1. Lineage (NCBI taxonomy): Eukaryota > Metazoa > Cnidaria > Anthozoa > Scleractinia > Caryophylliidae > Desmophyllum > Desmophyllum pertusum. The sequence continues at coordinate 320,137 of MU825455.1, read as the reverse complement.
TGCAAATTCAGTGGATTTAGCACACTGAGGCCGCCACGTTTCGGCCGCAATGAAACTCCAAAGTTGTTGCTACAGTCGCAAACACAGAACATAAGTAGTACATGTCTAAACTGAATACTAGATACCGCAGTTAAGTCAATACTTACAGGCAAGGTCTACTAGACTCCAGGTCAAATTCGATAAAAGAAATATTCATCATCTTGCCTTGTGGAATAGGAACCGAAGAAGTACAGTCCGTATTTTTTGAGTAGTTGTTAGGATATCCGGGACTTTTCAGTGTATCATTTATCAATGGATTACACCCTATGAAAACAAAACTATATTTAAAAGGTATGTAATATCAACCTATGCAGTCGACCCTCTACGCACGGACACCTCCATAATACTGACACCTCCCTATCACGGACCAGTTCATTGGGTCCCGGTAAAATTCCATTAATTTCCAGGGCTCGAACCAGGGCTCAAACCATTAGGCCACCGCACCAGCCACCTTTAATGTATTACGGACCAAACCCAAAAATACTTAAGTACATACATACATACATACATACATACATTTTATTGGACACTCCCCATATGGCTTTTAACAAGTAACCTTCAAGTATTTCTTCTTCAATTCATGTCGAAAATAAACCTTTATCCGTTGACAGATATTTATAATTTGTTCTATTGCATTACGCAACGTAGGTGACTACATTCTACAATAACTAACAGGAAACCAGTTCCATTTCTTTCCCTCACTCTATGATCTTAAGGAGCGTCCCGGAATGGAACGCCTGGTTTCCAATGTCGAGTTTTTATTTTACAATAACTGTCAAATTTCTCGCGCGCTCATTTTTGATTTTTTTTTTTTTAATACCTCTTAGGCCCAGTTCAGACGCCGTACTTCACATGAGCCGAATCAAATTCGAATGCAGGCCGACCCAAATTAATTTAGCCCAGCTGAATTGATTCAGACGCCGAGCTTAATTCAGCCGAACTTAATTTAATAGGGGAAAATTGCTGTTATATTGAAAAATACATTATAATTAATTCATGCATTTGTTTCGGCTCATGTGAAGTTCGGCGTCTGAATCAAAGCCGATCCACAGCCGTTATTCTCGGCTGAGCCAGGCGGGAAGAACGGCTGAGCCGATCCGAATTCATCCAGCCGTTCCGAATTGATTCAGACGCCGTACCTCACATGAACTTAATTCATCGAATTCGATTCGGCTCATGTGAAGTACGCGCGTCTGAACTGGGCCTTAGTCAACGCGATGGACGATGTTATCATGTGCATGCGTGATTTTACGGACTTTTACTCCAATCAGATTGGGGCTACCATCGATCAACATGATCAACAACCAATGAAATAGATGATTTCTAAAATCCGAGTAAATCCGAGTAGATATCGATTTTTAGACTGAACCATTTGGTGACGGCCATCTTTGTTGATGTTTAGCAGAATGGCGAAAACAGTGCTACTGCGATGTACATGCTTTCTTTGTACATTTTGTTGTTTCCACGGAAAGTGGTCAAATTGAGGAGATAATTTGAAATGTGCTTTGGGAGTTTGTTACGATCTCTTGTCAACAGTTGATTGTCGGTAAATCTTGTTGCGTCGATTTTATTCAGTAATCTTGTGCAGTGCTTTAGTAAAAATGTGTATTTGTGTTTATTGTCGTTCGATGCATCAAGGTTAGGTGATTAGATCACTATACGTTTGTGATGGCTGTTCATTAACTTCAAAGGCAAGTATCAAAAGACTTCAAGTTGTCGAAAGAAGACGCGATTTCGTTTAATTTTAGCTCGGGCGTAAATAGTTTCAGAAGTACGAATATTCAAAATCCGGTCAGTGTAAAACGCAGAGTGCGAACTGTATACAGCGCAGACTGTAGACTGGGGGTAAAATACAGGCTAAGGTTAAGACTGCAGACCAGTAGTCCAGTCATTTCGAGGTTTCGGAAAGGATAGTACCGCAGCATTTTCATATGTCAGCTGGATGGATTTGACAAGTAAGCTTTACGTATAGTATAAAGCTTTATAGGCTTTAAAGCTTATATGAAATGAAATGTTTTATATGTTCCATCACGAGTCTAAATTGTAACTTTAATTAAGCTTACTTTCACTTTAGTTGGTGTCAGTAGAATGAACCTTCTACTTCGAATGTTCAATTAAATAAGCTTTTGTGAGGAATTTGTGTCGCTCTCGTCATGCTTCCGTGTACTAATATTTCGTGATACGTCGTGTACGATGTCGTGAAAGTGATTTCGTGTACCAGACCATGAGATGAAAAGTTTCATCTTAAATTATGGCTGGTTTAAGCGCTGTCCGTGATGCTTCGGTAACAGCTAATGCTTTTGATTTAATTGACGATGATGAATTTGTTCTTCTGTATGCCGCTTAGTTCGTCAAAACTTGTTTTTCCGTATTGGAAATTCCCCAAATTTGATTTGATGAAGATGTGTGGAGCGATGTTGAGTGTCAAACAGAGTTGAGATTTGCGAAAGGTGACCTTGATGCTTTGTTGGAATGTCTTGATATACCTGATAAACGGTTGTTTTGTGAACAGAGAAACAGTTTGTGGTGGCATGGAGGACCCTTTGCATATTGCTAAAGAGATTGGCCTCCCTTGTCGTTTTACGGACATGGTACCTCAGCTTGGACGTAGTCCAGCCGAGCTCTGCCTGATATTCAACAGCATGATAGACTTAATCTATGAACATCACCACCATAGTTTGCATAGCTGGGACCAGTTCTTCCTTCAATTTGACCAGGCTGCACCTGTATGCAGAAGCTGTCCACCAGCAGGGTGCTCCATTGGAACAATTGTTTTGGTTTTATTGATGGGACTGCGTGGCATCGCAAGGCCACAGCAAAATCAAAGGGTGATGTACAACGGGCACAAACGGCTGCATTCGGATAAAATTTCAAAGTATTGTAATTCCTAATGGCCTTATTGCCAATTTGCATGGCCCATTTGAGGGGAGACGTCACGACAGCACCATGCTGCAAGAAACGGGTGCTCTCCTCTAAATCACAGTTTGACACCCCCAGAAGAAACACACAGCACCCCTTGCATGGGTGTGGCTCGCTTCAAGACGAACGTTCGTTTATTGCACTATGATAGGTAAAACATTACTGACAGTATATAGACAATTTCCATGATGCGAAAAAACTAACTGAATACCGCGTCAAAACTAGCAAAAGCTAACTGAAATGGGGGTTGTGGAACAACAGCTGGGTGAAAAACCTCTTCGTACGTCCACTCGCTCCTAAGAGGAAAACCCCAGGCCAGCTGTACCCCAAATCAGGCGGTCCCCCGGGCAAGACCAACAAAGGGAACAAAAGACAATATCCAAAATAAAAGCTAAATACCTAAAGCTTTTGAAACGGACAAACGCGAAGTTAAGGAGTCTTTAACATAGCCATCTTTGGCAGAAACACTTGACCAGCGGCCGTGACGCATAAAAAGGCGACCCGGAACACTGAAGCAGCTACAAACAACCCAAGCACCGTCCCTGAATTGGTCGGTTTTGCTGGATTCAATGAATAACTGTAACATATCACTATCGACCTTAACATGTCTGAGCGAACTAGTTTCGCGAGTTCGTCAAATCTAAGAAAGGCCGCGAAGGCCAGTAAACAACGAAACGAATATCATATAAGGCATTAGAATTGACTAAAAATTCCAATTGAGAAACTTTAATAGGTTCCTTCTTGGAAGTATGGTGGGCCAATAGACGCTGTGCACCAGCGAGGACATCCTTCACCAACGGGTGCTCTGAGGGAGATGGCTCGCCAGCCAATCCAAGCAATACTATGTACCGCAGACTCTATCGGAGAAGCCGTCTTCGCATCAGACATCAGGTGGCGCAGGTAGAGGGCGAAGTGGTAAGGAGGACGCAGGGAAAACAGGCAGGTCATGTTCAACGGGCCCAAAGTTTCCATCTAGGCGTAGGTATTGCGCAGTACTTGGGTGTAGTGCTTGTAGCTCTACCTGCCAATGTCACATCCGGAAGGGAATTAGCAAGCGCTGTTAAATGAATATTGCCCGGAGGAAATAGCAGCCCGAAGATTTGACCACATTGCTGACTTGAAAACATCTACAAAAAATAAGAAAGAAAGAAAAAAGGAACACACGCGGCCAAACAATAATAATAATGATAAGAATAAATCAATCAAATAAAACAAAAAAACACGAACGCAGGAAAGCGAGACCGAGATGAAAGACCTACTCTTTCACACCTATATATATATACACCCGCCAAAACAAAACCCCACATACCAACGCACATACCTAAACAAACATAGATACCGATGAGAGCATATTTTCCTGCTAATTCCGTAGTCAAACGAAGGAAAATACTACTCTCCTCTAAATCACAGTTTGACACCCCCAGAAAAACAAACACACAGCAACCCTTGGGTGTGGCTCGCTTCAAGAACGGAGCGTGCAGATACAGACGAGAGCTCGAGAACGGGAATGTAAAAAAAGCAAGGAAATTACCCACGATAAGCACACTGGCTATTAGACTGTCCCAGAAACTGGTGGAAAGGACACCCCAGGGCAAACCACAAACCACCCCTGGCTACATAAGGCCACAAACATGTTAGTGCAAAAGTAGAGAAACGGTAGAGAATAAACAGGCTACCCACTGGCTATCTGAAACCACCCACTAAAAACCAGGCTAACAACAGCCAGCTATGGGCTAAAAAAAAAACATTAAACCACCCACTGGCTCTAAAAGACGGCCACCCACTGGACCACATGTATCAACAGCCACCCACTGGCTAATAACATTATACGAGGACTGCTCTGGCCACCCACTGGCTACAAGACGGCCACCCACTGGCCTCATGTATCAACATCCACCCACTGGCTAATATCATACGAAGAAACTGCTCGAGCCACCCACTGACTACATGAAAAGGTACCCACTGGCCAAAGGTAACCTAAAGTAACCCACAAAACTATAAACAACTACCAGACTGTAGCAGAGCCACATTTGGCACACGAGCCAAATTCGCTGGTGCAAAAACCCTGCATAAGTAACGAGCCGATCTGAAATCAATGCGAATAGCCAACACTCTAAAGTGAAGGTCCTCTCTGCCGAAAAAAACCAAAAATGTGACGACCAGTGCGGAACGTTTGCCTTTAAGGGGGGAAGATCCATCCAATCCACCACGAAAGATGCCAAAATGTAGGCCGTCAGATGTTAAGAAAATCAGAAACGAAGTGACAAGAGCATTGAGGAATGCAAAGGCTTCGTATTTCTCTGACATGTTTAACGAAGTGAAGAACTCTGCTGCGTATTGGAACTTAATAAACAAAGCAAACCAACCCGAAAGTGCGAAAGAATATTGGTCCTCTGAAAAGAGACGACAAGTCATTAGCTTTAGATGACAAGGAAAAGGCAGGACTATTAAACTCGTACTTCGCGACCATCGGGGAAAAACTCGCTAATTCATTACCGCCTACAGTCAATACTCAACACTCGGTAATTGATACAGAATCCATAGAAGTACCACAGATATCCGAATTCCTCATATCAAAAAACGCTGTACGGCACAAAGTCAGCACACTTAAAGCGAAGAAGTCCTCAGGGCCAGACACCATTCAACCGAAATTACTGAGGCTGGCCGGCGACGCTATTATACCAGCGCTGATAGCGCTTTACCAACACAGCATAGAATGTGAAACGGTGTACTCAACCTGGAAGCAAGCCAGGATTACCCCTATCTTTAAGAAGGATGAGGAGACTGATAGCGGTAACTACAGGCCTGTGTCGTTGCTAAGCATCCCCAGCAAGATTTTGGAGTCTGAAGCCAATGATAGGCTCGTTAACCATACTTTTAAGGAGAACAAACTTGTATCGGATAGACAGTGGGCCTACCGGACTGGGTTTTCGACTGAACTTTTATTTGTTGTTGCACCTAACAGAAGTGTGGAGAAAGGCGGTGGACACAGGTATGGTTGTAGCTGTGGCTTTTATCGACTTCCGCAAAGCATTCGACAGCGTAAACCATACTATCCTAGACACAAAACTTCAAAGAGAAATTGGCGTGTCGGGCAAGCTTTTGAACTGGCTTAGGAATTATCTCCACGACAGGAGTCAATTTACGGTCGTCAATGGAACGAAGTCGGAGTCACTCCCAGTCTCATATGGTATTCCTCAAGGCTCAGTACTGGGACCGACACTCTTCACCCTGTTCACCAATGATTTACCATCTTCGGTGAAATCAGGGCAAGTCTACATGTACGCGGACGACACAACTGTATATTGCATTAGTAAAGACGCGGACGACGCTACAGCCCAGCTGAATAAGGCGCTTTCGGAACTTTACGAATGGTGTCTGAAGAACAAGCTAACACCGCACCCGAAGAAATGCGAGGCTATGTTGATAACACGCTCCAATTGCATGGGTCCGATTAGACCTTTGTTCATCGGGAGTTCTAACGTCAAGTGGGTAAGCAAGACCCGTCTACTGGGGATGACAGTAGATGACAGGTTGAGCTGGATACCTCACACTCAGGAGCTGAAGAAGAGCTTTGGTACTAAACTCGACCTACTCAAGAGATCTAGATTCCTACCTAAAACTGTCCTCGAACAATTTTATTTTAAAGTTATTTTGCCATCCGTAAATTACGGAATACTGCTGTGGGGGAGCTGCACCAACCATGAGAATTTAAACGCAATCAACAAGCAGCATTGCAGGGCCGCAAAAATTATTTACAACATGGCGAAAGACATCCCATCGGCAGATGCTCTGATTCGTGCGAACTGGCCTTCACTCATTTACACTTATAAAATGACTGTATTTAAGTGTATTCATAGGGCTTTTAACGATCGTCTACCCACTTTGTTATGCAATAATATTGTTAGCAGGCGCATAAGAGTACACGAATTCAGACTGCAAGATGCACTTATGATACCTCGATTTAATACAAAGTTTGTACAGAATTCTGTCTCCTACAGAGGAGCCACGCTATGGAACACTATGATAGCTTGTGATACTTCGTTATCAAAAGTTAATTCCAAATATCTGGACAAGGTCCTAAAGAACATTAAAGAATTTGATCAGTTCAGTTTTAACACAACATCAGTTTCCACAACTAAGTTTAGGAACACTGATTTTATTTACTTTTGAAAAATACAGTTTCTGTTCTATTCATTTATTTATTTATTTATTTTTCCTCCTTATTAAAATAATGTAGATAGTATATACTATATGGTTCCGAATGTATGTAATTATTACTTTTAGATGCACGACCCCATAAGCTTGTAGCTTTTATACTTATCGTGTTGAAATAAAGGCTTTGTATTGTGTTGTATTGTATTGTATTGTATTGTATTGTATTGTATTGTATTGTATTGTATTGTATTGTATTGTATTGTATTGTAGAAGGGGCCAGAATGGAGCGGATCGCCACAACGGAGCAATTAATGTCCCTTGTGCGCGGCACGACCTCATGTGCCTGAGAGTCCTCGGAACTTGATGAGGGGGGCGGACAAAGCCAGTTGTTCTCAAAGTCCCAAGAGCTTGTAAACGTGTCCATAGATTCACAAAGAGGGTTCCAAAACCTGGAATCAAATCTAGGTAATAAATGGTTATGCTCGTCGGCAAAGCGATCAACAGTGTGAGGCCCCCATCTTGAATCTAAAAGGCGAAAAATGTGAAAACTAACAGACCAATCATCAGTGTCCACAATACGGCTCAAATAATCAGCTTGCTCATTGCTGGCCCTAGGCACCCATTCGGGTTCGATAGAAATACCGTGAAGAACGCAAATGTCAAAAATGCGCTTGGCTTCTTCTTGTAAATGCAACTTCGTACTACCCACATCGATAATACGCGCAACGTTCTGATTATCGGTGTACCATTTGACACATAATCCCGCTAACTTAGGCGCAAAAGATTGTAAAACTTTACGAACGGCTAAAATTTTACGCAAAGTGGAGCTTTGACTCGTATCGTCAAAAGACCAAAAACCTTGAGCGGCCACCTGGGAACCAAGCTCAACAATATAGCCGCCATAACCAGTGTCACTGGCGTCTGAATACGCAATCCTGACTGCACTGGACTTGAACCAAATGCGACGACCATTATGTTGATCCAAATGTGTAAGCCAAAACTCTAGTTCGCCTTTGACCGAATCAACGAGAGTAAACGGAGAAAACCAAGAGTTTTGCGCCGAAATCTGGGTGTACATTGATCGAGACATTAAACGCACTGTGTTGCCAATAGCCATATACATAGAGTTAAGTTGGCCGGCAATGATGGCGAGTTCCTTGGCTGTCACGAAACGTTGAGAAAGAATACGCGAGATGCTTTCCTTAAGCTTCATAATCTTAGCGTGCGGCATGGAGATGAAACAACGACTGGAATCTAAGCAGTAACCAAGCCAAACACCAACTTGAGACGGTGTCCACACGGAGTTTTGATCGTTTACAAAGAAACCCGCGGAGTCCAAATCGGCACGACAAAGACGACTAACTTCTTGGCAGGCGATTGAATCGGGAGCGCCACCGATACCGTCGTCAAGAAAAGTAACGACACGACGACCAAATCCTCGCCAGTAACTAACGAGAGTACGTATTAACTTGGAAAAAATGTAAGGCGCTGAAGACAAGCCAAAAGGCAAAAACAGTGAAAACAAAGTATTTAACAACAGAATCAAAACGCCAAGAAAAAACCGAGATATTGTCGATGATCAGGAAAAAATTTCAACGTGGTGATATCCGGATTTAAGATCAAAGGTGAAAAAATAATAACCCGATTGAAATAAGTCAAACACAGTCCGAATGTCTTCATATCGAAAAAACTGTTTCCAAACAAATTTGTTTAAATACGAAAGCACAAAATAAGCCTGCATTTCCCACTGGACTGCTGTACAACGTGTAACGGATTGATGAACACGGGCGGAATGTCAACTTCCATAACACATCCACGCTCAATTAATTCAGAAATGGCCTCATTAATAAAATCTTTAAACTTGAATGCTGAAGATTTGTTAGGAATAACGTAACTAGCGGGCAAATCGAAAAAAGGGATTTTATACCCTTCAACGATAGTATTGATGATGAACTCAGAAGCCTGAACGGAATTTGACCAAAATCAACGTGAGCCTTGAGAGAGCCAACTTTAAATAAACTAGAATCAGGAGAGTTTTCAAATTCAAATGTATCACTTGTTAGACTTATCTGATCTTGAGAATGACTTGATGTTGGGGCAGTTGCTTCTCCAATGTCCTTCCATTCCACAGGCGAAGCAAACTCCTGCTTCTGAAGGTCCCAGGGTAAAAGGTGGGCTGTCGAAACTGAAAGGGCTGCTGAAATGACTGCTGAATGGACTTGAAAGAATCGTCAGTAGAAGAACGCGTTTGAGAAGAATTAGAATGGGAAGCAAAGCGATTAGATTTGAAACTTGTAGAACTGAACCGCGATTTCTCTCTTTGGCTTCAATAGTTTCTTGGCCGATTTCTCGGCTTTGGAAAATACGCCGTTCATCTTCAGCAGTATCGGCTAAGTCGTCGGTTACATAGGCCGAAACAGTGGCCCAACCGCACTCCAATCGATCGGCAAGCTTAATCAATTTCTGACGCTCAGTCAAAAGCTTCTTACCTTCCTGCAAGCCTTGCTTTGCCTTTTCCAACTTCTTCTTGTCAATAGCGGCAATAGCCGAATCAAATTTGGCTTCCAAAGAATCGTTAAACTTATACTGTTTCTCGTTGCCAACTTGCTTCCACTTGGTCGACTGATCTTCTTTAACCTTCTTCACAACGGATCATACGCAGTCTTCCTGGTCTTCAGAAATGCTTCTCTTAAGGTTTTCTAATTGGAATCGACGCGATTCAAAATCTCTTCTTGAGACTTCGTCAAAATTGCAATCAGCTCTTCCTTATCCATTACGGAAAACTAAACACGAACGCAGGAAAGCGAGACCGAGATGAAAGACCTACTCTTTCACACCTATATATATACACCCGCCAAACAAAACCCCACATACCAACGCACATACCTAAACAAACATAGATACCGATGAGAGCATATTTTCCTGCTAATTCCGTAGTCAAACGCAGGAAAATACTATTCTTCATGAACTCCGCAGGGCTGCATTTTTCAACGGCGATCCACTCTGTATATATGGGGACCCCGCGTATCCTTTGGGATTGCACCTGCAGGCCCCATATAGGAACATGAACTTGACTCCGAAAATGGCACTATATAATCATGCAATGAGCGAAGTTTAGGTGTCAGTCGAGTGGCTAATTATTTTAAATTTATTGATTTTAAAAGCCAGCTGGAAGTTAATATGAGTGCGGTGGTAACATTTTACATTGTTTGTGCTCTCCTGGAAAAATGCTCACACCTATCTTAATCATGGCAATATTGTTTCAGATAAGTTTGACATTCAACCACCTTCTTTACAGGAATACTTCTGGTAAATGAACAAAGTAGACACAGTGTAGTGTTTGTAGGGGAATCTGATGTGAAATAATGCTATATTCATGAAAGCAAATTGTACAGTAATTATGAGGACCACTTCACAGACCCCGTACTTCACATGAGCTGAATCGAATTAAATGAAAGTTCATGTGAAGTACGGCGTCTGAATCAATTTGGAGTGGCTGATTGAATTCGGATCTGCTCAGCCGTTCTTCCCGCCTGGCTCAGCCTGGAATAACAGCTGTGGACCTGTTTTAATTCAGGCACTAAACTAATGCAAGAGCTGAATCAAAATAAATTATTATGTATTTTTCAATATAACAGCAATTTTCCCATATACATTGTATTGAATTACGGTAGGCTGAATTAAAAGGACACTGTCCTGATTTTAGCATGATTTTTGGAAGCTCAGAACATATCTAGATCATAGGAAGTTGAACAATAATGGTTTGATTCTGTAGAATAGCACTCGACAAATGACTGGAATCCATTAGGAAGTCAGGATGACAAACGACAGCAAGGGTGGAAATGGATTGCAATATGGATTTGTGATTAAACGTCAGGGTGTCAGTTTTTCAAAGTTTCAAATTTGGCTCGGAAATCTTTGAAATTTTGCAAAACTTTTGTTGCAGTATGGAATTTCTTGAAGAAATTGCTTTTTATCATTTAGTTAGAGTTTATTAAGTTCTTATTTCAGAGATTTAGGGACCATTTCATGCATTTATAACAGTTTTGAGCAAATACGCCTGGACAATTCAGCTGGTCTAAATTAATTTGGGTTGTCCTAAATTTGAATTTGATTCGGCTCATGTGTAATACGGGGTATGAACTGGGCCTGACTGTTCAATTTGCTTTCATAAAGATAATTTTTCTTGTCTCAGTCTAGAGAATGGAAAGTTTGGTAAACTGAAAGTGCTATTTATGATATTTATACACATTTCCGGTCCCAGCACTTTATGTGTGTCAAAAACAGATTATTGTACAGAGAATCATTTTCTTTTATTGATAGTTTCTGACTTTGAATACATGTATCTAAAATATTATTTTAAGAAACAGCTTTCCATTAGATTGATCCTGCTGTATTTTTACTTATTAGTAATTTGGAATTGTTGTTTAAACAGTACATGGATTAAATCCTTGTTTTTGTACAATGTACTAATCAGCCATATATAATTTTTATGCATGTCTTTATTCCTGGATTAATTCCTATGCCCTCCTGACAGGTTTTTGTATGTTTAGATATGATCTTCTTCTTTTCGTTTCCTTTTTACCTTCATTTTCTTCTGTGTTCCTCTTCCGTGTTTGACCAACCCTCTCCAATGCCCTGTTTCTCATCTCTACCGCTTGCTTCTTTCCTTTGTTACAACCTCCTTCTTCGCTCCATCCTGTTCCTCTGCTTTCTTTGCCTCTGCCTCCAATGCCACTGACTCCTCCACTAACAATTCCACCTCTGCCTGGTCCTCGTCACCGCCAACACTTTCTTTCTCTTGCCTTGCGAACTTTTGCTTGCCATTTTCCGGCTAGCCTGCGGAACAGGCGTTATTTTTTTGCGTTTTTTAGGCGAGCACGAGGCGAGCGCGGAGGCGCGAGTCACGCGCGACAGGAGGGGCGCGAAAAATATAAACGCCTGTACGCACACCATTGTTTGTGCTCTTCCAGCGTTCAAATATGAACGCGGCTATCCAATTGGTTACTTGATATCATGTGATCACAGGCGGACCATCCTTTGAGTGGTCAGTGTTTACATTATTCAGGTCACGAACTACAGACTTACTGTGACGGTTGAGATTTGGTTCACTAGTATAGATTTAAGAGTCAACTTGATCTGTATTGTTCAATAAAGTTTAAAATGTATGTTTAATTGAGTCATGTGTGCTGTTATTTTGTCATTCCGGGCTGTTTAAGACGTTTTTTGGCGAGATTAACCGCGACCGGCTCTAGTTCAAAATGGATTTTACGCCAAATAATTAAAATTCTCACCTGGCGGACACCGGCATCTGATCAACTAGATAATTTTCTATGGCTTGACCGAGTTTGGGTTTCATCCCTCCAATTTCGACCGAAAAAAGCGATGCTGAAATGCTCCACGAAGCTTTCTGCGTATGATCGGCGCCCGACACGGCGACCAAAGGAATGCGGGTCGAGCTGTCAAGTATGCAAATTTCGAAGCAATTGTTTCCGACACGCTTGGCTCCGTCGCTTCCAACAGAAGCATTTTGCTAACAGTGAAAGCGAAAATACGATTCAGATAGACCAATGAAGTACTGCAGAATAAAATACATCTTTCGCTTCGCTCCGAGCGAAAAAAATTCCCTTAAAACGAACCGATGATGCAGCTGAAGGGACTTACGTTTACTGGCGTGACAGATTCAAAAATCACGTGCGGGGCAGGGTGCTAACGGCCGCGATGCGCTGGTTGGCTGATTTCAAACGGATTCCTTCTTCGCCGGTGGTCGCTCTGACGCTTTGGCGCCACATGCGGCCTGCAAAACAGCCCTTGCGCTGTGATTGGTTGGGGATTTGGGAGTGTGTCTGGGGGCGGAAGAGCACGAACAATGGTGTGCGTACAGGCGTTATATTTTTCGCGCCCCTCCTGTCGCGCGTGACTCGCGCTCCGCGCTCGCCTCGCGCTCGCCTAAAAAACGCAAAAAAATAACGCCTGTTCCGCAGGCTATTTTCCGGCTAAATTTGAATACCTATCCCGAATTGATCTTGGGGTCACCAGTATGCTCTCTGCCACCAGGGCAGAGACAACATTAGCCCAGGCGGCCCCTCTCTCCCGGCTGCCAACCTTGCTGTTTACAAACAAACCCTCTGCAGCCATGGCCCGCAAGAACTTTATTTCTTTAGGCTCAGTCCATACCATTATTGACCTGAAAATTGAAATACAAAATTAAAATGAATAAATAATATTACCTAAATTTATCCATTGGGGTGAGGAAACAAAAATTAATTAATTTTAGCTAAACTAAACTAAAAATAATTGCTAACATTAACCCCCGTTCAAAATGGATCCCCCCTGGATATGTCATACCCACAGAAGGCTTTCTCACCAATTTTCAGTGTCAGTATACATATTAAGAAGTAGAAGTTGTCTTCTGAAATATGTGTACATACTGCACTTGAATCGCGGTGTGTAGTTGAGTTTGAAGAAATTGTTGAATTGAATTGAGTTCTGAAAAACATTTGTCAAGTTGAGATGAAATATTGACCAATATTGTTGAGATTTAATTGCCATAACAACTGTCATTTGCCATGAGCCTATTATTGCCTGTATTTGCTTAAAAATGACTTCACTTTGAAATGCCCAGCTGGGGATAATTTTTTTAGTTAAAAACAAAAATCATTTTTTTACAACCAGAAATTTGGGGTAAATTTGTTAATTTTAATATGACACAATAAAAAGTAATATAATTTAGCTGGATATTTCAATTGAAGGTATCAAGTTACATTTTTAAATATAAATATAGAACTTACTTTTGGCAACATATTTTTGTATTCGTTTATACAGTCGAACCCCGATTAAGCGGCCACCCTCGAGGAAATGGCAAGTGTTTTATTTACAGTATTACATTATTTATACTAACAGGGGTTCGACTGTACTTCAACTTTCTGTGACTGCTCAGCAAACATATTGTATACAGTGGAACCTCTACTTTGCTTCTTTGACACAACCTTTTGTGCCATTTCTAATCTTTGTATCTCTATACCTCTGTTATGTGCAAACAATAATTTTAAAAGCTTCAGCAGCTGTCCTCGGTGGTCCGCATGTTGTTGCGAGTGTTTGTTAGAAGCTATACACCTTATTTATAAAAACACGCTCTGAGTTAAACAAGTTTGTCATTGTTGAGTGCAAATAATGCCAGATAAAGTTCATTACTAATATTTCCCAAAATTGCCTGAATTACTGCAGTGAAATCGAAAGGCTTAGTGCGAGGGAAAATTCGAAAACCAAAACAACATCAATCCGCAGTTACATGACCTTACATGTACATGTAATTTTCCCATCTTGCTAGCTGCGCTAAAAGAATTAACCGGTGGCCGATAAAATGTATCTTAAAGCTTTTTTGGAAGCGATTTAACTTATTCATCTCGCGTAAAGTTTAAATTGATTGCATTAATTGCCTTGAACTTCGCTTGAACAAGAATATAAAGCTTACATAAAATATATCCATACTTACTTTTTCTTCGCTTCCTTTGCGCTTGTTCCAGCCTCCATCAGGTCCTTTTATTTATTTGCTGTAAAATATTAAACACAAGGTAAGTCGTGCAGTTTAAAGTTTAAGCTTACGTAAAAAGCTGACATGTTTCTTGTTTGTTTTCATAAATAAAACCCGCAATTTTCTAGCAAGCAGACAATAAAAGCTAATAAAAATGGAGAATAAATTAATTTCTTTATTATTTCTCCGAAGACTAATTATAAAAAAAAACTTTAAAGCAAGACAGCATGACTCTAGGTCCTCCAGGAAAACAAGGTATCTGAAGCTATTTGAGATGCATCCCAACTCAAGGAAACCAAAACAAGGTTTATTAGCAACATTTTTTGTCGGCGTTGATACCTTTGAAAGTCGTACGTTTGAAATAAGTCTTATCTTTGAGGACACCTAAAATACCTAAAATTATGATTTTACGAATTAAAATAAATTATCCTACCTTCTCCTCTTGTAAAAAAAGACGCAAATCTTCCCGTTGTCTTCACGACGTGAAAAGGCTGAAAATGCCGTCGTGAACGTGACGCGACCTTGACCCGAGGACGTCAACGTGAGCACCGGAAGTCGGGTCCAGACTATTCCGCGTGCTCTCACGTCCTCAACTGACGTCAAGTTGTCATTGCTAAATCACTCTAATATCTCATCCGGCCAACGTGTAGTATTTTTTTTACAAGTCATTAATATCTCGTCGCATCGTGTACTAAGTTTTTATCACTAGCCAGCCTGTTCTGCAACTCTAAGTGAGATGCACATCCCATGTAACTCTGAATATTTATGTTATCATTACCTTTTTTTTTGCCTTATTTAACATAATTTGGATGATCTTTTTGTTTTCTAATCTCTCGTTGAATCAAATCAAATAAATAAAATGCAAAATAATTTATCCTGCCTCACATTTCTTTGATTACAATTACTATCAGACCACTGAATTATTACTAGACTCTTAACCTAATAAATGACTTGTTCGGACCCAACAGCCGTGAATAATCAAACTAGAACAGTACAGACTCAGTAACGTACTTGTTAAGAGATCAGAAAGCGAAACACAGTTTTTACAATAACTGTCAAAATTCCCGCGCTTATTGGCTAATTTTTATGGTCAATAAGAGGACAGACACATGAATGACGTAATCGGGCGTGGAAAGGCTTCAAAATTTCGCCAAAATGGCAGCGTTGTCAGTTCTTCCGGCGATAAAGTGGAAAATTACATCTGAACAGGAGTTCTTTGAGGCGTAAATCATGAAAAGTCGTTCACAGGTAGCTTTTCAATCGGCAGACTGAGAATTAATTCAACGGTAAAGCGAAAGAGAACAATATTTGTTGTAGTTTGACGTTGAAGTTGACTGGAATGGAATCCGTTTATTTTGCCGCGTGTAACTTCAAAACAACTGATAAGAATGGACTGAACTTGCGAACATTTCAGTGAGTTTACAAGAATTTCCAAATGGAATAAAGGTTAGTTTCAGAAAATCTGTCTAAGAAATTTATTATCGAGTTTATATTGTACGTAGTTTGAAGTTCACGAAGCTGTGATTCTCGGAATCGTATTCAGTTAACTTTTAAGCCTGGCGTTTCGCCTCGTCTGCAGTCTACGCTTGATCGTTTTGGCCTGTTGTTATTCAGTGTTATTGTAAAAAAACAAATGGACGTCAGTTTTTAATGCGTCTGTCCTGTTATTGATCATGAATTGCGTCATAACATTGTCAAAGTAGTCCTGCGGATCCACGAGGCGAAGCCGAGTGGATCCACAGCTACTTTGACAATGTTATGACGCAATTCATGATCAATAACAGGACAGACGCATAACAAACTGACGTCAATTTGTTAAATATAGTAATACATTATCACTGCAACAAAGCCACTCACTGCCCAGGCAAGGCTAAGATATGGGAGGGAAGAGTTAGCCTGGCAGAGGTTAGCACGGCTGAGATATGCGAGATAGTAAGTCGTCGCCGAAGGGGAGGTGGGTGGGTAAAAAACTGGAAATAACTTACGACCGCGTAACTTGGCGAAAGACGCAGAAGACCTGAATTAATGCACTTAAATATACAAGCGAGGCCCCTGGAGACTTGAGGGTCGTTAGGCTATATTCACTGGGGTGTTTGGGAGCATGTTAGCATTGCCCGCGGGCTAGTTTCGTGGCTTTCTAAGCAGTGAGAATAGCTTCCTGTTTTTCGTTACTACCTTTGGGTTTCATTTGTTTTTTCCTCCCATCCCATTGGCTCTGCCGTGACCAGAAGGGCAATCTTATTAAAACCCTATAACCTGTCTTAGGACGGGTTCCTGGTCCGCCTCAGCTGGTGGGTTCGGGTCCCCTCCCTTTCCCATACTAGTCACTTGAGTTTTCCATTTACCTCCATTTTTATTTCATACCCGGTGTTAGCTATTTTAGGGTTTTCCGTCCACTTATTTCATCCTACCACGTCACGATTTATATCTAGGGGAGGGGAATCCTGCCGGCTGGGCCACAGAGTCCAGAGGAGTTCAATTTGATCGTACAAAACTCGCTTTTAACGTCTTTACCTTGTAAACTAAATCCTGGTTTGTGCAATAAAATCCTGAATCCAATTTCAACCGTTTTATGTTTTCTTTGCCATATCCTTTCGATCGCCTGATCGATATTCGTCCGCAATGTTTTTTTATTTCGTAAGCCGCAAACACTGGCTCGCGGGCGCAAATTATCTTCGGAAATTTCCGAATAAGGCAGGAAGTGTCGACAACGAGGCACGAAGTGCCGAGAGAAAAGAAAGGAAAACCGTATTCTATCAGTGTAAGACGACGTTCGCAAGCTTCCGAGCTCACAGTAATTTGGTCTGCGGTATATATTTAACGTAACGCAATACGGCGACGTTACTTCAAAGAGAACAGTGGCCCGATCAAATTTTACACGATCAAATTGAGCTCCTCTGGACCCTGTGGCTGGGCCGGACCTTGTCCTCACCCGTTTACAAAGTTTGTGTCGGAGGTCTTGTGTCGCGTATATTTCAAGACTATCGCTTATATTTCATTGATAAGTTAGCAATCCATTAGACCTGTAGTGGGGTTTTTTCTGAGTTATGGAGAGAAGTGCTTTGTTTGGTATGTACTTTAGCCTTAACTTCGTTTTCAGGGGAGATTGTGGCTCATTGTTATCGAGAGTAGAAGAACTTAGGTCGGTGGCTAACTCTTCCCTCCCATATATTAGCCTTGCCTGGGCAGTGAGTGGCTTTGTTGCAGTGATAATGTATTACTATACAGGTGCGGGAAGCGACGCGCAACCACAAACTAAAGGTCGGCATATAAACAATCGCTTTATAACTTTATGCTGACAATTGGCCAATCTGTTCTACGAAAAAGGTTAAAACCCTTTACAATCGTTTGAAGGTGTTCTATATTTATACCGACACAGGACCTAACTGCCTCAGGTTGACAAAGACAAAACTCTTTTCCAGTACGACACACAACTGACGTTTACTCTCGACACACGAGCAAACTTGTACGCTCGACACAAGAGCAAACTTCTACGCTCGACACACGAGCAAAACTTCTACGCTCGACACATGAGCTAACTTCTACGCTAGACACACGAGCAAACTTCTACGCTCGACACACGAGCAAACTTTTACGCTCGACAAACGAGCAAACTTCTATGCTCGACACACGAGCAAACTTTTACGCTCGACACACGAGCAAATCTTCCACGTTCGGCACATAAGCGAACTTACGGTAGGCATGCAGTGTACACTCGACACGCGAGTAAACTTAATGGAGAACAGACGAGAAAAACCACGTGCGACACACGAAAAAACCTCCACGCAGGACACGTGAGTACACTACGCACACGTGCTCCACGTGTGACACACGAGTAAACTTCCACGCTCGACACAGACCAAACATAAATTGCTACGCTAGACACGCGGGAAAATATTACAAGCTGACGAGCAAAATAAATTGCAACAAACAAGCCGCGAAAAATAAAAGGGATAACAATAAAGCCCCTTCCACACGAACAAGTTTTCCTTGACAAGTTTTCACTTGACAATTTTTCCTTGCTCGGGTGGAAAGGGAAATTTGGCAATTTTTTCCTTGACAAGTGTCCTTGTTCCCTTTCCACACGAGCAAGGAAAAATTGTCAAGTGAAGACTTGTCAAGGAAAACTTGCTCGTGTGGAAGGGGCTTAACACAACAAACTTACCTTGAACCAACGTGAACAAGAACTAAGAGAACCGGCAAGCCCATCGTGGATCAAACAGAACGCACAAAAAGCACGCGAGCTATTAAGGACAACGACAGCCAAACAGAGGATAAAATCCTCAACCCGCCGGTGTGGAACGTGATGCAAAACGCCGAAACTGAAGGATTGATACGTGAGCACTAAAGCTGAAAAGCCAAGACGCGCGAAGGAAAGATAAATATGCATGATGACAAATACAAATGAACTATAACTAAAGAAACCAAACGCCGACATTTACCCAAATGACAACGAATGCAGAATGCGGAGTAGAATGAAATAGCCGATGAGAAAGGGAGCTAAATAATAATAATAATAATAATTAAAATTTATATAGCGCAAATTTCATATCATGATCAAATGCGCTTTACATGGATAAAATGATAAAAATTAAAAATGATAATATATACAGAATTTACAAACAATGTAGTAGATAAATATTAGGAATAAAAACTAAAAAATAGAAGTTACAAGTAAATAAATAAAACGAACGGACTGCTGTAGGTACACCCGAAACAAACCGAAACTAATAAATATAAAAAAAAACTACAAAGAAGGGCGACCGAAATACATGCAAACAGTACCTGAAAGCTAACAAAAGCGGCCGTCGGTAAAGAAAGTAAGCCATGAGCTCGGAAACTAGCCAAGGCCATAGGATAAGCTGTATAAGAGGCGGCCATACGAAGGGAAGGCAGCTTCGGCGACGTGAAGACAAAAAATTTGATAAGACTTCAAGACCGCGTAACTTGGCGAAAGATGCAGAAGACCTGAATCAGGCACCACGGGGGGTTGGAGCGAGGAGGCGGCTGACACTTCAGACTATGAATTAATGCCTTAAATATACAAGCGAGCCCCTGGGGACTTGAGGGTCGTTAGGCTATATTCACTGGGGTGTTGGGAGCATGTTAGCATTGCCCGCAGGCTATTTTCGGGCTAAGCAGTGAGAATAATAGGTAACTACGCACATACGTAGGATACATGAACATATGCCGCAAAATATTTCTTATATCAAGCAGATCAATCTAGATGACAGATATGCTCACTAACTAGAAAACAAATATGTGAAAGTGAGTGACATAAATCCAACTACAATATCTCCTGTTACCATGTACGTAGAGGCTACATGGTTACATGAGATAAAAACGGAGACCTTTGAAAATCGATCGTTTTAGTGTGGACCATAAAAATAATTATAATCGAAAAATAACTCTCGCATGCCTTGCGTGCCTATGTTTCAAAAGCGCTAGCTATGGTCGATGAGCGTTCATATAATTTACTGTGTAAAACTCGCGCCGTGATTGGTTTACAACTGTCATCTATTAGAGTACAGGCGGACGAATGACGTCACGAATGGCGGGAAAACAAGCGCGGGCACCCTGCTCCAACAAATCCTTCGCATCGCCGTCTCAAAACAGAGAAAACAGTTTCACCAAACTGGAAATATTCCGTAGGAAATTCAATGTAGATCAATAAATACGAATTTTAAATCGGCTGTTCAAGCTTGGCTAGAGCTTGGAGGCAAATATGATGGACTTTTAGCCAGTTGTAAACAGAATCCGAGAAATTTGAGCGGGATTATCGTTCGCCGTGAAGCGACTTGCAGTAAACATAAGCTTAATTCAGATTGTTTTTCCTCATATCAGGACGGAATAGAGGTTAGTTTCTAAATATCTGTTTTTCGAAACATTCGCTGAGTTGAGCTGTGGTTTTAATTTATTTATTTTAAGCCGTTTAGTTTTCATAAAGTTTTATTTGGGTGCATGAAAACACTGCGGCCTAAACTGATTGGAAGCGAATATCTGCGAAAATAAATAAACCGAATAGATTATATCTGGCCGTGGGCCTGTAGTCTAATAGAGTACAGAAGATGCCAAAACGTGACAAGAACAACAGTGACCCACTCGACTGCGTCTCGTGGGCCACTTCAGTTGTTCTTGTCACGTTTTGACGTCATCTGTACTCTATTTAATAATGATAATAATAATAATAATAAACAATTTATATAGCGCCATTTCCCATAGGTTCAATGGCGCTGTACATAATCGAAATTAGAGTACAGACGCACGGCCGAATATAATATATAAATGTTATGTAACTAGCTTGTTCGGTCCGTATTGGGAAAGTATTGGTCGAGTTCTTTTTTGCAAGTTTATGGACCGTGCCGAAGGCGAGGTCCATAAACTTGCAAAAAAAGAACGAGACCAATATTTCCCAATACGGACCGAACAAGCTAGTTCAATAAAGTTTTTATTATAATGGCTTTTTTAAAATTTGCTGATAAATTAATGCAACCATTCTCGGCTAACGGGCGCGCGCCAAAGCTAAGCTTATTCTTGCATTTTTCAGGCCGCTTTGGCGAAAAGTTTAACCAAAATTGTCAGCCAGACATGAGGAAAAATGTTTCTACTTAATAGAAAACAGTTTTCTTTTGTTCAATGTTTCATAAAAGGAATTCGGCGATATGAGTTCGTGAGCGGTCCATCTTAGCGGTCCGTATTGCAAAATTCGGACCGCTCAGGGAACCAATCAGAATGCTCCTTTTCATCGTGGACCAGTTTGCCATATAACTGTTTTTATTAATAGACCTCTCGGATAGTGGGGACGAATGGTCGGACGAATGTAAAAAGAACGGCCGCGCGAAGGGAGTCTGGGAGAGAGGCAGGGCAGGGCGGGAGAGCCTGTAAGCATTTCTTTAACGACCTATTTTCGGTATAGCAGGAGCAGCTATACCCTCTGATTGGTTGATTTTGACAGGTATGTCAACAAGTCGCGGTGAGCGTCATTCATGCCAATCGGCAAGATGGCGAGCGCGGTTCACGCGCACCATTTCGAGGAAGCCGAGTTGTCATGAGTTATGTCTAATTTTAGACGACTGTCTCCAGAATTTCCCAAATATTCAAGCGCTCAGAATGGAGCAACTGTCTTTTAAACTTGGCTCGGGGTAAAGACGTTTTTCGCCATTCTGCCAACTGGTTTCGGGAAGAGTTTAATATTTCAGCTCTTTCCACGACTGGTCAAAGCTGCATTGAAATCATAAAATGTGCCCGATAATAGTTGTCTCGCCGCTGATTTCGGTGATATGAGACCAAGTTGAACAGTTAAAACAGCTTGAATTCTCGGCTGCAGCAATTGGGATCAGTCGTCACGTCGTGTATATAAAAACAATATAGGCGGACAAAAAACTTTCACTCACAAAAAATGACTCCTGGGTATTCGGCGAATCATTGTAATTTTTATTACGGGACTTTGCTTTCCTCAACATATTACTTTTATTACTCTTTTAAGCATCTTTTTAGGCCTCGTAGAACCGGGAGAGATCAGTTTTTTTTATACTTGCCGCTTACGCGCGCTGTCTAAACACTGAAACAGTCAAAACAATGAAACTAACACACACTCGGCTCGTGTTTATGAAACACAATAGAGCGGCGGGCACGGGCGTCTGATCGACTAGATATTTTCTCATGTCCTGACCGAGTTTGGGTTCATCCATCCAATTTCTAAGCTTTCTCAACATGATCGGTGCCAGACTCGACGAACAAAGGAATGCGGGTCAAGCTGTCGAGTATGCAAATTTCGAAACAATTGTTTCCGACACGCTTGGCTTCTTTGGTTCCAAACAGAAGCATTTGGTAACAGTGAAAGCGAAAATACGATTCAGATAGTCCAATGAAGTACTGTGGAATAAAATACATCTTTCGCTTCGCTCCGAATTTACAGGCGCCACAGTTTCAAAAATCCTGTGCGGGGGCCAACGGCCGCGATGCGCTGAATGGCTGATTTTGAACAACAATTGTTTCGATTTCGAAACCGTTTGAAATGTCAAAACATGTGGATATATCAAGTTCCCACTCGAGATTTGCGCGAACTGCTCGCGCGAGAAAACCGAGAACAATTCCAGTTAATTGCCAGTTTGACATTTTGACACCTAAAATCTAATTACTCCAAAGGGGGCGGAAGTAGGTCGTTAAGAAATGCTTACAGGCTCTCTCGCCCTGCCCTGCCTCTCTCCCAGACTCCATTCGCGCGGGCCGTTCTTTTTCGCTTCGTCCACACTATCCGAGAGCCTGGAACAGGCTACGGTTTAGTCTAACTATCCAATCTTCTCTTACCTTTTACCGAGAACGTCCTCACATCAGTGCCATACCCGTTGGTGGCCACACAAGTGTAGTTTACCTTCCTCGTATAATATGATGCGTGCAGTGTTTGTTGCATTCACCAGTACTGTAGAGTTTCGTTCTAGTACTAGTGTTGTGTATATGGGGGAACTTCCAATGGCTGAACACGACAGTTGGTTACCTGGAACTGCGCTCACTGCAGGATCTAGTACCGTTATCTTGGGTGGAACTAATCGGTAATAATGTATAATGATTGAAATCAATTGGAGTTTTAACATTACTGATTACTACAAACATACCAACGTTTAGCGACCGTTTAGCAATAGATCCAAGTTACGTGATAATGGAAGACAAATAAAACGCGCCTATATCACACATCTTGTTTAGGCGTGTCATAGGCGAAGTCAAATAAAAATAAAAAATAAAAATGTAATGCAGAGTATCTATGTTATTCGCTGGCCGGGAGGTCCGTATAGGGAAAAACTGTGGCCGAGGGCCGTACTCGAGACCGAGGGCACAGTCTTTCCCTATACGGACCGACAAAGGCCGGTGAATAACGTATTTATTTTTTCCTACTTTGGTTTCGTAATGCTATAAATCTTGAAATCTTGTTTTGCAAAATCTGTTTTTCACGTGCGCGCGTATTCCTTTAACTTATCGCAAGATCGCTATAAAACTACCGAAGCAGATGATTAATTGTTACACCAAAATATGTAATTACAGAAAGCTACGTAGCTGTGAAGAACAGACGGATGGAGACTCAAACGGAATTTCACCACTAAAAGCAGCTGAAATGAGAAGCTATTTCACACTTTTTAGAAGGAATATTAACGCTGAAAACATGACGTTTCGACGACTCCATGTCATCATTTTCAAATGCAAATTTTGGAAGTTTTACAGGTATTATATATAAGACTAAAGTGTGAAAATGTGAATAATACAATGCAGCGAAATTAAGAGTAAATAATACATGCAAGATTGTTCATTGATTAAAAACAAAAACAAAATTAAACAAACAGTTTTGCGCAAATTGAGTCTGATTGAGTGTTCAATTCCGGTCTCTTGTTTTATAATGTGGAGCATTTAGTAGATTAGACATTCCAGCTTCCCGCGGTATTTCTTTAGTACCCTGAAATGTTCCTACAAATTTGGTGTTGTCTCGTTGTGCTCATCCCGAAGATGTTTTCCGATGTCGGCCCGTGTAGCCGATATAACTTGCATCACACAAGTCGCACTTAAATTCGTATACAGCACATTGTTGATTCACCAGAGGGGGGCTTTGTTTCCGTTACTTTCAGATCTTTGATAAGTTTCTGGCTTGTGAAAACAGGCTTCAGCTCGTTGTTGATTTTTTAACGCAAGATCACGTAGATCTCTACGTACAATGTCTGCCGATTTCTGATTCTTAAAAGGCAAGGTGATCCGAACGGGGTTGTTTGCTGGCACACCAAAATGTTCCCAGATAGTTTTTTAGGAAAAGTCATAAAGTTTGGCTATGATTGCTTGAATGCTCTTTAAGTACGATAAATTTGAAGTCAGCGCGGGCACTTTCTGCCCCCCCCCCCCCCCCCCCCCCACCCCCCAGGCAGGATAGGGTTAACGAAATTTATCGATCTTCGAGTGATTGGATTTGAAATCTTCTTTCCTCCCTTCCCTAATTATATTAACGGAAAACCTCGAAAACTAAATCTCGCCTAAATCGCCTCAAACCGGCCTGAGAAGCTGGCAAACTACAAAGAATACAACACAGCAACAGGGTAAGTCGTTTTTATTCACAAAAACATTCGATTTTATATCTTCTAAAACATAACCGTTGCGTTCCCATACAAACCCTATAAATCGAGCCGTTGTAACACAATACCGCCTATACCGTGGACACTGTTCCTCTTATCTTTAGCTTGGGCGGCCTGTGGATTAATACGTTTTTATGGGTCTTACAATATTAAACGCATTCTGGCAAATTTAAGAACCAAAGCAAAATTTTCTACCCGAGTAAATTGCACAGTGGTCGGAGCGGTCCGTAACTCGGGGTCCGTACTGTAGGATACGGACCGCTGAATCGCGCGCGCTTAGCCAATCAAATTCAAGGATTTGGGATACGGACCGCTCAGAAAAAAAATGACATCAAATATGTACAATGAAATTTAAAAGATGAAATTTTAAAAACAGTTACTATCAACAACGTACTGTTTGAGAAATAAACACACCGAGGTGAGGCTTGACGTGTTTGTCGGCGCGGGAAAGATGATAATGTTAAATTATTTCCCGCGCTCTGGTTTTCGAGACTACGTTTCCTATAAAACAAGGAGATTTTGACATCATCTCAAAACGTTACTATATTATCTTGTAGAGCAAGCTCAGGGCTATTTACTAAAGGCATAATACTTTTGATAACGAATCAAAAGCCCAAGGAGGGGTTCGATCAACCTCCTCCCCCTTGTACGGTCGTAGGGATATAACTTTGATGTACGTCCGAGAGTTAAATTATTTCAATTATTTCAATTAAGGACGGTGCCTCCTATTGCTAAGCTCGGCAGGGAAATATATGGTCGTTTTCTTCATATAACTTACAAAAACGCGTGGTGACCCCTACTTTTTATGTTATAAAATGGAAGCGGTAAGCCTATTAAACATATGATTAATTTTTTGTTGTGTGCAAAAGTTATTTAGACTGTATTTTTGGTATACCAGAGGAGAGCTGTCAGGGTTGATAATGGCTACGTTGCAATGATTTTTAATTAAAAAACACATAAACAGTAGTTGTTATATTACCATTTGTTAAGTATTTTAAAGCTTTTTTATATTTATTGTTGGCTTTCGTGTATGTCAAGGCAAATTCAAAGGGAATCTGCGAAAAAAATAGGTTTTTCTTTTTTTCCGAGAAAATGCTATTCAGCATTTTTTTCCAGATTGAAGCTTGATTATCTCTGAAAAATGCGTGGTTACCCCCAATTTTCTTTTTGGAATCCAATACCCCTTGCTAAGATCTGCTTTTCCAGCATAGTCATAAACCGCGCAAAAATACTTTGGTATTAGGAGGCACCGTCCTTAAGGCGTAAACATAATTTTGACCAATGGTCGCTCGTACGCGACCAAAATCACGTTATTTGAGCGATCGGCACAAATCAAAGATTAGATATATTGCAATAATCATTATAACAAGATATAACAATATTTTAACATATCATATCATAGCGATTAGCCTGCGAGCAGGCTCACAATTGGGAAACGTGCGAGCGACGAAAGCCATGAGATTATTGCCTGCATTGACAGTCATTGATTTATGCCAGTATCCAATGTCGTTGGAACGCGATTGTTGTCTCGTTCAATGACGGAAGAAAAACGTTGACCATGGCTTGATAAAACAGTTATTTTTGGCTGTGTCTATTTGTATATATTGTTTCTTTCACTTGTGTCTCAATTTCCACCTTCCTTATTAATTTTGCAACAAACAGCTGTCTCGGTAATGTGCCTTAGATACCTCTACTGTATCTAAGTCTCAGTTGTAATTATGATTGTACTTACCGTGCGGAACAGCAGTGAAATAGATCAGAAATCCTTTGCTTTGATCACCGCCGTCTGAATGGAATTTCATTACTACGTGGTCTCCACTTAAAAGAACATGGTGTCCAGTCTTCTGACCACAGTACGTGCTAACCACCTGTCCTCCATCATTAATTATCTTCAGATAGTCATACCTATACAAAATTATAATAATTAAATGGACCCAAACGAAATCCGGTAGATTCTATAAAGATATTATTGGGATGTTGATCCACTTGCTAGCGGGGAGGTACCAAGGAGTCTGTTGTTCCATAGGACTTAGACTTTATTTCTTGATTTAGCACAGCAATCTACATTCTGCGTCAACTACTGGCACTCTGATTTCTTCTTCTACTTCTTATTCTAGTCCTGACTTACAAGTTGGAGTGCGCTCGGCTATATACCAAAATTAGAGACATGTTTGGGTTTCGGACCCGCGAGAACTTAGAGTTACTCAGGAAGTAACAAACCAAAACAAACCCAAGCATACCTCCATAAATAAAACAAACCTAATAAACAATATTTCAAGGAACGAATCAAAGAGAGTTAAAACCATAACTTTAGGCTTTCGCGCAGATGTCTCAGTCAAGGTTAGGAAGAACTCTGAAACATGACTACCGTGGGAGCTATTGTTAAAGCTAAATCACTGAGACAAAACGGGAAATGGAATTTGAAGCCAAGATGATATACAGGTGGGCTGACCTTGGGTTCCCTGACCTTGACGACTGGACAACCGCGGCTGATCACAAGATCAACATGAAACTAAGCCAAACATTAACGATTAGGTAACTAGTAAATTTTGCTTCATAAACAATATGCTAGACTGTGTGGAAATTCCGAAGATAAATCGACAGAAAACAAAAGCTGTAATTCGTTGCCATCTTTCTGTTACCGAGCTTTAAGCCTTCCCGCCCATCTAACAAAAAGCAGTTCTGTCTTTTGTAAAGCATCTAAGCTCTACCACCTACCGGTAATCAGGCGCGGATCCAGGAAAAAATTTGACCGGTTTACTAGAGTCTGAGTGCCAAATCTATGGAAGTCCGGAGGCAAACGTTTTTAGATTTTCACTCTCTAAAATCATATTGTCCTAGATTTTGAGTCATTTGGAAAATTTGACCGATTTCCGTAAAAACGGTGTAAGCCGGTCTGGATCCGTGTCTGGTAATACATTACCCACCGCCACCCCAGCTAGATGCAATACCTCACACAAAATGTTTTAACGATTCATTTTTGCATAATGGCAAAAGCGTGCGTCTCGATTATCGAACCAATTAAACAACTGTTTTTTTTGTTTTACATTTCGCCGTCTTTAGTTAAAAATAGCACTTATTTAGCCCGAGAAAACATACGTCTATCTTTGACAGCCCATAATCTACCGCGAAGAAGTCTAGAGATTCCGAGATTCGATCCGAATTCCAAACTTACACTTTCGGGATATGGATAGTTTCCGCTCTGATTGACTGTCACTCATATGTAACCAATAATAAATTGTTGCCTAGCTGGATTAGCTTTCCGTTTGTAAGAAACAGGAACATACATAAATTTAATTATTTACTGCATTCCAGTGGATAGGATCATTAAAGATAAACCGGATGTATATAATATAGTCAGAATTACGTGCTGACTTACCCGCATGATGACTCATCCTCCAAGTCAAAATCGATAAAGGAAATGTTCATCGTCATGTTTTGTGGAATAGGAACCTGAAAGTCACAGTCCATGTAGTTTGGGTACTTGTTAGGATATCCAGGACTTTTCAAAGTGTTATTTACCACTGAACCACATGCTATAAAATTAAGCACGATAGTAATAAATTAACATCGGGGTAACAGCGAATGCCTTATGAGGGATAAGATATGGGTGAACAATTTTTGCATAAGGCGTAGAGTGAGCTGAATAATAAGGATTTTGCCAACGTCGCTGAAAGGGAGGTGGGTGTGGAAACTTGCAGAGTAGACTTTAGAGAACTGTGCGCAATTTACATCCGAGGGGCGTATTAAAGGAATTGAGGAATCTCCCTGGGGACTTCTATAGCCCAATGACCACGAGACTTTTTAGACAAATAACAATACTTGCAGGAAAATGAAACACTTCTTTACCAAGAAGGCATGTTACTAAAGCCATGAACGGGGAATGGGGATAATCCTAAGCGTAAGCCTGAGCCTAACCCAACC
>MU825455.1:230872-290954 GCA_029204205.1 Desmophyllum pertusum | reverse complement strand
CCGAAGCGACTTGCAGTAAACATAAGCTTAATTCAGATTGTTTCTCCTCATATGAGGACGGAATAGAGGTTAGTTTCTAAATATCTGTTTTTCGAAACATTCGCTGAGTTGAGCTGTGGTTTTAATTTATTTATTTTAAGCCGTTTAGTTTTTCATAAAGTTTTATTTGGGTGCATGAAAACACCCGGGGGGGGGGGGGGGGACTTCGATATAAAAGTGGCGGGGGTGCTCGTCGTAACGTTAAAATTCAGCGTAGAAGTTTGCTCGTGTGTCGAGCTGTAAGATTTTGCTTGTGTGTCGAGAGTAAACGTCAGTTGTGTGTCGTACTGGAAAATAATTTTGTCTTTGTCAACCTGAGGCAGTTAGGTCCTATGTCGGTATAAATATAGAACACCTTCAAACGATTGCAAAGGGTTTTAACCTTTTTCGTAGAACAGATTGGCCCATTGTCAGCATAAAGTTATAAAACGATTGTTTATATGCCGACCTTTAGTTTGTGGTTGTGCGTCGCTTCCCGCACCTGTATATAGTAATACATTCTCACTGCAACAAAGCCACTCACTGCCCAGGCAAGGCTAAGATATGGGAGGGAAGATTTAGCCACCGACCTAAGTTCTTCTACTCTCGATAACAATGAGCCACAATCTCCCTGAAAACGAAGTTAAGGCTAAAGTACATACCAAACAAAGCACTTCTCTCCATAACTCAGAAAAAAACCCAAACCCTTACAGGCCTAATGGATTGCTAACTTATCAATGAAATATAAGCGATATATATTGACATATACGCGACACAAGACCTCCGACACAAACTATGTAAACGAGTGAGGACAAGGTCCGGCCCAGCCACAGGGTCTAGAGGAGCTCAATTTGATCGTGTAAAATTTGATCGGGCCACTGTTCTCTTTGAAGTAACGTCGCCGTATTGCGTTACGTTAAATATATACCGCAGGCCAAATTACTGTGGGCTCGGAAGCTTGCGAACGTCGTCTTACACTGATAGAATACGGTTTTCTTCGTGCCTCGTTGTCGGCACTTCGTGCCTTATTCGGAAAGTTTCGCTTTCAGTTTCGCTTTCGCGAGCCAGTGTTTGCGGCTTACGAAATAAAAAAAACATTGCGGACGAATATCGATCAGGCGATCGAAAGGATATGGCAAAGAAAACATAAAACGGTTGAAATTGGATTCAGGATTCTATCGCACAAACAAAGATTTAGTTTACAAGGTAAAGACGTTAAAAGCGAGTTTTGCCCGATCAAATTGAACTCCTCTGGACCCTGTGGCCCAGCCGGCAGGATTCCCCTCCCCTATACATAAATCGTGACATGGTAGGGTGAAATAAGTGGAAGGAAAACACTAAAATAGCTAACACCGGGTATGAAATAAAAATGGAGGTAAATGGAAAACCCAAGTGGCTAGTATGGGGAAGAGAGGGCACCCGAACCCACCAGCTGAGCCGGACCAGGAACCCGTCCTAAGACAGGTTATAGGGTTTTAATAAGATTGCCCTTCTGGTCACGGCAGAGCCAATGGGATGGGAGGAAAAAACAAATGAAACCCAAAGGTAGTAACGAAAAACAGGAAGCTATTCTCACTGCTTAGAAAGCCACGCAACTAGCCCGCGGGCAATGCTAACATGCTCCCAACACCCCAGTGACTATAGCCTAACGACCCTCAAGTCTCCAGGGGCCTCGCTTGTATATTTAAGTGCATTAATTCAGGTCTTCTGCGTCTTTCGCCAAGTTACGCGGTCGTAAGTTATATCCAGTTTTTTACCCACCCACCTCCCCTTCGGCGACGTCTTACTATCTCGCATATCTCTGCCGTGCTAACCTCTGCCCAGCCTGGGCAGTGAGTGGCTTTGTTGCTGTGAGAATATATTACTATATACTGTGTTTTCGCTTTCTGATCTCTTAAACAAGTGCGTTACTGAGTCTGTACTGTTCTAGTTTGATTATTCACGGCTGTTGGGTCCGACCAAGTTATTTATTAGGTTAAGAGTCTAGTA
The DNA here is from genome assembly GCA_029204205.1 of Desmophyllum pertusum. Taxonomy (NCBI): domain Eukaryota; kingdom Metazoa; phylum Cnidaria; class Anthozoa; order Scleractinia; family Caryophylliidae; genus Desmophyllum; species Desmophyllum pertusum. The sequence continues at coordinate 288,947 of MU825455.1, read as the reverse complement.
ATAATTCAGTGGTCTGATTGTGATTGTAATCAAGGAAATGTGAGGCAGGATAAAGAAAACAAAAATATCATCCAAATTATGTTAAATAAGGCAAAAAATAAGGTAATGATAATATAAATATTCAGAGTTACATGGAATGTGCATCTCACTTAGAGTTGCAGAACAGGCTGGCATACATGCTAAAAACTTATGGCTCCATCAATTCCAAGCCCGACCACACCCCCCCCCCCCCCGGGCATTTGTCGGGCATTTTACAACTTTTCCATCCCTAGGGTGGGGCATTTGCTATAACCGGGCAGCCCGGGGGTTGGGCATTGTCAAAGGCAACGCGATCTTCCGTATTTTAAAAGACGTACACGTTTTGTTGTTTATTTAAAATTTCCTGATTGCCCCCGATAGAAAAATATAAAAACTGAGTTGATATTAAACCTCGTTTGAGTCCCGCACTTTTCAAGTGTACCGTAGCCCCACCTCCACCCCACATGTGCAAACATTTGCACCGTTGCTTTCCACGTGCGAACCAAAGATGTCAAAGATGGCGGAACAAAGCTTCAACTTCAACACATTTGTGGGAGAAGACACGGATTTCGTAAGTTCTTGGTTGCGGGATCAAGGCTTGGAAGGCTTAATTGAAACTTTTGCAAGTGAGTGATTGATCCTTAGTACTTACCAATTTAATATATGCCTGGAAACTTGCACTGCTCCTGAAGCCCCACTGTGGGGATTTTGTGCATGTAAGCTGACCCTACCGTGGGGCATTTTCAACCTTCTGACAAAAAAAATGACAAATGCCCGGGGGGGGGGGGAGGGGGGGGGGGGGGGGTGAGCGGGTTTGGAATTGACGGAGCCATTAGTGCACGATGCGACGAGATATTGATGACTTGTAAAAAAAATACTACACGTTGGCCGGATGAGATATTAGAGTGATTTAGCAATGACAACGTGACGTCAGTTGAGGACGTGAGAGCACGCGGAATAGTCTGGACTCGACTTCCGGTGCTCACGTTGACGTCCTCGGGTCAAGGTCACGTCACGTTCGCGACGGCATTTTCAGTCTTTTCACGTCGTGGAGACAACGGGAAGATTTGCGTCTTCTTTTACAAGAGGAGAAAGTAGGAGAATTTCTTTTAATTCGTAAAATCATCATTTTAGGTATTTTTTCTGTGTCCTCAAATATAAGACTTACTTCAAAAGTACGACTTTCAAAGGTATCAACGCCGACAAAAAATGTTGCTAATAAACCTTGTTTTGGTTTCCTTGAGTTGGGATGCATCTCAAATAGCTTCAGATACCTTGTTTTCCTGGAGGACCTAGAGTCATGCTGTCTTGCATTAAAGTTTTTTTAGTCTTCGGAGAAATAATAAAGAAATTAATGTATTCTCCATTTTTATTAGCTTTTATTGTCTGCTTGCTAGAAAAATGCGGGTTTTATTTATGAAAACAAACAAGAAACATGTCAGCTTTTTACGTAAGCTTAAACTTTAAACTGCACGACTTACCTTGTGTTTAATATTTTACAGCAAATAAATAAAAGGACCTGATGGAGGCTGGAACAAGCGCAAAGGAAGCGAAGAAAAGTAAGTATGGATATATTTTATGTGTAAGCTTTATATTATTGTTCAAGCGAAATTCAAGGCAATTAATGCAATCAATTTAAACTTTACGCGAGATGAATAAGTTAAATCGCTTCCAAAAAAGCTTTAAGATACATTTTATCGGCAACCGGTTAATTATTTTAGCGTATAGCTAGCAAGATGGGAAAACTACATGTACATGTAAAGTCATGTACTTGCGGATTGATGTTGTTTTGGTTTTCGAGTTTTCCCTCGCACTAAGCCTTTCGATTTCACTGCAGTAAATTCAGGCAATTTTGGGAAATATTAGTAATGAACTTTATCTGACGTTATTTGCACTCAACAATGACAAACTTGTTTCACTCAGAGCGTGTTTTTATAAATAAATCGGGGTTCGACTGTATAAACGAATAAAAAAATATGTTGCCAAAAGTAAGTTATATAACTATATTTATATTTAAAAATTTAACTTGATACCTTCAAATTGAAATATCCAGCTAAATTACATTACTTTTTATTGTGTCATATTTAATTAACAAATTTTTACCAATTTTTTTCTGGTTGTAAAAAAATGATTTTTGCTTTTAACTAAAACATTATCCCCAGCTGGGCATTTCAAAGTGAAGTCATTTTTAAGCAAATACAGGCAATGGGCTCATGGCAAATGATAGTTGTTATGGCAATTAAATATCAACAATATTTCATCTCAACTTGACAAATGTTTTTCAGAACTCAATTCAATTCAACAATTTCTTCAAACTCAACTACACACTGCGATTCAAGTGCAGTATGTACACATATTTCAGAAGACAACTTCTACTTCTTAATATGTATACCGACACTAAAAATTGGTGAGAAAGCCTTCTGTGAGTATGACATATCCAGGGGGGATCCATTTTGAACGGGGGTTAATGTTAGCAATTATTTTTAGTTTAGTTTAGCTAAAATTAATTAATTTGTGTTTCCTCACCCCAATGGATAAATTTAGGTAATATTATTTATTCATTTTAATTTGTATTTCAATTTTCAGGTCAATAATGGTATGGACTGAGCCTAAAGATATAAAGTTGTTGCGGGCCATGGCTGCAGAGGGTTTTTTTTGTAAACAGCAAGGTTGGTAGCCTGGAGAGAGGGGTCGCCTGGGCTAATGCTGTATCTGCCCTGGTGGCAGAGAACATACTGGTGACCCCAAGATCAATTCGGGATAGATATTCAAATTTAGCCGGAAAATGGCAAGCAAAAGTCGCAAGGCAAGAGAAAGAAAGTGGTGGCGGTGACGAGGATCAGACAGAGGTGGAATTGTTAGTGGAGGAGTTAGTGGCATTGGAGGCAGAGGCAAAGAAAGCAGAGGAACAGGATGGAGCGAAGGAGGTTGTAACAAAGGAAAAGAAGCAAGCGGTAGAGATGAGAAACAGAGCATTGGAGAGGGTTGGTCAAACACGGAAGTGGAACACAGAAGAAAATGAAGGCAAAAAGGAAACGAAAAGAAGAAGATCAGGAGGGGAGGCGTTGGAATGGTTGAAGGAGAAAGGTGAAAGTATGAGGCAGCTCAAGGAGCAAGAAGTACAGGACAAAAATAGAAGAGAGAGAGGTACAGAGGATGCAACATGAACAGTTCACGAGGATGAACAAATGAAACTATTTCAACAACAGGCTGCAACAACAGCAGCAGCAACAACAACAACAACAACAGCAACAACAGCAGGAACAGCTATTTGCCATGTTGCTGTATCAGATGATGATTATGATGCAAAGTTTGCATAAGAACAATTTCCAGTGAGTGGTCAGAGTGATAAAAAAGTTATAGTTACACTGTAGCTATTTAATGAATCAATACATTTATTGTGATATATTTTTTTCATCTTAAAAGTTTGAATAAAAAAGACATGTATTCCTCAAATTGATTAAAATATTGAATTTTGACAATTTTGTCAGTTATGTCAAGGCTCTCTCAACAACCAGAACCTTTTTTCGCAAACCAATTCCCCCCACCCCTGGAGTTTTTACCCTACATTGTTATCTCAGGGACAAAAAAATTAATGAAATTCACTACAGTACTACACTTTCAGTTCCAAGGTCAATTTCTCAGGAATTTGTGAAATAATTTACATAATTCCCTTATATTACAGGGTGCATATCTAAACATACAAAAACTTGTCATGAGGGCATATGAATTAATCCAGGGATAAAGACATGCATACAAATTATATATGGTTGATTAGTACATTGTACAAAAACAAGGATTTAATTCATGTACTGTTAAACAACAATTCCAAATTACCAATAAGTAAAAATACAGCAGAATCAATCTAATGGAAAGCTGTTTCTTAAAAAAATATTTTAGATACATGTATTCAATCAAAGTCAGAAACTATCAATAACAGATAATGACTCTCTCCACAATAATCTGTTTTGACACACATAAAGTGCTAAGAAATGTGTATAAATATCCTAAATAGCACTTTCAGTTTACCAAACTTTCCATTTTGTAGACTGAGACAAGAAAAAGTATCTTTATGAAAGCAAATTGAACAGTCAGGCCCAGTTCATACCCCGTATTACACATGAGCCGAATCAAATTCAAATTTAGGCCAACCCAAATTAATTTAGACCAGCTGAATTGATTCAGACACCGAGCTTAATTCAGCCTACCGTAATTCAATACAATGTATATGGGAAAATTGCTGTTATATTGAAAAATACATAATAATTTATTTTGATTCAGCTCATGCATTAGTTTAGTGCTGAATTAAAGCAGGTCCACAGCTGTTATTTCAGGCTGAGCCAGGCGGGAAGAACGGCTGAGCAGATCCGAATTAAATCAACCGCTCCAAATTGATTCAGACGCCATACTTCACATGAACTTTCATTTAATTCGATTCAGTTCATGTGATGTACGGGGTCTGTGAAGTGGTCCTCATAATTACTGTACAATTTGCTTTCATGAATATAGCATTATTTCACATCAGATTCCCCTACAAACACTACACTGTGTCTACTTTGCTCATTTACCAGAAGTATTCCTGTAAAGAAGGTGGTTGAATGTCAAACTTATCTGAAACAATATTGCCATGATTAAGACAGGTGTGAGCATTTTCCAGGAGAGCACAAACAATGTAAAATTTTACCACTGCACTCATTTCAACTTTCAGCTGGCTTTTAAAATAATTAGTGATATTACCAAACAGCCACTCGACTGACACCCGAACTTCGCTCATTGCATGATTATATGCAGCTCTGCGGAGTTCATGAATAACACCAGTTTCTTGCAGCATGGTGCTGTCGTGACGTCTCCCCTCAAATGGGCCATGTAAATTGGCAATAAGGCCATTTGGAATTACAATACTTTGAAATTTTATCGCATCGAATGCACCCGTTTGTGCTCGTTGTACATCACCCATTGATTTTGCTGTGGCCTTACGATGCCACGCATTCCCATCTATAAAACCAAAACAATTGTTCAATGGAGCACCCTGCTGGTGGACAGCTTCTGCATACAGGTGCAGCTGGTCAGATTGAAGGAAGAACTGGTCCCAGCTATGCAAACGATGGTGGTGATGTTCATAGATTAAGTCTATCATGCTGTTGAATATCAGGCAGTGCTCGGCTGGACTACGTCCAAACCGAGGTACCATGTCCGTATAACGACAAGGGTAGACCAATCTCTTTAGCAATATGCAAAGGGCCTCCATGCCACCACAAACTGTTCTCTGTTCACAAACAACCGTTTATCAGGTATATCAAGACATTCCAACAAAGCATCAAGGTCACCTTTCGCAAATCTCAACTCTGTTTGACACTCAACATCGCTCCACACGTCTTCATCAAATCAAATTTGGGGAATTTCCAATACGGAAAACAGGTTTTGACGAATAAGCGTCATACAGAAGAACAAATTCACCATCGTCAATTAAATCAAAAGAATTAGCTGTTACCGAAGCATCACGGACAGCGCTTAAACCAGCCATAATTTAAGATGAAACTTTTCATCTCATGGTCTGGTACACGAAATCGTACACGACGTATCAAGGCGAAATATTAGTACACGAAAGCATGACGAGAGCGACACAAATTCTCACAAAAGCTTATTTAATTGACATTCGAAGTAGAAGGTTCATTCTACTGACATCAACTAAAGTGAAAGTAAGCTTAATTAAATTTACAATTTAGACTCGTGATAGAACATAGAAAACATTTCATTTCATATAAGCTTTAAAGCCTATAAAGCTTTATACTATACGTAAAGCCTACTTGTCAAATCCATCCAGCTGACATATGAAAATGCTGCGGTACTATCCTTTCCGAATCCTGGAAATGACTGGACTACTGGTCTGCAGTCTTAACCTTAGCCTGTATTTTACCCCCAGTCTACAGTCTGCGCTGTATACAGTTCGCACTCTGCGTTTTACACTGACCGGATTTTAATATTCGTACTTCTGAAACTATTTACGCCCGAGCTAAAATTAAACGAAATCACGTCTTCTTTCGACAACTTGAAGTATTTTGATACTTGCCTTTGAAGTTAATGAACAGCCATCACAAACGTATAGTGATGTAATCACCTAACCTAGATGCATCGAACGACAATAAACACAAATACACATTTTTACTAAAACACTGCACAACACTACTGAATAAAATCGACGCAACAAGATTTACCGACAATCAACTGTTGACAAGAAATCATAACAAACTCCCAAAGCACATTTCAAATTATCTCCTCAATTTGACCACTTTCTGTGGAAACAACAAAATGTACAAAGAAAGCCTGTACATCGCAGTAGCACTCTTTTCGCCATTCTTCCAAACATCAACAAAGATGGCCGTCACCAAATGGTTCAGTCTAAAAATCGATATCTACTCGGATTTACTCGGATATTAGAATCGTCTATTTCATTGGTTGTTGATCATGTTGATCGATGGTAGCCCCAGTAAAAGTCCGTAAAATCACGCATGCACATGATAACATCGTCCATCGCGTTGACTATGAGGTATTAAAAAAAAAAAAATCAAAAATGAGCGCGCGAGAAATTTGACAGTTATTGTAAAATAAAAACTCGACATTGTAAACCAGGCGTTCATTGCGGGCCCCTCCTTAAGATCATAGAGTGAGGGAAAGAAATGGAAATGGTTTCCTGTTAGTTATTGTAGAATGTAGTCACCTACGTGGTGTAATACAATAGAACAAATTATAAATATCTGTCAACGGATAAAGGTTTATTTTCGACATGAATTGAAGAAGAAATACTTGAAGTTTACTTGTTAAGTGTTTTTGGGTTTGGTCCGTAATAAATTAAAGGTGGCTGGTGCGGTGGCCTAATGGTTTGAGCCCTGGCTCGAGCCCTGGCCGAGGTCATTGTGTTGTGTTCTTGGGACTCAGAAGTATATTGGTACAATTGTCAGGGCAACCGACAAAAAATGCTGAGGGAGTTACCTGCGATTGACTAGTATCCTCCTAAAGAAAATGTGCGAGCGAAGCGAGCCGAGTAGATTCAATTCAACATAACTTTCGATTGGAATAACATTTTTCAGATGTTTTTGCAGTTTTGAAATCGTCCTGTTACGCTCTTTCAGAATCTGGGTTCAAATATCCCGGAATATTAAAACAAAATGTTGGCGCCAATTTGGTGACGTCATTTTCCCGCCTAAAGAAACCAAAAATTGAAAAACAAAAATCATAGATACCCGTGTAATGAGGCGATCTATTATGGTGCAAAATTTGAGGCCAACTGATTTAAAAGTGAAAGAGAAAAATTGCCCCGCGTCCGAGATGATCGTTTTTGGATGCATATCAGCGCTGATATGCATCCAACAACGATCATCTCGAGCGCTCGGCGTGAATTGTAATTTTACCGGGACCCAATGAACTGTCCGTAATAGGGAGTTGTCTGTATTACAGAGGTGTCCGTACGTAGAGATACGTTGATATTACATGATATTTTTAATATGCTTTTGCTTTAATTATAGTGTGTAGTCCATTGATAAATAATACACTGAAAAGTCCCGGATATCCTAACAACTACACAAATAGTACAGACTGTACTTATTCGGTTCCTATTCCACAAGACATGATGATGAATATTTCCTTTATCAAATTTGTCCTGGAGGATAGTAAATCTTGCCTGTAAGTATTGAATTAAATGTGTAGTATAAAAACATGTATTACCTATTTTATGTAGTTACGGCTGTCGCAACAACTTTGGAGTTTCATTTGCTGTCGAAAAGTGGCGGCATGTTTTATTCAACTGACGCCTTTTATATTTGCGCTACAATACGGGATCTTAGTCAATTTCCGGCACCATTGAAAAATGATTTCTAACTAAGCTGACGTTGTAGTAAGAAAACAAGAGATATAAGGAAGGGGCATCTCGTTTATTGAAAGCAGAAAGTGAAATACAGGTAATCAAAGTTACTTAAAGTAAAGTCGAAGGGACAATTCCAAACTGTCAAAACCTTTAAAATCTCGCATAATTAAGATAATGAGGCCTGCATACCAACGCAAAAACGCATTACAGAAGGTGATGAAAGGCATAAATAGTAACGTGAAAACATTATATTTTTGAACTGTGAATATCTTCGCGAATGCAACACATGAAGTACATTGGTATTTCATAATAAAATACTTAATATAATGTTGCATTTTGTTCCCGTGTTGTGTATTTTGTTACAAGTGAAATTAAATTTTATATTTATTTGGTAGTCGGGACTATTTGAATATTACCAATGATAATGACTGGTTATTCGGTGTGTACTGTGGTCAGCAGACTGGGCAGACGGTTCTTGTAACTGGAAAGTACGCGCTGCTAAAATTCCACTCAGACAGCAATATCCAAAAGAGAGGATTTGTAATGTATTTTACTGCTGTCCCACAAAGTAAGTCTAATGAGGATGTAGCTTGATACGTCATAATAGAGGTTAGGCACAGTTAAGTGAGCTATTCCTTCCGTAGTTACAAAAGCCTATTGGCTGACAGATTAACGCTATTCAGATCGGGCTTTTTTGGTCTCTTCAGACCTGGGGGCGGATTCCGCTCCCTCCTCCACCCTCCTCTGTTATTCCAAGAGTATTAAAGTTCCGACAATGAAACTTAGAGGGTATAGCATATAGTACGTCCAAAAGTGTTTCTTTTGAGGTATATCGCATTAGATGATGATGTTTTATGACGTGGATAATGATAATGATGTTGAATTACGTCAAGATTTATAAACAGCCGCCATCTTGGATTTCTGGATTTTTTTTTTCAATACTTCAGAAAACCACCAAAAATGACTCAGAAGTCATCAAAACCAATAACAATGTTAAAATCATCTAAACAAGCAAATTGGTTATGATAATAACTTCATCGGGCAATGTGGCGTATTTTTCGGGATAAAATGGAGAATTCAGCCCGCTGCTATGAGCCAATCAGAAACAAGAAAATAGCGTAGCCATGCAGCCAATCAGAACTGGAAACCATTGAACTGTTCGCGCCATTTTCTTGCTGGCAGCAATTAATTTGACTCAGAGCGCTGCCATCTGCAACTGCAAAGCTATTGTTTTTTAGCTTTATAACGACCGAATGACTGAAAAACCTAACGAGGAAGCAAATAATCAGCCTTCTCAGTGTAGCTAGTTGAAGAGGACTTACAGAAACTCGAGGAAAAATCCATAACATAAAGGCTTACATAAAGGCTTTATTAGTAGTTTTTCCCCTAAGTGGCTATTCGCCTATTAATTCTAACTAACATGGCGGCGAAATGAATGTAAGTTTGTCTTCTTCGATGAAACCCGCTCAGTTCAGGCAAAATATTGCATGCCAAATTGCCAGTTCAGTAATTGTATAATTAATTTTCCAACACTTCTAGATTACTATTCTCTGCTGTTGATGGAATTCGGTAACTTTTCCTTTCAAAAGAAATTTAGAGCAATGATTCGACAAATTTTGCGGTTTTCTGCCAAATTTTATGTGAACATTTACGATGAAATAAACGCCGACCCGACGCCGGCAGTGTTCGAGATATCGCTTACTGTATTTGATTCCTTTTCTCAATGCCCTCTGAAATTATTATAATAGCAATATAAAGCGGCTCGGGCTGAAATGAGCCTGAGTCGGACCAAAACATATTTACACCCGCTAACATCAACTCTATTGTTATATTTTTTCATTAGAAAATTAAATTTGGAAAAACTATGCCTGTCCAAATATGGTTGCCATGATAATAGCAAAATTGTCGGTAAAGTAGAAAAGTCTGGCGGCTTTTACTTCAATATAAAAAACAAAATTAAATATCAACTGTTAAAGTACGCGCGGGCATATTCCGTCCCCTGGTCTGAATAGGGTTAAAATTTAACTTTTTTGTACTTTTTTACGAGAAACGAAAAACTATAATAATAATTCCTCATGAAAGATCCAACGACATTCGGGGGTGTGTGGGGGAGGGGAGTAGAAAGCCGGCACTTTTCTTTGAGGACATAGCGGTGCCCGGCAACAGACCAACAGTGCGAAACGTGTGTCAATCAAGCCATTGCTAAGAATGACGTCAACCAAAACTTCATTGTTTTCTAACCCGGGAAACTTTTTCAAGCTCGCAGCGTAGAGCTGTACGCGTGTAGCCTGCAAACACAGCGCTGGCGGATTTTTGGCCTGATCTTTCACGCCACCGAGAAAATATCTCGGCAGCGTGAAACAACAAGCGAAAAATCCGTCTGAGCTGCATTTACATGCTGCAGTGAGAGTCTTTCGGATACGGTCAGTAGTGCTACTATTGGAACGGGAAGCGAAGTCGGATGAAAATGTTTATCGTAATACACGAGGCGAAGTGAAATCAGACAACAGCATAAAAAACATGTCTTCGTTTTCGAGCGAAAACAACCAAGGAAAAACACCTTTAAAATTGTTATCATGCATACTAATTTTAGGTGTGAATTTCTTGCCTGACAAGCTTTTTTATTGTTAACAAGAATTTTTGAAGAAAATATAACCGGGCTTTTTTTATCAAGCAAGAAAGCAGTTTTACCTGCTTTCTTGCTTGAAATCTATCAGATTAGTCACGGCAGTCACGCTGAAGTCTGATGTTTGCGTATAGTGCCTACTGTCAATTTTCACTTGCCTCTGAGCAGTCTTTGAAGATCATTCTTCAATATAAAGCCAGAGTTGAATCAGAGGAAAAAACACGACAACATAGGTACGAATCGTTGTTGAACCATCAATCGCAGACGTTCCGCGTTGCACCGTTATCATTCGCAGTTATTCTAGTCACAGTTCGACAAATTGCTTGAGTCAAAATGTGATAGTGTAACGTAATGGTTGTTATTTATAAATTTTATGCGTACAAGGAAGTGAAATGCTGCACCAACACGAAAAAGTAATGTATTTTACACTAAATAAACAGCAGATTATTCATGTTCAAATCAAAAGTAATAGCTTGATATGAAACTTGACCTAACGGCGACCCTGGTTTATCACAGACGTTGCGAAATCTCTTCAAGTCACGGTTAGACGTGACTTATGTGACCCCATGATGTAATCGTCCTTATTTATAAATCTGCATTCCTCAGCAAGTTTCTGTTTTTCTCAGAAAATTTACAGAAAAGATATGTATTTCACACAAAATGACAATTATTTAACAGGACAATATTCATAAAATATAATTTAGGCAAAGGATGACGCTGGCGAAATGTAACGTAGCTTGATAAAAAAAATTGATCTTATGGCGCTTCCAGTGTATGTGATGTACGTACGCAATTCACAGATAAGTCAAGTCACGATTCGACGTGACCCTATGACGTAATCGTCCAAATATAAATCTGCACGTCTCAGCAAGTTTCTGCTTACATAAATCTGCGAGTCTGAGCAAGTTTCTGTTTTCCTTTACGGAAAAGAAATGTATTTCACACAAAACAAGCAGGACAATATTATGACCCTGGCGAAATGTAACGTAGCTTGATAAAAAATTTGATATAATGGCGCCTCTAGTGTATGTGATTTACGTACGCAACTCACAGACAATCTCTTCGACGTGACCCTATGACGTAATCGTCCAAATATAAATCTGCACGTCTCAGCAAGTTTCTGTTTTCCTTTACGGAAAAGAAATGTATTTCACACAAAACAAACAGCAGAATATTCATAACATGTCATGCATGTCATTTAGGCAGACGATAATCATTGCGAAATGTAACGTAGCTTGATATATAAAAATGTGATGTAATCTGCTTCTGTGTCCACCCAGTAGTTAATTTGACGAGTCAAACTCGCCGACGTTGCGAAATCTGTACTGTCCTGGCGAAATGTAACACCAAAATAATATTTGATTTACCTGCCGCTCCGATGTGTTTACGCGGTCCTAAATTATTATTTATTTGGACCAGTCCAACTTTCACAGAGGCTCGATTTCCGCTGTTCTCTTGAGTCTGGTATTCTTTCATCTTCGAGAAAAGCTTCCACAAGGCGAACATATATATTGATACCCTCCCCTAGCTCTCCTCCTAGCGCTGTGGCCGAGTTGGGGTACGGGGTGAATCACCTAGAAAAAAAAACTCCGCCTAAAACAATAACCGGATCGGCCCTAGGCCGCCCGGTTAATAAGTTCCCGTGGGACAATCCTCTTAGCAACTAGTTGAGTGCTACTGCGTACACTCGGCTGCCCGGAACCGCTATGTCCGTAATTATGCAAACCATTTATAATAATTATGCAAACCATGCAAACCATTTATAATGTTATTCTATTCTTTGATCTTGCCGCTTTTCCGCTATACATGATCGCACAAGTAAAGAAATATGTCAATCATTCCAGAAACGTACCTCTACGGGAGTTTGCTGTGGAATTTTCACCCATGGTGTCCCAGAATGACCAAAGTTCAGTTAAACAGCGACCGAATCGTTCCCATAGATGTTTGAACGTGGAATCGCCAAAATATTTCTGAACGAACACAAACGCACGTCATGTCCGCCATCGTCCGCCATGTTTATTTTAAACAAACCTGTACTTAGCCTCGCTCGGCCAAATTTCTTAAATGTGCAATCATGTATACTAGGTCCCAGGCCTCGCTGCTAGCCCCCCCCCCCCCCCCTGATCCCCCCCCCCCTCCCCCTCCTGAACGACATGCACAGTTTTTTATTATCCAACTGAACCCCAGTATAATTTTTAAATGCAAAATATGTTCTCTGATACTCTGCGCCATTTCTAAAGAACTGTTGACTTTGATGCTGTCTTGCAGAGAATGTTATTAATAAAGACCGACTTCCTTTTAACACTTTGCCGTTATCACACGGGGCTCACCCGACTCACACGTCGGGTCGGGAAAAAAATTGGTAAAATTTTATCTTTTGGCCGATTTCGTTCATTTTTTTCTGGGTGGACTGGGAATAGTCTAACCCATTCCCCAGCAAGTTTGAACAGGTATACCCTAGTTGGTCTTATATGACGGCTTTTTCAGAAAGCCTTCTGATGTAACACATGGCCGCAATTTGTGAAGCGTTCGCAATCCGTTACAGGCGTTGTTGAGGACGTTTTAACAAGAGTTTTGGACGAGGAAAGTGATCCAGAAGGGATGCCAAGCAGTGAGGAAATTTAATTGCATCTGGAGCTCGAAAATTGAGCGACGAACCAAGATAAGTGTTACGAAATATTTCATCGATCGATCGATCGATCGCAAATGCAACTGAAATCATATTTTGATTCGCTTTTTACATTTGAAAACCTTGTTTGATGCTTTGAATACATGTTAGGATTCATATTTCAGTAAAGGGAGAGGACAAAACGTTCTTATGGAACGACAGAGATAAATTTCGAGTGGAGTGTTGACACAATGTTTGGGGTCAAATTCCTGCATAAATTAGAATTTGACACCAAACTAAAAAATACTAATTTATTCTATACTTACCATTTTCAGCCAAATTTTCAGGATATGTTGCCAATATAACAAGTAACATTTTTGCTTTAACTTTTCCTTTATAACCAGTCATCATTTTGAAATAAGTTGCTTTTTTGTCCAAATTTTGCGGCTATTAATATTAATTTATGCTAGTTAATAATTAACTAATTAATATATTATGGGTTTCTTTGGGAAAACAATATTTTCCAGAAAGTTTATTTACTACCCTTTCAAAAGAGATATAGCTTTCCATGCAATTGTAAATGGCTGTTGAGAAAATAAATAAACAATCACTAGTATCAAATTTCACTGTTTTTGGGATAACGGCAATTAATAGAGTGATTTCATTTAACCTGTGAAACAATATCTAACAGTTAGCGCATAATAGTCAAAACTAAACAAAAGAAAACAATTGAATTAGTCTCTAATAGTATCTAATAGTGTAGTAACTATTTCACGGGTTTAGCAAAATCACTCTAATACAGCTCTCATAAAGTGCTACTATGATCAAATTTCTACCCCTTGCAATTTTAAGGGTATCATAGAGAATTCCACGAAAGATGAAAAATGGCGTTTTCAAATATCTGTATTAGTTCTGGAGATATTTAAGTTTGAAAAATTTGTAAATATGCAAATTAGGGGACTGATGAAGTCATAGACACAACCCAATTTTATATAATTTGCATATTTTAGAAACTTGAATATCTCTGGAACGAAAAGAGATATTTGAAAATAGTAAACGGCATTTTTCTTCCCGTACAGACTACTTGTTAACCCTATCCTGTCTTGGGGGGGGGGGGGGGGGGGGGGGGACAGAAAGTGCCCGCGCTGACTTCAAATTTATCGTACTTAAAGAGCATTCAAGCAATCATAGCCAAACTTTATGACGTTTCCTAAAAATTATCTGGGAACATTTTGGTGTGTCAATATTTTGATCACGTGACTTGATATTTCCATGGCAACCGAGTTTTGACAGGTCGTTTTATCCAAATTTGGTATTTTCAGCTTAAATTTCCGTTTTCGCGAGATATTCGCTTTTTACAATGAGGTTCTTCCAAAATCTTTGCAATTTTTGCATCTTATATTGTGTTCGATTTTTTTCAAGTCACATTTGGTGATTTTTTGACATTTCTGAACAATTTAAAAATCCAAGATATGGCGTATCCAAGATGGCGGACATTTTTAAAGTATGACGCACTATCTGCCTCCCCCCCCCCCCCCCCACCCCCCAGGCTCAGGAACGAAAAAAAAGCCCAGGCAGAATAGGGTTAAATTAAATTGTTTTATCAAGCTACGTTACATTTCGCCAGTGTGATCGTTTGCCTAAATGACATTTTAGGAATATTATCCTGTTTGTTTTGAGTGAAATACATTTAATTTCCATGTACTTTCTGAGAAAAACAGAAACTTGCTGAGACTCGCAGAAAAAAAAACAGAAACTTGCTGAGACCCACATATTTATAAATAAGCCTTAGGACGATTACGTGATGGGTTCACATAGGTCACGTCTAACCGTGACTAGCGCCATTAGGTCAAATGTCATATCAAGCTATTACTTTTGATTTGACCAGGAGATAATCATTGGCCTATTTGAAATATGTTGAATACTGTACTCTTTATTAAGTGTGAAATACATTTCTTTATCGTTTCATTTCGTTACACGGGGAAAATTTATAAATAACCATTACGTCATTGATGGTGCGACACTTGGTTGCAAAATATCTGCAAGGGATGGTGCAACATTGTGTAAAAGTTGGACAGGTCCAAATAAATAATAATTTAGTAAGCAGAGCGCTCGTAAATTGACGTTACATTTCGCCAGGATCAACTCTCTCTCTAAATGGAATTTTATGAATACTCTGCTGTTTGTTTTGTGTGAAATGCATTTTCTTTCCGTGTACGTTCTAAGAAAAACAGAAACTCGCTGATACCCGAAGATTTATTATAAGGACGATTGCGTCATGGGGTCACATAGGGTCACGTCTAACCGTGACGTGAAGAGATTTCGCAACGATGTGATAAACCAGGAGCGCTATTAGATCAAATTTCATATCAAGCTATTACTGTTGATTTGACTATGATCGCCGTGCTAATCATTGGCCTATTTGAAATGCATTACTTTTTTGTGTTGTTGCTGCATGTCATTAGATAACAACCATGCACTACGTCACAAGATCACATTTTGAGTCACGTAATTTGTCGAACACGGAACAGTGCCGCGACAGGGAACGTCTGCGATTGATGGTGCAACAACGATTCGTACCTATGTTGCCGTGTTGTTTTTTTCCTCTTATTCAACTCTCACTGGCTCTATATTGTGGAATTATCTATAATCCATCTTCAAAGACTGCTCAGAGACAAGAACATTGAGTGTAGGCACTATACGCAAACATCAGACATAAGGCCCGATCAAACGGTCACAACATTTGTCCCAACATTCTCACAGCATTTGTTGTGAGCCGATGTTGAGACCGTTTGACCACCCCTCACAACAATGTTGTGACAACAACAATGTCGTGACAACATTTATTCTGTTCTTGAAATGTTGAGAGGTTGTTGTGGCCGTTTGACCGGGCATGGTCACAACATGTCACAACAAATGTTGTGAGAATGTTGTGACCGTTTAAATCGGGCCTTTAGGCGTGACTGGCGTGACTAATGTACTTTCCTCACTGATAGATTTCAAGCAAGAAAGCAGATAAATTGTAAAAGCCCGGTTATATTTTCTTTGAAAATTCTTATACAACACGACGACTTGAAATTTAAAGCCGTCGTGTTGTATTTAAAAATTATTTTCAGTTTGTTACTGTCTAGACCTTTTTGGTATTATCAAAAAGTGTTTTCTATTTTTTATACGGTAGTTCAGACGGACTTAATCACAACACTCGTGAACCAATATTCTATGCTTAATAACAGCTTCAGTTCTTGTATCATTTATTGTATTGTATTTCAGTACGTGCTACTTTGCAAGTATCAACAGCACAAGTGCCTACTACTTTGCAAGTATCAACTGCACAAATGCCTACTACTTTGCAAGTAGCACCAGTGCCTGCTACTTTGCAAGTGACAACAGTGCCTGCTACTTTTCAAGAAATAACAGAAATAACACAGAGAATAAAGGATGATGATGGCATGATAAATGAGCCAACACAGAGAAAGGATGAGCCAACAGGAGAAAAAGTGATCGTCAGTAAAACGATGACTTACATCTTATCTGGTGTCGCCTCCATTCCATTTCTGCTGTTGTGTTTCATTATAGGCTACTGGTGCTACAGGAGGTTATATCACAAGGGAGTACACAGGTTATTAATTGTCATTTTCAGCGAAACGGAATGAATTCAACAATAAACCGCTGAATGTTACAGATGAAAACTTAAGAGCGGCTGACTGTAAATATCGCGAATTCGCCGTCAAACGGAAATCCCGGATTTCTTTATATTTGGTCAGGAGAAACCCTTTGGGGAACTATTTTCGAAATTACAATCAAACTTTCAATAGTTTCATTTCAAGAAATTCGGCAAAACGCGAAATGCCTTATATCTTAAAGCTTTCCATTGTTTTAACCAGATTATACTCGTTCATTGAGTTACTAATTGTCTAGCGTAAAAATCACCTTTGGTTCTGTAAGGTTTTTGCGACACTACGGATCTAAAAGTGCAACTTCGTAAAAACCTTACAGAACCAAAGGTGATTTTTACGCTAGACAATTAGTAACTTAATTATAATGAAACAGTAGAATCTGGTTTAAAAAAATGGAAAGCTTTAAGGTATACTCTGAGAAGAAATTTCGTTGGAATGGTTTCATTTTGTTTCATGTTGACATTCGCGCGAGTGGAAAACATGACACGACACTCGACCTTTTAATTATCACCTACTCTAGAATTCATTTTTATACGAATATAGAGCAATACCGAACTCATTAGAACATGAGATTTTGTATTCAAACAAAAAAATATATCCTACTGTAGCAAAATAAGACAAAATCAATAAATCTATTTAAAATGTGTTTTCTTGTGTTGCGTGACCATTTCAATTTTTGTGGTAAATACATAGAAAATCCAATGCGTTTACCTCTCTCAACGGTGGCTTTTGAATTATCCAAGCTGGATTTTTGATATGTTACAGTACAATAACAGGGCTTTTCGCTAGTATAGCTTTTATGTTGAATTTCGATGTACCAGAGCAATATTTTTGCCTACAAAGTTTCCTAAGTTTCAAGTGTTTACCGAAGTGCTGAAGATAGGAATCTTCGGGCTTTCAAAACGACATGTGAAAATGCATCTTCTTGCGATATTTTTATATTTCCGTGTTGTAATAAGGATACCCTACTTGGCTGCAAAATATAATTTCGATACCTTGAGCCGTCTTTCTTCCCGAGCGATTAATGGCGGCTTTCACGCGAACACGGCATTTCGCGTTTTGCCGAATTTCTTGAAAACGATCTCTTTGGAAAGTTTGATTGTAATTTTCGAAAATAGTTCACCAAAGGGTTTCTTCTGACCAAATATAAAGAAATCAGAAATTTCCGTTTGACGGCGAATTCGCGATAATTACAGTCAGCCGCTCTTAATAAGAGCTAAGTATTTTTTCACAAGCAACGAAAATCTTGAAATGTCAGTGAAAAATGCGATGCTTTTGCACTGTCAATTACATTGATCTTCATGAAAAAGCCTTTTAAGATTTGCCAAATCTAAGCTGTGACGTACATTTATATAACTTCACTTGATATAACTTTGAAGCTGCGGCGCGAATAGAAACTGTTATGATAATGATAAGCAAAATAGTTGCTTTTTCTACCTAGCACTGGGAATATTCCTCTCTGTCACAGCAGTTCTTCTTGATGTGTCATAACAAGCAATTCAGCCGCTGCAATATTGCACTATACCATACCACAGGCACTATTTTGTTTTTTTCCCTATTTTCCCATTGCTCCACAGATCATCTCGTCCAGTTCGCGAAATTATTCCATTTGACAAGTGGGAGCTTCTTCCGGAACAGATAGAACACGAGGAAGAGCTGGGTCGAGGAGCGTTTGGTGTGGTTTACAAAGCAACTCTAAACCGACGAGTTGGAATAGAAGTGTTTGACACTAAAAAGAGACTGGAGCCAAATAAGGCATGCCAGGTGGTTGCTGTCAAAGTGTTGCAAGGTACATCATGTAAAACCATGCAGCTGAAAAGCAAGTATGATAGGACAAGAATAGCTCTGCCGTTAAAAGTCCCCCAGCACCGTGACATTTATTATTAACACATTCTTAAAGGAGCTTTCATTTTGATCGGGCAGACTGCAATGATTTTACTTTCGCCATCAAATATGGCAAATAACATTTGAAATGCTACGCGACTTATTTCTCTTAATTGAGCAATTTCCTCTGATGGATTGTCAAGATGAGTCATCATATTATATGCTCTAGATCTCACATATGATATGCACATGTAAGCTAGTAGATATTTTACCATAACATTTCTGCTCAGATGATCCAACCGAGGAACAAAAAGAAGAGTTCCTGCATGAGATAGCGCAGATGAAGCTGTTGGGTGCACACCAGAATATCGTATCCTTGGTTGGATGTTGCACACTACAGGAGAGCAAGTCCCTGGTGATAGAGTACGTTCCGTTTGGTGACCTGCTACAGTGGTTACGACGCAGGAGGCGATCGGTATGATTTTGCCTCAAGTATTCGGTAACTCTCTTTCAAAAGAGCGGTGCCATAGATTCAACTAATGATTTGATATTTGAGGCTCATTCCAATAACCCAATCCTTCAATTGTCCTGAATTTAGAGTTAGGGTCTCATATTTGACATGTCCCCCGCCCCCCCCGGGGGGGACTCCCATATGAAAGTGACGGGGATGCTCGTCGGAAATTTCAAATTACACCCCTAAAAAGGATCAATCTGGGCGTGGCTCAATCCTTTTTTGACCCTTAAAAGATGCCATTATACATAGTATGACGGTGTTTTTTATTATTATTTCTTCTCGTGCAACCCTAAAAGATACCTTGATGGTTTAAAATATCGCCGTTCCATCCTGAACACCCTAAGAGGGACCAAAATCCGTAATTTACACCCCTAAAAGGGACGACCAGCATCCCCGTCACTTTCGTATGGGAGTACCCCCTCCCCGCCTCCCGGGCATATGTTGCCTGGGTATGGAGCTTCATGAAAGTGTCCCATATTTCTGTAATGTTCTTCCCCGTTATAAAATGTTTTCTATGTCGCACTATGCTAATAATTTATTAGTTAACAATATTTATTATACTACAGATCAATCGAAGCCAGGCCGCCGAAGGAAAAGAGAAGGAGAAATGTTATGAAGACAAAGAAAATTTTAACGATCGAATAGAAACCAACAAATCTGGTCAGGTAGGTGCCTAACTTTAACTCTATTTAGACGCTGTCTTGTTTTGGTCTTCTGGGACAGGGGTGTGGGAGGGCGGTGGCGATCGAGTGCCCGCGGCCTTTAACTTCGATAATATTTAATAATGAAAATTAAACAAAGATGAGGTATAGTTCATCCAAAAGGGGACTTTTGTAAGGAAATAACGTGTCAATTATGACGTCACTAAATTATCTTGACTTTCTTCACAATAACTAAAATAAATTAACTTATAATTTGCCATATATAATACAAATTAAGTTGCTGTTCATATAGCGCAATAAATGTTATTTTTATTTGTTTTCGTTTCTAGTAACTATTTAAGATAAGTGAATATTATCAGTTTAAACACGGAGCTTATTTATCAGGGGGAATGCGACCTTCAGGATGAAAATCAGTCTCGAGATGACACCAATTCCATGTTAGCGGTATCATCTTTCCAAGTTGCCAAAGAAATCGCCATGTCCTCAGGGCGTCTTTCCGAGGTAAGGAATAACCGGAAAAGTATTAAACTATATATATATTTGTAGTCACGCAATTTACTTATTATAGCTGCGAGAAAAAAAAACACTTAGACAGGTACGAATAATAGCAAAACGTGGTCAACTAAACTAGGAAAAATGGCATCAAAAAACTCCCCGATTCTCCGCATTTTTTTTTTTGGGTGGGGGGGGAAATTTAAGGACGAAAATATTTGCCCCCCTCCGCCAAAACACACACACACACACACACACATATGGATAGACCTCCGACAACGCGACTCTCACTAAATAATCTTCGTGAACAACAAACTTTAAGTGAAATTTTCTAGAACAGCTTATAACTAGGAATTTTTCGAGTTTTACAGGAAAAAGACGTTCAGAAAGAGATCATAGAAGATCAGACACTGACACTGACAACATCGCTGATGGAATCGACTGCATCACAAAACGACACAGATGTCATCCTTGACATGACCCTGTTTTCTGAGAATCTTGCTGACGTAAGAAATTATTATATGTAATGTGTTAAATATACGAGAGACGGTGTTACATCTGATTTCCAAACCCCGAGATGATTATTTAGAGTTGAAAATACAATACACAGCGGAGTATTTTTGACGAATCTCGAGGTGTTTGGAAATGGGATGAAACACTATGCTCAATCGAAACAAAGGCTAAGGAGTAAACAGAGAAATCAAATCTATGCAGGACGAAAGAGCTGTCGAGCTATGAGCATGCGTAAACTTCTGGGAAAACCGCGGAGATATGCTATGTGACCATGCTTTCAAATGGTTTAATATGGCTTATATTTCAAGATGAAGCATGTCTTTAGTGTTGTTGGAACTTTAAGCGAGTAAAGCATTCATAAACGTTCATGATTTTGCCTTTCTTACATTAATAAATGCATATAAAGACAGGCTTGTTGTTGTATTCTACAATGCAAAACTATATTTCGAATTTAATTTACGCCAAACCCGGTTTCCTATTAACACAGGGCTTTTTGGAGTCCGTGGCACTTGGGGGGGGGGGGGGGGGGGGGGGAGGCTGAGCTATGTGTGTAAAGCACCACATTCCTACAATGTTGGTCGTTTTGACTATGACGTCATTATGTCCAAAAATTACGTCCTCAATTTAAATATCTGCCTTCTTGTATTCGCCATATGCCTATTGCATTTTAAGATCTTATTTACTCCCCTCCTACAAGAGCTAACTCTTACTACATTTTTATAAAAATTAATATACATATTTTAAATCAGTTTTATTACGTTAGTGATGCATTTATTTCTTACCTACTTTCTGTTGGAGAGTGTGACAGCGTGACAAAGGTCACGTGAAAGTTTACCGCATTGCATTGTGGACGAGAGAGAGAACCATGTGCTCTTATCTTGCGAACCGTTCGTGAGTTTTAGTTCGCTGAATTTGTGATTAAATGAAGAGAAACAAAGCCTAGAATCCTTGTTGATGAGTGATGCACTGAACCAACCGATGCACGCGTCCTTCAGCGTTGCCTTCTCTTACATGGTCCTTCGATTGCCGGACAAGTCTCACCGAGTGCACATCATCTTTCGAAATTATGTTTACGTTGTTTGTTGACTTTGGATCCTGGTGACTTTACACGATGCCTCAGAAAAAGAACCTTGCAATTGGACGAAGAAAAACTGTTAGACAAGGACATCGAACAACTGTGAAACGTATAGTCTACACTGTCGACGAACATTTAGAGGCTCCGAGCTTTGAACAATTGGATAATATTCAGCGAGCGCTACACGTGTCGAAGCTTCATCAGCAAAGAGATTCGCTTTCGCAGCAAACTGGAAACAGTGAAAGCGCTGGACGCTGAAATACTTGCCCTTGTAGAAGATGACGACATTGAAGAAGAAATTCAGGAGGCCGATCTTATAAGCGAAATGATAGAGTTCAGCATAACAAAAATTGATGCAATCCTGGAGTCAAATTCGAAGACCCCCGCGAAGACTTCAACCTCAGAATTATAAACCACTGGAATGGTCTCAACGCCTTCTGGAAAACCTGAAAATCCTCTAACATCGCCTGAAATCGTCTCAACACGTCCTGAACAACCTGAAATCCTCTAACACCGCCTGAAATCGTCTCAACACCTCCTGAAAAGCCTGAAAATCCTCTAACATCGCCTGAAATCGTCTCAACACCCCCTGAAAAACCTGAAAATCCCCTAACATCGCCTGGAATCGTCTCGACACTCTCAGAAAAGCGGGAAACACCTTCAAAATCGCCTGGACTCGTATCAACACCTTTTGAAGTACATCGAACTCCTTTAACTTCGCCTACAGCACCTGAAATCACCTCTACGTACTCACAACTAGCACCCGAAGGCCCTCCATTGGCATCAGGTATTTCAAATATGTATTACGGCACAGGCACACAAGTAAAATTACCTAAACTTGACCTTGATGGAGACATTAGTAAGTGGCCCACGTTCTGGGATGCGTTTGAATCCTCTGTGCACAAGAATACAAAACTAGCTCCTATAGACAAGTTCAATTACTTGAATTATCTACTTGTGAAACCAGCTACTGAAGCCATTTCAGGACTGTCACTTACTTCTGCAAATTATGAGGAGGCGGTTGCCATTTTGAAAAGAAGATTCGGTAACAAACAGCTGATAATTAATAAACACATGAATATTTTGCTGAACATAAGCTCAGTGACATCAGGGCTTGACATCCAAGCACTACGACAATTGCATGATCTGATTGAGTCTCACGTCAGAAGGCTCAAATCATTAGGAGTGTCCTCTAATTCGTATGGAAGCCTTCTGTCATCTGTCATTATGAATAAGTTACCGCAAGATTTGCGATTGATTGTCAGTCGAGAAGTGAAGGATGAATGGGATCTTGATCGCATTCTAGATGTTTTCAGAAGTGAACTAGAAGCTAGAGAGCGAGCAAAGGGAACCGATGATCACCTGTCAACCAAATATCCTTACAACAAGAGCCGTAAGGGATTAACAACAGATGCTGCATTATTTGCCAATGAATCTAAGCCAACCTGTACATATTGTCGAGAGGATCACGCATCCAACTCCTGTAAAACAGTGACAAATGTTGAAGCAAGAAAGGAGATCTTGAAAAATGCAGGAAAGTGTTTTGTCTGTCTGAGAAGGAATCACATTGGTAAAGATTGTGATTCGAGAATGAAGTGTCTTAAAGGTGGACGTCGACACCATGTCATATATCTGTACAAGTGACATTAACAATGAAAATAAGTCCCTCCGCAGTTTGCCTTTTGATGCATCAGCTTCCCTTCCTCAGAGTCAAACCTCGTGGGGTCACCCACCACCTCAGAGTCAAACCTCGTGTGGTCACCCAAGACCACCTCAGAGTCAAACCTCGTGGGGTCACCCAAGACCACCTCAGAGTCAAACCTCATGGGATCACCCAAGACAGTCAAGTGGAAATCCAACAGCCTTGTATGTTAATACATCAATGCCTGTCCTTCTTCAAACAGCCAAGGCAGTAATATACAGGCCTGGTCAACCTACAGAGAAGTTTCTAGCCCAACTTATTCTATAGACAGTGGCAGCCAGCGATCCTATGTGACCACCAGAGTAAAAGAAGAACTGAAATTGCCAACTGAGAGTAAGCAGACCATTTCCGTTAAGACATTTGGCTCCACTGAAGAAAACACTCAAAGTGTCGACGTTGTTAGCCTTTGTATAGCTGCGGAACATGGAGACGATGTGCATTTGTCAGCATTTGTTGTGCCACTGATATGTGATGCTTTAAATAGTCAACCAATTGCACAGGTCACTCTTGCCCATGACCACCTAAGAGGACTGAAACTCGCGGACTACTCAACAAGGGTAGATGATGTTATGGTGGACATCTTAGTGGGATCAGATCAGTACTGGCACCTGGTCTCCGGAAAGGTGATACGGCGGGAGAATGGTCCGACTGCAATTCAGACAAAGCTTGGATGGGTTCTTTCAGGACCAATGCATGGATCAACACAAGATGACAAACAGCGGAGCAACCTTGTCACAACGCATGTCCTCAAAACTGCTGTTAAACCTCTGGACATTACAAATGAGAACCTTGATGGAAACCTGAGAAAATTCTGGGACCTAGAGTCACTGTGAATCACTCCACGATCCGTGTATGAAGAATTTGAAGAGAATATAACCTTTGATGGCAATAGATATGAAGTGCATCTGCCATGGAAAGTGCCACACCCACTCCTTCCTGACAACTATGGTTTGAGTGTGAAACGGCTAACAAACTTACTCAAACGTCTGCACCAAGATCCTGATGTTTTGAGAGATTATGATTCCGTCATAAGAGAGCAGTTAAGCAGGGGCATACTAGAAGTTGTGGAGAAGCCTGGCGAGGGAGAAATTGGCAAGCTCCACTACATTCCGCACCATGCTGTCATCAGGAGAGACAAGGCCACAACCAAGCTTAGAGTCGTTTACGATGCCTCTGCCAGATCCGAAGATGCAGCATTGAATGACTGTCTATACACATGACCACCTCTCACAGAGAAGATCTTTGACATACTTTTGAGATTTCGAGCTAGCAGAGTAGCCTTGACTGGTGATGTGGAAAAGGCATTCCTGATGGTAGGAATCACAGAAGAAGATAGAGATGTGTTAAGATTTCTATGGGTGGATGATATCGAGAAGACGTCCCCAGAGAGTGTGGTGCTTAGGTTTGCTAGAGTTGTCTTCGGAGTATGTTCCAGTCCATTTCTACTCAATGCAACTATGAAGTATCACATTGAAAGGTACAAGAACGAGGATCGTGAGTTTGTGGATAGATTCCTTCGCTCCATTTATGTGGATGACTTGAGTTTTGGAGCCTCTGAGAGCACTGCAGCATATGAACTCTACCTGAAATTCATACTTGCTGAAGGAGGATTTAACCTGAGGAAATTTGTTTCAAATTCTAATGGGCTAACAGAGATAATTCAGTGCAATGAAGCAAACATCGCAATCCCTGCCATATCCATTAAGAACACTGAACACAAACAAACACCTGGCAGTTTCACCAATGAAGATGTTGTGATTGAAGAAGACAAGACTTATGCTAAGAGTGTGCTTGGAAATGGAGAAGACACGTCTGCTGCAGAGCATAAAGTGCTTGGTGTAAGGTGGAATTTTGTGAATGATGAGTTTGTATTTGATCTGAGTGAGATAGCTAGCCTTGCAAGGAATACTGATCCCACCAAGAGAAATGCTGTAAGTGTCACAGAAAAGTTCTATGATCCAGTAGGATTCCTATCACCCATCATTGTGGAGTTCAAGATGTTCTTTCAAGAACTTTGTAAGACGAAGATTGGTTGGGACGAGCCGCTAGAAGGAGAATTGAAGAGCGCGTGACAGAAGTTGGTCGCTGGATTGCAACGCATAAGTTCATTCATACTTCCAAGATGCTTCTTTCAAGGAGTCACAGAGAAGATTATCACTTGTAGCCTTCATGGTTTTGGTGACGCATCCAGCAAGGCCTATACAGCAGTTATTTACCTACATGTCACAACGACCATGGGAAGCCATGTCAAATTCCTAGCCTCAAGGTCCAGAGTTGCTCCAGTGAAACAAGAGACAATCCCGAGATTATAACTTCTTGCTGCTCTAGTACTAGCAAGACTGACAAGACATGTTGGAGAAGCCTTAGCGCCCGAAGTAAATATTACTGGAATGACCTGCTGGACTGATTCAAAGGTAGCATTGTTTTGGATCAAAGGCGAAGAAAGAGAATGGCAACCATTCGTCCAAAACCGCGTGAACGAGATTAGGAACCTTGTGCCAGTAAGCAATTGGAAGCATTGCCATGAAAAGAACAATCCAGCTGACATCCCATCTAGGGGAATGAGCCCATTAGAACTATCAGAGTGTGCATTGTGGATTGATGGACCCACTTGGCTAATTGAAAACGAAGAATCGGGTAACGAAGAGTTAAACGACGAGCAGCTCCCTCAAGAATGTTTGGAAGAAATGAGAGCTGGACACAAAGAGAAGTGCAAAATTGAAACCTCGTCTTCATTACTGGCGACAGCCGAAGCCATTGGCATAGCCAAGATTATGACATGTGAAGACTACAGCGAACTGCAGCGACTCTTAAGGGTAACCGCCCTCGTCCTCAAGTTCACGAACATTTTGAAGTCAAGACTACAGAAGGATGTCCAAACGCAAGTAGAACTTACAAGCGAAGATATAGCAGTGGCAGAGACACTCGGGATCAAGGAAATACAGAGGTCGTTGCGCAAGAATCCTAAGTTTGAAATTTGGAAACAACAGTTTGGCCATTCACAGATGATCATGGAATCATGAGATGTATGGGACGTTTGTCAAAAACGCAGTTACCCACATCAACGAAGTACCCCACCCTGCTGGACAATAGTCATCATATTACATCTCTCTTTGTGAGAGACAGCCAGCCACAAGCGAGTTATGCATGGTGGTGTTAAGTCAACCCTGACCGAATTGAGATCTAGATTTTGGATTGTTCAGGGCAGACAGTTCGTGAGAAAGCTGCTGTATCAGTGTGTTATATGCCGAAAACTTGAAGGAAGACCGTATGAAGCGCCGCCACCGCCTCCTTTTCCAGAGTTCAGAGTAAAGGAGGAACCACCCGTTACGTATGTCGGGATTGACTTTGCTGGCCCACTCTATGTCAAGAGCCTTAACAGTCCTCAGCAGAAAGTGTGGATCTGCCTTTACACATGCTGTGTTACTAGAGCTATCCATTTGGATCTTGTACCAAGCCTTACGGCTACCGCATTCTTGAGAAGCTTTAGAAGATTCACAGGAAGACGAGGAAGACCTTCAGTGGTGGTTTCCGACAATGGTAGAACCTTTAAATCTGCTGCACGAGAAATCACAAGAATGTTGAATGACCCGGGAGTTAAGCAGCATTTTGCCAAGGAGCATATGAAGTGGACATTCAACCTTGAGAAGGCACCCTGGTGGGGTGGAATATTTGAGAGACATGTGAAGTCAGTAAAGAGATGTCTGAAGAAGACTATTAGTGGAGACATACCTACCTATGAGGAATTGTTGACTGTGGTCATCGAAGTAGAAATGATTCTTAACTGCAGACCCCTGTCATATGTGTCAAGTGAATATATTGAAGAACCCCTTACACCGTCACACCTTCTGTACGGTCGACGACTCATGAGCCTACCGGACAACAGTTCAAGCGAATTCCCAGACTGTGACACAGATGTTCAGCCACAAGATTTGGACCGAAGAATGCATCACCTGAGCAATGTAATGAACCACTTTTGGAAGAGATGGAGGAATGAGTATTTGTTGGAACTACGACACTCCCATCGTAATGCTCCCCAGGGAAACAGAAATGGAGCCGTGTCCACTGGAGATATATGTATTGTTCATGATGATAATCAGCCAAGAGGAAAGTGGCGCGTTGGAAAGATTGAAAATCATATCACTGGATAGGATGGTTGTGTCAGAGGAGCGGTTGTGCGAGTTCAAACCAAGGGAGGAAAATCTACTACACTCAAACGCCCAGTGCACCGCCTGTACTTGTGCACCGCCTGTACCCCTTGGAAATCCAATGCCGAGATATACTGAGCCAGAGCCTGCAGCCAGTTCCAGGAGGACAGTACTTGCCCCAACTGTCAGTGGTGTGAGACCTGAGCAGCAGTCAGAGCTTAGACGTGACCGCCCAAGAAGGGCAGCCGCAGTGGAGGCAGACAAGAGAATGAAGACTTGGCTTCAGGATTAAGCTAAATAACCTTTAATTGACATTGAACTCAGATTTTATTTATCGTTGTTGTTGCATTTCGTTTACATCATGTATGGGAATGTTGACCAGTTTCGTCTAGGTAGTAATTAAATATCTGGTCAACAGGGCGGAGTGTTGGAGAGTGTGACAGCGTGACAAAGGTCACGTGAAAATTTACCGCATTGCATTGTGGACGAGAGAGAGAACCATGTGCTCTTATCTTGCCAACCGTTAGTGAATTTTATTTCGCTGAGTTTGTGATTAAATGAATAGAAACAGAGCCTAGAATCCTTGTTGATGAGTGATGCACTGAACCAGCCGATGCACGTGTCCTTCAGCGTTGCCTTCTCTTACACTTTCTTTCATTCTTTCTTTCTTTATTCAGGACAAGAGTAAAAATTCTCTGGAAGAAGAAAACATAGAATTGTTACCGATTCCATCGACATCACAAGTAAACAGCAACACTACTGCCATGTTGCTATCAACTGAGAATCTTGATGATGACGATGACGAGGCAGACAGCTTTTCTACTCAACGGCTGTTTTCTTTTGCTTGGCAAATAGCAAAGGGAATGGTAAACTTTAAAACAGTTGGCAATTGTGATTAACTAATTTAAGTTATTTCGAAAGCAAATGTTGCCATTGATCGCACTCGACTTCTCCCGCATAAAGACAAAAAAGCATGCTAAATAAAACCCTTTTCGTCTATTATTTTTTTATTGAATTTATACTTTTACAAATTTTTATGCTCAAGGTTGGGCGAAGCCTCTCCAACAAAACGAGGCCGGAAGGAAAGTAACCATCTTAGCATTTATAGTTATTCATAATAAAATGTCCACTTTTATCTCTTCTATGTTTTTACTAGAATCACCTCGCCGAGAAAGATTTCATTCATCGTGACCTTGCAGCTCGTAATATCCTGGTTGGCAGTGATGGTCGAGTCAAAGTGTCAGACTTTGGGTTGATGCGTCAAATCTACGAAGACGTGTACAGCGCAACGAAGACTAAAAAGCTTCCTGTGAAATGGATGGCCCCAGAATCGATTTTCGACAGCGTTTTCACCATCAAGAGTGACACGTGAGTGAATATTTCTGTGTATTGGCATTACAGTTGACTCCTGATAACTTGAACCTCCCGCTAAATCGAAGTGAATTAGTTTTCCCTTCAGGTCATTTTCTTACATTACACAGTAAGCACACAATTTGAATATATGCGCAAGTGAAAATACGAGTCATATGTATGGACATATTGAAAGAAAACGAACACCAGTTTTACAGTCAAGCAACGGATTTTATTTCTTATTTAAAAACAGCAGAAACAATGTGTTTAATATAGTGCGTCTTTTTTTGTTTATAATTTTCACTTAGCTGGTCCTATGGTATTCTTCTTTGGGAGATGGCCACCATGGGTAAGACACAAATAAACTCAGTCTGCTTTGTTTATTATTTAATTTTATTTCTTCTTTGGTCATAAATATGTTTTACTTTTTATATCAAAGCGAGAATTTAGTTCAGAACAAATTCGTCCTGAATATTTGTACGGTCTCTTACCTTTCTTATTTTCTAATGCAATACAGGAGGTGTTCCATACCCCACGTTTACCAATCCAGAGCTGTATAGACTACTGAAGACTGGTTATCGCATGGAAAGGCCTGATATGTGCAGTGATGAAGTGTAAGTGAATGAATTAGGGTGTGTTCGAAAGGCTAGGACTGTTGTTGGTGACCGACGTTTCGATAACCTGGGAGGAAGTACTAGTATTAATATTTAGAGTCAAGTGAAATGTCAGTCGATAGTGAGAAGTCTCATGTAATTCGCTGCGATGTTATTGGATGGCAAAAATCGTAAAATTAAAAACGGCTCGTAAACAAATATTGGTAATTTGATGTTCCTTCTTTGTGTCCATTCTGATTGAATTCAAAGTTAGTTCCTCGGTCATTTAACCCTCGTACATCAAAAGGCGAACCCTCCACTTGGGTTTACGTTATTATAAGACGTACCGAAAGCATTATGTCTTTAGTAGATAGCCTCGAGCTAACTTTATAAGATAATATGTTTATTTTATTGTTATGACCTCATATGACTTCAGATGTCGTCATTAAATCCACCATATTCGATTTCACTATTTCATCAAGCTGTCATACAAAAAGAAAAAATCGATACAAACAACTTATTTAAAAAATGGGATGTTTAAATTTACTAATACTACAATGTTCCTTCACAAAACTGGAAAAACGCGGGTGCCATGGCAACGTCAAGAGCTGTGGACAAACAGTTGCCACATCAAAATGTACGGAAGGGATAAATGAACAACTGCTGGAAGTTTGAGTATCCCAAAGCATGCATCATCACCCCCCCCCCCCCCCCTGTGTACGTCCGAGGCTTAGACGAAATCCAAATATAATACAATTGAACCTCGCTATCTCGAACTTGGCTATCTCGACCCCGCTATCTCGAACTCAAACCTATTCACCTTGCCCTTGTTTTTCGGTCATTTATGATCGGCTATCTCGAACTCCCTGCTATGTCGAACTGCTTTAGTTTCTTTTGAGAGTTCGAGATAGCGGGGTTCAACTGTATCAGATTCTGATAGTGTGCATGTGGCCAGATTAACTGTGTTCGAACCTCAATGCAGCCATTGAACTAATTTGCATTTCTTTGTCCATTATAGATATGAACTGATGTGTGAATGCTGGAGTGAAGATCCAGCTACTCGTCCCAGTTTCTCGCAGTTGATTGACCGACTGGAGGTGATTATGACGAGGGATGTACCATACTGCGACGTGAACAAGCACGATGAATCCAGTCCATACTACAACGTGCCCGCCAAAGCTGTTGAAAACAGCGAATAGGAAAGTGACAA
This sequence comes from Desmophyllum pertusum, assembly GCA_029204205.1. Taxonomy (NCBI): domain Eukaryota; kingdom Metazoa; phylum Cnidaria; class Anthozoa; order Scleractinia; family Caryophylliidae; genus Desmophyllum; species Desmophyllum pertusum. The sequence goes on along the minus strand of MU825455.1, from coordinate 258,074 downwards.
ACACGCATCCTAAATCAGAGAAAGGTCAACAATATATTTCAATTAAGCTAGCGCTTTAGGGCCACGGTATAAAGATTAAGACCCTAAAGGAGAGAACTGTAACACATCATATATCAATAGAATGCAACTTAGACTTTATATAAACAAAGACAACTTAAGGTTATATTCACACCAATAAATAAAATTATATAAATAAATTTGATTAGTTAAAATATGTGTATGTTCCTGAGGATTAAAGATGTTGACAATCCCAACTGGTGTTTTGGTAACCATGGGTAACCAGTTGGCTATTTACATTAGCCTTAACAGCCAGTTGAACTCGGGACTGCCGTGTAACAAATCCAGCTAGTGGACGGAATGAATGATTTTTACCAAGTCGCCATTCTACTTTACATATTATTCACACTTACCAATATTATGTAATGGACGTTTCGGTCAATAGTTGTTACGTTTGTCTAATATTAATATAAATTAGAATCCATAAATATAACGAAACAACAAGTAAAAGAAAGGCAAATAAGCAAATTTCCTGAGCGCACACTTAATTTAATGAAAACAGGGAGAAAAAATGTTATAGTCTAAGGAATAGGTAACAAGAAAATGTACAGGAATTACATTTAAAAAATAATGAATATATACGTCGAAAAGCAAGTAGTTACTCAAAATAGTTTAAGTCAGCAATTAAACAAGTATATTAGTCAGCAACTTTCGATGAAATAGTTCAGGATCACATCGTCAAGCATTAAAGCTAATACAAAATAAAAGTACTTCGCTTTAATTACTTAAAAAATGAAGTTTGAAATGCATTGAGTTTTGACTTTTATTGGCAGTTACTTGTCTCATAAAAATGGAATGATACGTCATAACTGTATTTATTTAGTCTTATATGCAGAACATTTACCCTACCTATGATAACTTGCGTATATATGATGACAATTCCATAACGCTATAGCTATAATGCGAACATCTCTTTATCACGGAATATTCACTCCTTGTTTCCGGAAAGACCAAAATACAAGTAAGTGTCCATGACTATTAATTATAACGATGTTCGATTATATTCATCTTAGTTTAACAAAAAGCTATTTACGTTAATTATATAATTTATCGCCTGTCATTTAACTTATTTTTAAAGTTAGTTACCGTGGATACATAAATAAAGATTAATTCATTGACCTATACGTGTCATGGACGTATTATAAAGCCACGCCCCTTTGCAGTTAACATATTATATTAAAAAAACATGGTCAACTTTTAACAGTAAGTAACCCTCCAACATAAGACAATCAAAAATCAAATTAAGAGCTCCCACATTCTATATCCTCACAAGAAGAGCTTGTTTTGCATTTCATTTCGATACAGTTTCTTTAGATAATTTTATTTTTGATTTTGTTCTTATTTTATTTCATTATTGTTTGTTGTTGTTGTTTTGTTTTTGACGATCGTACGGCTTTTTGCGTATATCACATCATTTACCGTACGGAATTCCTTTTTTGCAAATTGCCACGTTCAAAACGCAAATCCCTAACCGAGTTTAACACATCGAAGAACATAAGCCATCTTCTGTTGCCATCTGAAGAGGGGCGGTAAGGGGGTCCTTCACACGTTTCACGACTATTGAAGATAATTTAAAATAAGGAATCACGGTAATTAGTATTCCAAGTTACAAACGTGAACTACTCTAGACATCAGTAATCTTGTCTTTATGTCGTTATGTCTGCGATGCTTAGTTCATCGTAGCCAGCGAGCAGGATTTCTTGTTTGGGTTTCGCTCGCGACTTAGCGTTTTTCCCCAGGCTTCAGTGCTGCTCGTGATTAGCTGTGTTACTCGCGCAAAACCTAAGGAAGAAAGCCTTGCTCGCAGATTAAAGTGAACCAGACTTAAAATTGTATGCAGTTTTGACAAGAACAAAATAAGTGTTATATTCATTCAAAAGGCAACAAAGTTTCCACAAATGATGACTGTTTAGGACTGAATCCACTCCGATAATTGTTTTGACATGATGACACCTCAAAGTGTTAACAATTAATCAATTAATCATTAATCAAACAATAAAAGTCCAACAATTTTGAATTTTTTCTCATTGATCTATTAGAGAGATCTAGAAGACAAAAATTCAACTTTATCTCGATTCCTCGTCCAATAACACATAAATATTTTCTAATTGCCTTTAACTACCTTGGCTGTTAAGAGCATAACTTTGAGACTTACTTCTTAGTCGAACACACGATTGTAGGCAGTTACAAGTCCGAACTACATGCCAAGTTTTCGCTGTAAAATGTTCCATCATTTAACAAGATTTTTGTGAAACTCTATTGACAAGGAAAACTTAACATGGGTCTAAAATACCTCAGATATGGTTAAAACAAGCACACAAAATCGACTGTATTTACGAGCTGACAGCCACTCGTGTTTTGATTCCGCCATTTTAGAGAGGCTCCGCTGTTTAGAAGGCCAGCAGGCCTATAAAAACCCCGATAGTTTGATTTGTTTATCCATTGCTTGGTGCGGCACTCGTTACAGACTTTCGGTTTTAGAAAATTTCGACCCTGGAAGAGTGAAGAACAAGTTGAGATCAAATATGGCGTCCAAAAGAACAAAACACCACTCGGTAAATCAAAACAACCTCACAAAGTGGCTAGCAGGATTAAAAAACCAGCAAAAAGCAGATAAATGAAAAAAAGAGGCCTAACGACCGACCCAGTTCCTCGCTCTGGAAAAGTATTCACTTCGGTAAATACACGAACATTGGCTTTGCAGTTGCCGTCTACTCGAAGGTGTTTAGTGACAAACTATATTTTTTTGGAAAATAGCGGCACTGAGGAACAAAATATCAAAAAAGTAGTGGAAATTAAAAATGGTAAATTTTGGCCAGTGTAGATACCTTAACGCTTAGCTTTAGTCGCCTTCGCAGCCTTTATTTGGATCGTTTCCTCTTAATGGGAGAAGCGTTGCGTGACGACCCCCAAAATGGCTGCAAAGAAGACTAATGAAAAAGTGCGATTAACTGAAGTCGTTGACCCCAACAGTTGGTGTCTCTGCTGTAGTATCGGCGCTGTTGAGTGGTTCGCTCGAGGTGGTTAAATTCGAGACACGTGTCGCGCGCGCGGAAGAGAGGTTAAAGTACAAAACCAATCACGTCATGAATCAATAATAGTAAAGCATAAACCTATAAATCTTTTATTGGTTTCAAATTAATATTTATTACAAATTATTCTCATTCATTTTAAGCCGTGCAATTTTCGCCTTTAATAACATAATTTAAAACACATATAACAAGTAAAACTGGTATAAAAACCCCTCAATGATACCCTTTAAAAAGATAAAAACAAATGTTTTCTTGCAAATCAAATACTTCCGCTCTACCAAATAAAACAAGCAATGCCTTTTCGAAACCCAGTTGCTAAACATGCCACCGCTTAACCCCGGTTTCCGTAGCATGAAACGGCTAGGAGTGTTGCTACTCCCCTGCCCCTGGGGGGGATGCATGATCACAGCTAACAGCCCCCTAGCATTTTGTCAGGTTGCCCTAACAGTTCGCCGGTATCTATTGATTGCATGCCCTGGGTGGTGAGAGGCCACCCAGCTTACCGGCCTGGAACTAAACACAAAGATCCCATCCATGATCGAACCAAGATCGGTCGAACCGCATCAATATATATCAGTTTGAGTAATTGCCTAATATTTTAATGTTAATGTTAATTAACGTACTGTAAAAAATAAGCTAGCACACACATAACAGAGTTAACAAGTCAACTGAGTCATAAAAAATCAATGGCGGATCATGGGCAGATGAGCTTCAAGGGAGGGTGGGGGGGGGGGGGGGGGGGGGTTCTTGGCCCCTGATATTGTTCAACGGAAAAGGGGTAAGTCCGGCCCCTGTCCTGGATCCGCCACTGGTATAAAAGCGTTTTCAATCACCAATTATTTATGATATTTCTTAAAGGGACAATGTCCGGCTACTGCTAGGAGCCCAATGATGAAATATGACTTCTAGTTCTATAATGATCACGGTCTCCTACAAATTTACCAACGGACCCGACAGAAATCGAGTAAGGAATTTTGTTATTCCTTTCGATCTGTTATCCCTACTTTATATTTTTCTGCAAAAGCAAAATACCTAAAATAGCGCGGCCTGAGCCCCTTTACAAATGAAACCACTACTTTTGAAAAATCACCAACAAACTACTTACGGCTGGGTATAATCCTGGACACTTTTACAAAGCCTGCTATAGAGTCTTGGCGCGTTTCCTCCCGTGAATCTTAGCGCGAATCACGGTGATGCATTGCAACCACTACTTTTTACTGCTTGAATTTTACCGATTGTGCCATTTCTTTCTGGCGTTATTGTGAATAAATTTAGACTACTGCTCTTTTTGAATCGTGAAAAAACTGAGGAAGGATTAAAGTATTTCGAGTTCAGTTTCTATATGAATTAATCTAGAAATGATTAGGAAAAAACTAAAGATAGCGTCCATTGATGACAACGAAGTTAGTAATAATGAGAGTTAAAAAATTCGAAAGTCTGCATAGGATATTCAAGTCATTCAATCCTGGTGCAATATATTGGAAAACTATCGCAAACATTACACAGTAGCAATACAATCAACATAAGCCTTAAATGTTGTGTGAAGCTTATTAAATGGAAAGCAGCTTTGAAAAGTGTCCGGAAGAAAATCTGAATTTAAGCAATAGAAAATGGCGCGCGTGTTTCCATAGCCTGATGCAAACACGAGAGACAGTTTGGGAGAATTCAAACGTTTATGTATGTACTTTTAAATTCTCCCAAACATTCTCGAGTGTTTGCTTCAGACTATGTAGACAATAAGTGGTCATTTTCTAGTCCTGTATAAAATAAAGCCACAGAGAAAAATGCAATGACACGTCATAACCGTGTTACATAACCTAGTGGAAACCGACGCACTGCACAACCACTTAGAACGCGCGTTAAACGATCAAAATGTTATAACATGCATTGCCTTTAATCGCCCTCTCGCAAGGGTTTCTCGCAAACGGTGATTGACTTGTAACCCGCAGTGTCGCAGTTAACATCATTCCACCTGTTCAACCAGGATTTTCCAGATACCAACATCTCAGAGCACAGCTCGCGACCATTACTGTTGTTGGGTTCACCTGGGGTCCAGTTAGTGTAGCCCTCCAAGGGGCTCCCGTCCACCCATCGAAAGTGCCCCTTGGCGTGTAGCTTTCTCAACCCCAGCCACATCTGTACTTGCCCCAGTTTCTTCTCCTCGAGATAAACCTGTAGAATTGAGTTGTGGCATTCAACGAACATATCAAATACATGGAACAGCCACTATGTCTGCGCTTATTTCCAAAGTTATGTCATTTAAAAGCATTGAAGCAATAATACAAAGTATCTGGAAACATTTGGGTGTGTCAATGTTGACTCATCAATGGCAACCATGTTTTGACAGGGTGTTCTATTTAAATGTCAAATGTCCAGCTTAATTTTCTGTTTTAATGAAATTTTCGGTTTTATTACAAAATCTTTACCGTTTTGCAACCTTATAATTTTTCAATTCAATTTTGGACATTTTCAGGCATTTTTAAAAAATATTGACATCCAAGATGGTGAACTTTTTTAAATGTATGACGTATTTTTGGCGCGATATGGCCTTATATAATTGGCACATGTACCCCACAGACTAAAATAAACACTTGTTGATGCTTTGCATACAAGTTTCATTACCAGAGCATGAATACTTTTGGAGATATATAGGATGACTATCTGCTCTCCCGCAACCACCAATCCCCCGAACTCCAAAAAAGCCCAGGAAAAATAGTGTTAATTCATTGGCACGAAGGCTTGTGTAATTGTTTCTCTTATACAGTAAAACCCCGCGTATAACCTATTTTTCCAAGGCAGGCGGAATGGTTCTTATATATTCGATGTCGAGCGAGAAGGTTCTTATTTTGACATGGTAAATACTGCTTGTTGCTGGCCATAAAAGTAAATTAATATGGGTGCACGTGTATCCGCTTGATTCTATTTTATAAAGTAAAACATTGATCTTCAGGCCGAATTATTAACACTTGAAATTAGTCCCTAGGTAAGACAACAAACTAAACTTGCTCTGAGCCTGTGTTTTCATAGTTTTACTAATTTTTTCCAAATAAGAACCTGCTTCATTTGTCAGGCTGAAGTAGCTCTTATATATTGGGAGTTTAATCTGCCAAATTTCAGCCTGCAGATTCTTAATCCACAGTTTCTTATACGCGGCTTTTTACTGTAACACGCAGTAAAGCCAATACCTTCACAAGTTGACCCGTGAACTCATTTTCTTCCTCAGAGGATATCGTTATCATGTGTGAACTTAGCTTCAGGCACTTGGCGGATGCGTCCTTCCATCTGTGTGTCGGCGCTTCTATTACCAAGTAACAGCGCTTCTTCAACTCACTCCAAGGTGGGAAGCAGGTTTCTGAATTGAAACGATCAGTAGTTTTACATTACTTCACCTTTCAATAACATGCAAACTCTACACGGTTTCCCAACTCAATTGCACTCCAGGGTACGGGTGATATTGAAAGGCGCAGTGTAAGGAAACGAATAATAAGCTATTTTGATCAGATTAATCATTTGAAGGATAGTTTCTTGTGGCCTACAAAAGGTATGATTATTATTTTGGTTCCAAAAGCACCCGGCACCAATGGAATTGCTGGAGGTCCTTAAAATCAAAATGGCGGATTTGGAGCGATTTATTCCTAAGAGTCTCACTTTTTATGAAAACATGAACCCCTGAAGGGATTATAAGCGGCCGATTTCCCGGGGGGGGGGGGGGGGGCACTCCCTTATTTTCGCTATATAGGAACGTGCAGCTGGACAGGGTATGGTTTTTGAGCATTTTGGTCTGGAACAGGGTATTCCAAAAGGCATATTTGGGTATCAGGGTATCAGTTTCCCAGGAGTTGGCACGAAGATCGGTAATTGATACTCTGGCATAGGGTAGATGAAGTAGTCAGACGAAAGGAAACGCGTAGGAGTGTTAAAAAAGCTTTACAACTACAACTCGCAGTGCTGCTTAGTAGTTAGCCTTTTGGGTTAGAAAGAAAATCGTTAAGAATTTGTCCGGAATAGGGTATCTTTTTCAACATTTAGGGCCTGTTTACATGGAGGGAGGGTGACCAGGGTACCCGGATCACCCTCCCTCCATGTAAACAGGCCCTTAGTCTGGAACAGGTTCGCAAAATTAGGGTTGTTATAGCCCAGCGGCACACCCCCACCCAAATTTTTTGGAAGAACCCCCCGGGCCAATTTCACCTTGAGGGGAGAAAGAACAATGCACCCCTCCACCCCCTCGTTCAGTTTACTCTGAGGTTCTCCCGCCAAATCTAAGAGTCAACTTCGAACCTGCGTGACGAAAAACGTGACTGGGTGATGCAATATTTTGGCTAGCGTAAGTTTGAGCTTAGGTCAAGTTTACTGTGTAGAAAATTTTAGCTAATGTCAATTGCATCATAATCAACAAGGGCACAGATGTGTTTTCGCTCAACGTGAAAATAAATTGTGAATGACATATATGCTGTGGAATTGTGAAAGAAAAACTGTTATGTTTTTGGGACCGAGTTTTATCGTTCGTTTAATGAGGTGCATGTATTAAACAGAACAGAAATTATTTAGTGGCTATTTATTTGCATGTCTCCTGGCTACGTTTACAATGTAATGGGAAAAAAACCCTCACAATGCAATGCAATGTCAACTGGGGAAAGTGCAGTGAAAAAAACAAGTAGTCACGCCAGTCTCGCTTAAGTCCGCAGTTTGCGTGAAACCGGAAGCCGATTCCCCGCTGGGATCGAATAACGAGCAAAGATCACACCGCCAAATTTAGCACATTTTGCAACAACACTGCTGTTCACTGCTGTGGGACATTTGTCTTTGCTTTTTTCAATGCGATTCCTGTAATAAACTCAATACATGTACGCACTTACTCGACACTACAGAAAGCCTGTGGAAGATAAATTCTCTACTGGCTAATTTTAGACCGAGATGCGATAACATCATGTCAACCGTGTAGAGGACTAAGGCTAGCGACATGAAAAAAAAAAGTCCATTTCTTGAAGCGGCCGCTGCGCATGGGCCGCTTAAATAGCGCTCAACCTATGTACAGAAGACAGGAAAAATGTTTACCAAAATTGTCTCCCTTACTTGTCTCTCTTAAATATCGATCCCTCTTTCCCTCGATCGAATATCACAGCCTTTGAATGAACAGGTACTAAAAATATCAGAATCGCAACTTTTGCAAACTTGTCGAAAACCTCAAGAAGGAAGGCACAGCTCCCCCCCCCCCCCCCCACGCTCCACCCCATTTCACATCTGAGACTGTGAAATGAGATTTAATTACAATATAAATATCGTAGATAAATAAATAAACATTTGTCAGTGTCTTTTTCGCCAAATATTTTGATGATTCCAGGTAATATATTATAGTACAAAAACACTTTTGTTGTCTATATAATAATACAAACTTAATATGTACTTACTTTCACAGTAAAAGTCACTCGTTGTCCAGTTTCCTTCGTTACACTCTTGAGTTCCATTCCCTACTACTCTGTACCCAGGTTCACAGCCTAACATAACAGTTTCACCACTGCGATAGAGGTTCTTCATTAGTTTTTGGCGCTTGGGCACGTTTGGTAACAATCTCGGGTGGCTGACAGGGTATGGCTAGAAAGGAAAATAATCGAGATAGGCTAGTTCTTTTTCTGAAGTAATATTGAAATTATGATTAGTTCGTTATAGACAAGTGCGACTACTCCAACCAAGGTCACCCGAGCAAATTCTTTGCAAATTGCTTTGACCAATAACGTCTGAGTGTTAAACTGGAGTAGAAATGGTCACAAATTTATTGCTTCTGTAGCGTGCAGTTTGCTTAGATCCATAATTTGTGCCGGGAAATCTATTTTAACATCCGAGGTTTCATTCGCTAATTTGCACATCATTTTGCTGGGTGGCCTTGGTTGGAGTAGTCGCACTGTAAAACATTTGCACAAAAAAGAAATTATCGGCATGTAAGGAAATACCGAAGTTAAGAAGCCCGGCTGTTAACAGATCTGTGAAATGAAAATAGATCTTATATCTTACATGTATCCTATCGACTGAAGAAAAGGAAGGCACAAAACATTACTCTCTTATATAGTCGATCCCAGCTACCTCCTTATAACGGCCACTTCCCTAGAATAGTCACTTTCCTGCAACAGCCATTTTTAAAATTGCATCCACTGTAGGTTGACCTTTGTAAAGAGGCTTCTGACTGTTTTTCATATCAACAAACAAAGTGAGTAGTTTCTAATGAAACTGTTGCGCTGCGTCCACGGGCATGTAAAACACTTACAGTGTAGTTGATTATTAACTTGATGTTGATAAAGGTAAATTAACCACAAAACAATATGTTTTAAATTAGTAGTACAATTGCTCTGCACGTGCGTTTTGCTTTGTGGTACATTTATCTGCCGTCCTCTGCAAAACTGCAAAAACATCAAATGACCAAATTCACGAGAACGCGAACACGCGACGGTAAATTTTCCTTTCTCTATCTAGACTTGAACGCCGTCCCTGCGAATTCAGCTCCTGGACAGTTCGGCCACTTGGACATATTGAACGTTTTGGAATAATCACGAAGTAGTTTATAGGAACGTGAATTCACTTGTTTAGTTACCTTTTTCACGGCGTTGCCGTCGTGGTTGCTTTTAAACAAAGGTCCCTAATTTTCAAATTCGCTGCGGCGGTTAATTTACCTTTATCAACGTCAAGTTGATTAATCAACTTAGTATATTTCGTATCATACTGTTGTATTGTTTGGATGTCAAGTATTTGTGTGAAAAAAATCTCAAAGACAAATTAAAAGGCAAGTTAATTGAAAGTCTAGTAAATTATAATGTAGGTATTAAAGATATATTATTTGTCACTAGGCAGTTTGAGTGAGGTTTTATACGAACAAAAAGGCCAGTTTTCACTGTCAAATTAAACCTCAAAAACTAGAAAACATCGTTGAGCTGTCATTATGAGAAACTCATGTCAAAACTCACATATATCGATACACTGAGATTCTCGAACTGCTCCAGGTTCAGTTGATGAAATTCGGAATGGGCACTTGAGGCATCGTGTGCTTCCGTCATCGGGCTGGTATGTGCCAGCAGGGCACTGTAGGCAGGTTCCATTTGCCACTCCATAGGAACCAGGAGAGCAATACACTGAATGACAAATTGCACGATTAGTGAGAGTGGTCCAGGGGGCAACAGTGGATCATATCTTGATAAACCAAACTTCTAAAAGTAATATAAGCCATGCATCCTTCTCCCTCCCGAATAAGTCGCCCAAATCTCAGATACAAAAGATCATCCGATAATAAGTTCCTTCTCATTTCGTATCGTTACAGTATTTTCAGAGTCTAGAGCTCCAGTCCTTTGTCACTTGTCACTAATATCTAATAGTATTACTAGGATGTATTTTTTTATATTTTTGTAAATTAATTAACTAATTACTTGATTTTAATTTATTTTTTTGGCTCGACGACATTAGCTTTGTAGCTACTATCAAGTGGAAATAAAGACAGTTGATGTATGTATTTATTTGACGACTACATAGACCTTGTTTAGAATTTGCGTTTCATACCGTTATGCTAAATAAATAGTAAACAGAGTTTAACCAAGAGGTATTGCAGATAAAAAACTAAGACCATGGTTGATTTCGGAATTTTATGGTATTTGCTGGAGTGTCTCTTATCAAAATATATAAAATTTCCCATGTTCATTTTTAATATGGACTATTTTATGTATAACTTTGGAGTAACATGGAACATTCACTTACCACATAGAAATCCATTTTCATGACGTCTCGTTCCATTTGGACACCTTTGGGGAAGGAACCAAACACAAGACTCTCCTTATCGCCACTGATTGTTACATTTTTCCATTTGAACTTCATACCTTCTTCTCTCTAAGGCAGAATAAAGCCTCTTCAAGCTGTTTCCCATTCGTCGTCTTGACAGTGCAAAACTATTCAGTGCCTCGCGCCTCTTTCCTTCTGGTATGGAGGAGTCGTCTCCATTAACAACAACGAAAACTGAAGCATTAGGAAAAGGTTCGTAGTGCTCACTTTCTATTTTTCCACTGGCCATCTCATGCGCTCAAACATTTTCTGAGTGATGTATTCAAAAGCAGCGGAATCAACTTGAAATTTAATTGACGCGTTGCCGTTGCATTGTGACCTGTTGTTTCCCGGAGATGTTGCAGACATGCATTTTTTCAGCTTCAGGCTCACTACAATTCTTGGCACGCCTGGAACAAATCTTAAAACGTCCAGTGTGGCCATTCTGCTTTGGACTTTGCCATGTAAGTTAGACAACGTTGCAATAGTAAAAGCCAGCGTTTTTGCTGTGGTCAGGTTTTGGCATTGAAGAGACTGGCGCAGTTGTGTTTACGCGACAACGCATCATGGTTGTCACCATTTCATTCGGAATAAAGAACCACTTCTGTTAAAATGGTCGAGGAACTCCGGTACTGTTGCAGACCATTTGAAAATATTTTCATCTCCAACAAGCCCCTGGGCATCAGGTGGTTTGTTCCGTGATATTTGGCCTTTGATGCACCACGCAAAAGTGGTGACATTTGACACAGTACTACCTCTCTTGTTGGAAGCTTGACACTTTTGTAGGCCCCCTCAACTTTCTTCGGTGGACGCATTTTCTAGCTTAAGCACGGTGCTGATTAGTTTCCTTCCAGTGGCTGGTCATTTCTTCGTCCACAGGTATTCCACCTCAAGTGTTAGCTATTAACCTCGCCACACTAATTGGACAGTTTCAAACAAGGATTGCCACGAGTTTTACCGGAGAATTCCTCACGATTTTTGGTTTCTTGCCGCAAAAGTATTACGTCATCATTGCTGGCTTGTTTGATCAGCACCTTTGCTTTGCAATATTCATGTCCTCCAGTGTAGGACATCGCATGGTCCTCTTCCAAACCAAGCATACTACCAATGATCTTACTCTAATGCGTATAGCATTGTTTTTATTTCGGGAACTGCTCGGGGGTGATATTTCCATTTCATAACATCTCTTCTAAACTGTCAAAAGAAATAGTCAGTACAATCCTGAAACCCTGAACATTCTGTGAAGAAAAAAATCTCTGTTTCTGCGATAAGACATCTAAGAATAACGAAAATCGTTTGTAAACGTGTTGTTTTCCAAGGAGACTCGGTTTTTTTTTTTTTTTTTTCCAGAGTTGTTGAGCTGCGCGTCTTTCAGATACTGAATGGTATCGCTGAAGTATATACGAATCTGCTGCGAGGGTTCTGTGGAAAATACGCCTGCTTTGTCTTCTAGACCAGGGAGTTCCTCTAAGCCTCTTATTCCTGCAGCCATGGCTTCTTCAAGTTCTTTCTTATTTTTGATGACAACAGCCAGAGATTCAACGATATCAGTAAAGAAAATATGAGCTTCTTGCGAAAAAAGGCATCCATGTTGTTCGAGTGGAAAAGTACTTTCATTTTCCTTGGACGTAACAAGTTCTTCCCTAGCGGACCTTCGTCGTCTTGAACGGGATGTTCCAAACATGGTCTCAACAATCAGTTTCGATGCTAAAGCTAGAGAATCGTTTTCTTTTCTAAAATCCATGGGAAACTGAATTGCTTTGTCTGAGCCTTCAAATGTTCTTACAAATCCCGTTAGTGGAAACCGCGCCTTCGTCGATGACCTGGTCATTGACACGGAAAATGCAAGGCTATCCACGGATATTAGAGCTTTTCCTACAAGATTCTTCATTTTTTCACCAAGCTTCAGACCCAGTTTTTCACGCAATCTTACTGTTGTGAGATTAATGGCTTTCTGAGAAAATTCATGTTGCTTGAGGCGAGCACGAGTAAGCTCTAACTGCTTTTCAGCCATATCGAACTTTACTCTGGTCTTGCTTGCTTCCAGCTGAGCGAGAGTGGCCTGCTTTCCTTTGTTCATCATGGTTTGAAATTCTCCGAACATGGTCTCGTTTTCAAATCGAATTTCATCAGCGAATATTGACATGTTCCTGAAACAGTTCGAGTTGTGGGAAACGCAGTTTGGATCTAGAACCTTTATATTACTACCATCTTCTTGTTTGCAGCATTCATAGGGACTGTAACCAGAAATTACAGATTCTGTCTTTTCTCTATCACACACAAAGTTCTCGATTTCCACTGTTCTAGATTCGCGGAAGTTTTTTGTTACTTTATGTATTACTTTTACTTTAGGGCCTGGTACCTTTACTTTGTAATCATCGCAGCCAAACATGCTGTCATATACACTACCAAAAAGGCTCACAACACCACCAACAACTGTAGTGACTGTACCAAATACGGGAAAAACAGGTGTAGCTACCATACCAACTGTAGATATTGCGTCCCCGACAGTTGTTATAACTTTACTAGTTTCTCCACAGTCAGAGTGGTGCTCTACTATCGTATGTTTTTGGGGACCCATTCAAAGCCTCTTCCCTTCCTTTGAAACCACAACTTCCTCTTCTAACGAGTTCCTTTACTTTGCGACAGGTTTTCGGCACGGCAATATTTTCACAATAATTTTCTCTTGAACATAGCGCTTGGTATACAAGTGTCATTGTTGATGAAGCTTGTCAATGTTGGAAGTTTGCAATTTTTTATGTTCTTTACCTTTAGAAATTGTGTCGCATAGGAGGAGTTAAGAGGTCATAGCACAGCATTGGAGCGGGGAGACTTTTTTCCGTGGACCGGAGTGAAGAGTGGCACATGGATGAAAAAAAATCACGTACCTTTATCATATTTTCGTACCAGAGTATTACCCTATGGTGAGAGTTCACAATAAACGTGGTTGCAATTTTTTTTGTTCAAATCTTTTTTATTTTCTAGAAAATTTCGCAAAAACTGTAAAGGCCGCGTTCACGGCCATATAAATCGGCCGAACATGAGTGCTACGGCGTATGTAGCACAAGAACCTATGCCTCCTCAAAAGCGCAAAAGGAAGCATGCCTTATTTTCACAATTTGTTATATTTGTTTTAGAAGGCATTAACAAATTATTTGAGTCTAATAAACAGGACTTATTCACTTAATTTTTGAATTTCCCGGCACTGGTTTAGAAAATCGCCAATATTATCATTGTTTACAAATAATCAAGTTTGGAGCAGTTTTTTCAAAAAAAAAGAGAAACACATTTTTTCCTATGTGACGGTATATAAACTCAGAATCACCTTTGAAATTAAGATTTTTGATTAGTGGAAATGTTCTTCTTTCCGAGGACTATAAAAATTAGTTTCTGGGACTTTAACTACTGCAAAGCAAAAAGCCCGTTAAATTTCGAGGAAATCACCACACAAATTGTCAACAACCACATAATAATCGAATTACGCTTTCACTGTTATCAAAGCCAAAAATTTTCAAACACCGAAGATCCTATCGCTTATCACTCTACTGGATTAAAAAAAGAAAAAACAGAAAACTACCCATAGTATAGTTAGCTTACCTCGTTAAAGCCCCAGTGGTTGAAGGATTGGTTTTTATCCGCTACTTTTCGTTTTCAAATCGCCATCATGGACAGTGTTTACAAATCACACAAATTAGCATTAAACTGACTGCCGAAGTCTCTTCACATCGAAACCATCGCATTTCTTGTGCATGTTTTATCACCCATATATCAGCTTATCCATACAGCACTATTTATACAAGAGTCTTCTTTTTACTAGATCAGAAAAAACCAGTGCGTTATAGATCGTTTAAGTGGGCAGAAGAGATCACAAAGCTTTATAGTAAGCGAAACATGTGATCATTTGAGTGTGATCACGCAATTTTCCCACGTTTACAAAAGGGGCTCGCGTTACCAAGTAGTATACTTTCCTACGCCTCGCACAGCCTCGCAAATCTTTTCGCGACTGTACTCACCTCCCACTATTATGGTTTGCGGATTGTGCGAATATTTGTTTTTTTTGTTGGAAAAACTTTTTTGAAATCTAGAATGCTGAAAAAAATATATGAAGTTAATCATTGCTCGGCGACCCCCCGACAAGTGTGGTGCAAACAGGAATCATGGAAGCTCAAGAAGTAATGTTGGGCAGATGTTGGAGTTTTTCGCCAACAACCAAAAAAATGCGATTTTAAATCTGGAAGCCTGGTTTGTACCGTTTTGTATCACTGTTATGGCAGTCTAGCCACGGTACCGCCTAAACAGCTTGTAGGCAAGTTAAGGGGGCACCTGATTTACGTTTGGCAGGACGATGATAATTATTTTGTGGATTTTGTCCGTTTAAACGGAAGGAAGGAAGGTAGAAAAACTATTAGTAGGATATGTTGACTGAAGGTTCAAATCGTAAGCAGGCGCGCTAGACAAATGCTCTTGTTGTAACGATTCATTGAGTCTCATTACCTTCGACGGATTATACATGGCTTTTGTTTCTAAAAAAAAAAAAAAAAAAAAAAAAAAAAAAAAAAAAAATATAAGAATATTAATTCATTTACGGCAGATCAATTTGGTAAAGTCAGAAATTAAAAAAAAAAAAAAAAAACATAGTTTAAGGTGAGAGGCAACCTCGTTCCCAGCGGAAGGAGGAAAAGCCTTTGCGGAAACGAGGTTGTAAGGTGGGGTTCCTAAACAATATATAATGACCATCGAGCCAATCAAGAGTTTGCTACAGCTAAGTCCAATGTATTAAAGAACGAGAGTTTGCCGGTTTGGTCGGGAATTTCTTGTTCAGAGGCGACAAGGTGTATCAACATAATCACGGAAAGTTAGAAAAGAGTTACCTAGAGTTACTGAAAATGGACATCAATTGCTCTTTTCAGAGATTAGCCTTGAGGGACACTGCCTCCCAATATAAGCTGGTAAGGTCGGGTTGAAGAACAAAGGGTGTCTGTGATACTCCCGCTCTGGGGTTCATGTGTAAAAAACACGTCTCGGCACACAAACAGGCTTTCAGGCGTAAATGATTTGTGGAGTCCGAAGTCGATTGTTAATTTTAGCACGAGCATCAATATTTTTCACTACTACCTGCATGATTTTCGGACTATGACTTATCTGGGCCAGCTCATTCATTCCCCTTTGGGCAATTGGGATGGAGGAGGCGCACTCGCAACAGTGCCGTGTTTCCGGCCAGGAAAAAAAAAAAAAAAGATAAAAAATTATCGAAGACCTGCCAAGGAAGGGATATCGCGTAGGGCTGACCGCGGCATCGACAAAGCGCTTTCGAGGGACAATCCTTCCGTTACGGGACCGCAGGGCTATATGTCGTCCGTGTTAGCTCTCGTATTTTTTCTAATTTATGATATGGAAACGCTTACGCGAAAAAATGTTAGAATCTGGGTTGTATCTTAATGTCCAGCACAAGCTCCGTATTTAAAACTAGCCTCTTTTACCTACTCGGGCGACGGGTATCAAATCGGACTGGGAAATATATAATCTGATACTCGCGGTCCGATTTTGTACCACCTGGAGTGTTTTCGTCCAACGAGATTGCGCGGACATTAATCAGTGGATTATGACTCACAAGTGGTAGCCGGGGCGTTTTGCAGCCCTCTCGGACAAAGACATCACACCGCGGGATTCGTCTGCCTTAGCTTATAAGTATAACAGGGCTAGGTGGCCGACGTTACGCCCCGCACTGAGAAGGACACGGGAGTGACCCATAAGTGCTTAATCCACATAATCCCCTGGTGCGCTTAATCAATTAAACAACTTTCTCATGTCAATAAACTGCAAAGTTCGTCATTTTTTTATAGTACCGTCTAGTAATATGTTCCCTTCTAAACACGAACGCTGGCCCTTGTTGCGGTTTTAATGTCAGTGAGGTGCGCCCTGTGCCAGCTAGCGCGTGTCAACAGCATCAAGTGTCCAGCTTATGTTATGAACAAGGAAAACGCATCAGTGGTGGTGTGAGGTCCCGCTCCACACTAATGCCAACAGTGAAATGGAAAAAACGCAATATTTTTGCATGCGTTTTTCGCCTATCTTCCGACACTACAACGCTTTCATCGAAAACGCATACATTTTGAAAACGCTGTCCAGAGTGGAGACATTCTGAAAGACGAAGCGTTTTTCGAAAAAACGGAGCACAACGAAAACGCATCAGTGTGGACAGGACGAAAACGGAGGGTTTCGTTCAACAAATGCTGACGTCATTCGTCTATTTGGTCGCATGCGCAGAATGACTATTGTCCGCGTTTTTTGAGCGATGCGTTTTTCAAACGAAAACGCATTAGTGTGGATGGGGCCTCCGGTCATGTCTTGCTTTAATACATATACATTGTTTCTAAACAAAAGCAATATGCGCTACGGCATAACAACCAGTACGTACAAACGCACGTGGTTTGCACGCGAAACGTGCGTATGTTACATTAAACTTTGTAAAATCAGTTCTGAAAGGGCCAACGGACAATCCAATGGTAACCGGATCCTGGTGGATGCTAATCAGCAAAATTTAAGGAATGAAAACAACAACAAGAAAGGCTGACTGTGCGGTTGGGAAAAGTGTGATTATATGTTACAAGTATTTCGTCAGGCACGGCTTGACTTCTTCAAGGAACATTAGCCTTCAGTACACGTGGCTTAGGGGTGTGTCGGTGAGTGCGACCGCGACCGCGGAGAGCTAGGACGGAAAAAATCCGAAAACAGCCTGTGCTGCAGGATAAGTTACATTCACTAGAACTGCGTTCTCAACGTAAGTTTAAGACGATGTCAGGCCAGGTATCTTAGATCACGTTTAGATTTAGATGAAAGGGCACCGACACTGGGACACGACGTCCAAGGAAGGGTGTCAAATCAAATGCTTGAATTCGAGTATCCCCATTCAAGCGCATTTGGGAAGGACCGCTTTTTTTGCGCAAAACTCCAACATCTACGCCTAGCCTGAGATCAGGCTCCTAAAGAAAATGTTGCACCACTTTGTCGGGCGTCGCAATAATTAACTTCATATCAGTTTCAGCAATCTAGATTTTAAACTGTTTTTCCAACAATACCCAAACTGATTCGCTGGTACAACTTGGTAACCGAGCCTCTAATGTGCGACATGTCATTGCGTGACACACAAATGATCAAAGTTTAGCTTCTAAAGCTTTGATCTTCTGCCACTTAACCGATCAAAAGGCACGGTTTTGGATTGTTAAAAAGAAGACTCTTGTATAAATAGCTGTATGGAAGCTGAGTATATGGTTCGAGTAACTGCCAAGAAATGCGATGTTTTCATGGAAGAGGACTTCGCAAACTGTTTAATGCTAATTGCATGTGAAATTTTTTTTGGTAAACAACGTCCATGATGGCGATTTGAAACGAAAAGTAGGGATAAAAACCAACCTTCTAACACTGGCTTTACGAGGTAAGCTAAACTATATTGAGTTTCTGATCCAGTAGAGTGATAAGCGATAGGATCTCGGTTGAATTTTGCGCTTTGATAAACAGAAAGCGTAATTCGATTATTTGTGGGTTGTTGACAATTGGTGTTGTTGATTTCCTCGAAATTGAACGGGCCTTTCATTTGCAGTAGTAAAAAGCCCCAGACTAATTTTTATATCCCTGGAAAGAAAGACATTCTCCACTAATCAAAAATCTTAATTTGAAGTGGATTCTGAGGTTTATAACCGCATAGGAAAAATGTTTCTTGAAAAAAAACTACTCCAAACTGGAGATTTGTAAACAATGAAAATATTGGCGATTTCCAAACCCGTGCCGGGAATTCAAAATTAAGGGAATAATCCTGTTATTAGACTCAAATCATTTGTTAAATGCCTTCTAAACAAATAGTTCACAACAATTGAAAAAAGGCTTGCCTTCCTCTTGCACTTTGAAAGAGCATAGTTCTTGTGACTCATACTTCGTAGCACTCATTTCGGCAATTTTATACGGCAGTGGACAGCCGTTACAGTTTTTGCGAATTGTCTAGAAAATAAAAAAAGATTTGAACAAAAAAATTTGCACCGCGTTGTATTGACTCGCCATAGTGTATCTCCGGACGAAATATGAAAGGTAGTTTTTTTTTTCATCATCGTGCCACATTTTTCTGATTTCACGCCGGTCACGAAAAAAATTCTCTCTTAAGCAGTGTCGATGCTATTTCTAATATGCGCTGTTTAGTCTTCGGAGTTCGAGCTCTTCTTTGCTTTTCTCGTTTGCATCGTTTCCAAAGATGGATTGGCTTTTCCTCAAACAATTTCTTTGCCGAGAGTAATCTTTGTTCGGACACGTAAAATAGATTCTTCCACACCTTCCCACTCGTTTTGGCAGCTTTTGTGAACTAGATGTTTTGCACAGCTTGTTACACACTTGTCTGAAGAGATTGTGAAAGTAAAGATGAATGAATCATACTTTCCATCAACTGTAAAACTCAACGAAAATCCAGTATCAGCGCGTAATTATTATCTGGCCCCGCGACTCTCAATATTCGGGCCATGCTACTTATTGAAGATTTCTCCTTGGTATTTGAAACGATAACTGCTCCTTGTCTAAAAGTAACATTTGTTTCTTGGATTAATTTCAAACAATTTGAATTGGGGGGGGGTTCCTGTGAAGTTTGCCGACACTATGTCAGAGTCTCTTGGTAAAGACCATATCTACGACCTGTCCCTTTGGAAAGTGTCAAAAACATTCCCTGCACTTAACGGCATCGTCTTTAGGACTTTTCCTTTCGCGACGGAACGTTGATAGCTGGCGCACTCGGAAAACAGTTTTTTTCCTTCAGCAAGATATGTCAATTGTGGTACTCAAATCATCAATGCACAATTTTCCCCTATGCAAAGATTACACCGAAGGCTAGAAGCTTATTCCTTGCAACCAATTTGTTCTAACGTGTTCAACCGTCCAAGGTTTGTACACGTAAAGTTTTTGGGAAGCGTGCCTGGACTTTTTTCGATCGACTTAACTCTCAAATGCAAAGGTGGCGTTGTCGCTCGATAAGAGAGAGCGTTCCTGTTATAAGATCTATGATTTTTTCCATATATTCTATCCTTACTGTTTAATCTGGTGTAGAAGAGTAAGGAACGTTTGTTCCGTTTATATTCTTTTACCAGCCACCACTAGGTCCATTTCCCCCTGCATTAAGTCAGTTTAGGTGTTTCAATCATCTGCAGAGAACGCTTTCAGACGCAACAACTTTTACCCTCAAGGTAAAATCAAATTTGCTTCGGACGATAGGACGTTTTGTAGTACCGGTACAAAAAAATTAAGGTAGTTCAGAAAGAGTTTTTAGCTTCCCCGATGTTGAGGAATTTTGGTTTTGCCTGCCCCCGCATGAGTGACGCGATAATTGCCAAACGAACTGGTTTCAGTCCTTGTTGGCCGAATGTAAGCTGAAAAAGGCTTTTCATTCAAAAGGTTGCTGGCAGATCTTTCCGACGTCAAGAAGATGCCTTGGGCGTTCTTTGCTGCAAACGTTTTTTCCATAATGGTGACAAAAAATCAAGAGTCTGAGCCGCACTTTTTTTTTTCAAACAAGTAGCTTTTCACTGCGATAAAGTCTCACTGATATCGTAAAGAAAATAATATATGTTCGGTTCTAAGGGCAGAATCAAATTATAGTGAACTAAATATTTTTTGTAAGTGTAACATGATTAGACTGTCGAGGTAGCTCTATTTATTATGTTTTTTTATGATAATATTTCTTTGTAGCTCATTTTGCGAAGGTAAATACCAACTATATTGATAGAAAGTAAATTCCTATATAATCAACTAAGAGAGATATTGTATAAAAAGAAAAGTATGGGCGTATTCAGTTTAATTAAGGTTAAACTAAAGTATTTAGGTAGGGAAACTCGGATGCTTCGTGTCTTCTATGGTAGCATATAGGTCTAGCAAACTAGGCGTGAGTATTTAATTTGAGGATTTTGGGCTTTATAGCCCACTGAATTATTCTGCCTTTCATGTAATTCGCAATACAGCTAAAAAATAGGATGTTTATATATACAACGCCTGCTTTGCACACAGACGTTTCATCGAAACTCCAGAGAAATCGTTATATATGGGTAGCACTTAAATAGGTGCTAGAGCTGCTGTTCCGTCTGGTTATCGCTTTAGGCTGACTTATACTGGCATGTTAGAATACCATATTCTGGATATATAGTAGGGCAGCACGCCTGACAATCAGCAGCGCTTTATTATCAATTGAACTGGAATGCTTAAGTGTATGCAGTAACAAATTGCTTTGTGTTGTTACATTTGCTTTGATTACGATCTTTCCACTTATTGCCATGTGATAACCTGTGTGTCAGGCTAAGAGAAGTCAGGCAGAGGGCTTGGAAATGCGAAGGTTCGTAAATCCGACTTGGGGCTTATATTATATGTATGTGATATAAGTGAATGCTGTATATCAGATCTCCTCACGTGTTGGTATTGAGGCGGGTTCGAGGGCTTATTGTTTTCGGGCTGATTAGTAACCTAGAGTGAGGGGTATCTTTGAATAGCAAGTAAGGATCACATGCTCTTTATCTACGTAATGGATTAGCATTGTGCCTAGGCCAAAATACGCTGGTCAGAACGTACGGCCTTTCCAGGTGACTGCAGCTGAACACGATAATTCCAAATGGACAAAAGAGTATTTTCTTTGCAGTGGCTATTTCCAGTGATTTTGGTTTCACTCAACGCTTTTGTTCCGCTATGCAAGCTGGCATTCTCTCATCCGTTGATACTATACGAGATCGGTATATAAAAGCTGTTGAGGAATATTTCACTTCAGAAATTAGTGTCGCGGCCATTTTCCTGCATCGAATAGCACGCAACTATCGGGTAACTTATGCTTGCTATTAAGAATATGGTTATTTTTAAACGTAAAAGGGCTTATTGCAGATGTACTTTCCATGAAGCCTTCCTATTGCATAATATTTTCTGGCTGTGTCATTGTAAAAAAGGTACGAAGCGTCTCTTCTCTTCTCGTTTACTACTAGCAGTATGCGGGAGGGTTGTCACACTTGAACCTAGTTATATGGGCCTTAGCTCCCACGAGTCTCCTGTAGCTCAGTGGTAGAGCGTCCGACCGGTATGCGGAAGGTCATAGGGTTCGACTCCTGTTGGGGGAACTCGGCCTTTGTTTTTTCCGAGTAGCTTGTGTCACTGACAGAATAATATATTTCTCAGGTCACAATACTTGTCCACCAACTCCTAAACGTAAAGTCGCCGAATAGTGATTAGTTAAAACTAGTGACTCATTTATTGTGACTGAAGTTTTTATCACCAGGCCAAATTTGGGGTATTTTTCAACACCCGTGTAAAGGAGCAAATTTCTGGCAATGGAATCGTCACACGACAACTATATAAGTAAGAAATGAGAACGTTTTTGAAGTGGTTCCATGAATTTTAGACTATTTTGTTATACTTACACTGTCAATATTTTCGGATTTGATGATGGTCTCCCCAGTCACCTTAAACGTCACGAAAAGCAGCTCAGTTGTCTTCATTTGCCATCGAAGGCTTCCTTTTAGCCACATATTGTATTCGAACGGAGATAAACCGTTGTAGTTTCATTCCATTCCAAATGATTCCCTCGACAAAACGAGCCAGTTTCCCTTTCTTCAAAAAGACCAATGGAATCCACTTGGAGATCGAGTCCGCTGTCCTTCATGTCTCGAAATACATCCCAGTACCTTTCAAAAGCTCAGCCTGTTCTTTGGGAAAGTTTATGAATAAACCATTTTTGGCAGATATTTATGGCAAAGCAGGTTCTTCCGTCGGCAAAAAAACAAAACTACTTCGTTTTGAGCATTGCGCAGTTTATAGTTGACGGCAGGGCGATAATAGGCGTAGGCTTGATGCTTGATTTAAGGGAAATCCTGAACAGTGTTCCAATCAGATGCTAGATTAGCAACAATGTTTGGAATATCAAAAGCTTCGTTGGTTTCACTGACAGCCACATTAAGCCATTCTGGTGCCATTTCTGAAAGGGCATGCATAAACGACGAGACAAACGCGTCATTACCTATTAGCTCCATTAGATCCTTCGAATTTGCTACTTTTAGCTGGCATGTTCCATTTTTTAGATGCGAAAGTGAAAATTCTTTAGGCGAGGAAGGCTTAGCAATACCGGCCTCATCATCTTATCCCGTGATACATAGGCGTGCTTTCAAATTTAAACCAATTAGCGATAGTGGGATATTTTGGTTATTGGCAGTTGCCAAGTGCACGATACCATTGGTAGATCGAGGAGTCCCCGTCCACGGGGCGGTAGATAACAGACGTATTTCACACGAGAGTTTTTTTCTTTTGTGTAATGTTCCTCGCAGCCAATGGGTAGCTCGCCTTTGAGAAGAAATAGCTTTATCTTCAAATTGTTGTTGTGGCGAAATTTCCGGTTCAGTAAACAACACGCCTCTTTAAGGAGTCTCGAAATCATCTTTGTTTTCTCCTTCAAAGACGGTAAGTGAATTGCTCGGATTGCCTGGTTTTTCTACTTCTACTGTAAACACTTCTTTTCGTTTCGAAAATGTCATTTCCATTGACGGTGGCTCAAAACGTACACTGTTTCCTTTCCTCTGAGTACAAGGAACACTTTTATGTGCGTTGCGTTCATGGGGATCGGTGCCAGAAGATCAATTCTGCTCAGTTCTGCAAACCCTGATATCAGTGCGTAGCTTTGGAAATATTGGTGTGGGTGACGAAACCACGGGTTTGACAATTTTGATTACCTTTATACCACCGGTCCCTTGACTCAGATTGCAAGTGACAATGTTTCTCCAGAATCGTTCGCAAGGCCAAGCATTTCCCGTTCCATGTCTAGCATGGATTTGGGCTGGACAAGTGTTCAATCGCTTGTTATTGAAAGGAGGCAGACAATGAAGTTTATCAGTACAAGAAACATGGGGTTTATGCAAGTTAGCTATTTTGGAACCATATTTACTTTGTTACTGTTGGGGGGAGGTTGAGGGCGAGGGGAAGTCGCTGGACGAGTTTTTAATTAGTACCAAAACATATGTATAGTGTCCCTTTTTTTTTTTTTTTTTTTTTTTTTTTTTTTTTTTTTTCCGGCTTTTTTTTTGTAAAGTGTGTACGCTTTTTGAGGAAAGCTTAACTATCTTCAAGTTAAATAAACACTCTGTTCTTGTAGTATATAATGTACTTGTAACTATAATGTGTGGAGCTAGTGTATATTGCCACTAACTACTTCGTGGGAAGCGATCAGCGTGATCGATACTATGCTTGTGTAGTTTTTTGGTATTTTCTATATAGCTCAGTTTACAATCAAACCGATGAAGAAAAATACCTTCACATGAAAAACTTCCAATGTTCCAAGACACTGCGGGTCGCCTTTGGAATTGAGAAACTGCAGTTTGGCGTGTCCATCCCCTTGCAAGAAAAACCCTCGGCGACATCCATAAATAGGCAGTTGAGCCAAAGGACTTAAAACAAGGAACTGAAAGAGTTTGACTCTCAAGTGTGGTCGTCAGATCTTCACAGTGTTTTTGCTAAAGGAAAAGTAAACAATTAAGCTACAGTGCAATTTTATTTTTCAAACAGTTTTAGGTAAAAATTAAGTGGTTAAGGGGTGATACGCAATCAATACACCTTTAGACACAAATTCTACGCTTTCCTATAAGCATTTTCAATCACCATTTCAGGCTACCAAAAATTCAATAAATTTACCAACATATTGCCCCCCCCCCCCCCCCCCACCTCCCCCCTCGAAAGTAAGACAACAGTTTGGCAACTTTCTAGTAATTCTCTAAAATTACCGACGCGCGTGGAAAATATATAGTATTCCAGCACCTGAAAGTTAAGCGACCTCTCTCTCCCATCAACAATGTTCATGAACATGCATGTGACACAACTTTCTAAAAATAGAAAAAAGTTTCTAGTTTAGTGTATTGTTTGATACAAGGTAACTGATGGAAATTGAAAAATACCGTATAGGCTGCTTTACGTTGATCCAAAAATTAAAAACCGCCAGAATCCGACATTTGGCAAAGGTGTAAGTGTGTTACTCAAGCAATTTGTAACATGATTTGGCCGAATATGCCGAAAAATAGGACGCACCGGAAAAACCAAGCCTCACTTATTTTACTGTGAAATGTGGGCTCTAGAGGCGGCATAGGAAGGCAGTGTTAATTACCATTCGCACGAAGTCCGATTTCCACTCCATACTTGATCGACTGGGTGGCAAGCATAGTTCTGGAATGAGACCCAATCAGGATGCAAATCCGGCGTTTGTCAAGAAAACGTACACTTGGTAGTGGCGGGGGTTGGTGTAATGCCAGTACCTGATGCAATGTCAGTCCCAGGTCCGGGCAGCGCCGACATAAGATATACGTGGCTATGGTGGTATCGATCTGGAACAGTGCAATGGAGGCATGAGGGGGCTGCAAAAAAATAAAAACAAGATAGATTATTCCATGCATGAAAGTTATAAAAGTCATTGAAACAATTTGGTGTCACTCGAGTTGGTGTGCCTAGTTAATATTTCTTGGAACAGTTTTGACAACTGGGCCGGGATGTTGATATTCTAGGGACCATCGATTCGCATGCGGTTCAAACACGAATAATTGGCGAGTCAAAATATCAGTGATCAGTTGTCGGGTAAAGATCTTTAAGAAATAAACATTTTTTCTTACTTTGACCAGTCTAATAGAATCAATACGCCACTCTCCGATTCTATCCTGTTCGCGGGGCCTAAAGTGTGAGTTTGTCCATAGGTCACACGAGGACGACTAGGAGTAGTTCGCCTATCTGCCAGGTCCAAATTTTGGTCAGGCTTGCCAGTTGACAACTTCGCCGGTACTCATTTGGCTCCAACGTGGAAAGAGGCCATGTGAAAAGTTTTAAACTTTCACATTGTTCTCTTTGCAAGAAACTCAACACAATGATCCGCGACCATTGCTCGAACCCGGACCGCTCGATCCGGAGTCTCAACGCACTAAACCACCCACGCCTCAAGAGAGGATGGTCTATATGAAGCATTCTCCCCCTATACATGCGCCTCTTTCATTGAAATATATTTTTAAACTTCAGACTATAGGTGAGCTATTTTACATGTTGAAAGAGCGCTACCTGTCTGGTCAGCTCGAATAAAAACGTGTTGCGGGAGCCTCAATCAAAAATAAATAAACATAACTTTAATTCACCAGCAAGTCGCGAAAATATATATTAATGGTTTGCAAAATAAAAAAATATTCATTAAGGACCACGGGGAATCCTTAAACATTAGTATTACGTAACTATACAATTATTTACCTTCGCAAGTTTTCCCGTCTGATGACAATTTGTAGCCCGCTTTACACGTACAGTAATAGTCCACAGTGGGTGTTGTGGCAGTTTTGTTCGCAGGAATGGCTTCCAGTTTGGCATTCGTCAATGTCTAATGATTTCAAAAAAAAAGTCAAAGCTTTGTAAGTTTACAATAATCTCTTTGCTGAGGTAGAAAAACTGAACTGACGGTTCATGACGACGTTCTATATGTTTTACAGTTGCAAATCATTCAAGTTCAACGCGTAGTGATCATATACGTATATATAGTGATCGAGTTTTATTATTGTAAAAAATAAACTAATTTAGAAAGCTTGTAAAATAATAATGTAAGAAACTAAGTAACTGTAGCTACGTTTTATGCCTGATAGCACTACTAAAGTAAATGTAAGATGTATTGTATGTTGTAATGAAGTTTATTCTCGGAATCATCATCATCATCATCATCATCATACTTGTCGTCGTCATCATCGTCATCATAATCATCATCATCATGGCAACATGG
Source organism: Desmophyllum pertusum (assembly GCA_029204205.1). NCBI lineage: Eukaryota > Metazoa > Cnidaria > Anthozoa > Scleractinia > Caryophylliidae > Desmophyllum > Desmophyllum pertusum. The sequence goes on along the minus strand of MU825455.1, from coordinate 231,407 downwards.
TATTATGACACTCCCAGTAGAGCGAGCACAGAGAAGCTAAGCTATTAAGTAAGACATATCAAGCGCTTGACCACGACGCGATACGCTTTGTTTTCTGCATGTGTGTACTTGACAATGTATTTCATTGCCGTAAGGAGAAATTAGATGTCATAATTAAGGAATGAAAACGTTAAATCTGACCGCACTCACCATTACACTGCTTTTTGTCGTACATCAACGCGTATCCATTCCTACAAGAACACTGAAAGCTCCCTTCGACGTTCCGGCAAATGTGATGACAGGCAGAAAGCGTGGTTGCTTCTTCACTTCCAGTTATGTTGCGGCGAGCACACTCATCAAAATCTGGGAAATGTGATGGGATATTTTATTAGCTTATCGTTGTTAGTATTCTCCTTCTGGATTCGTTTCCCTTTTTGTTTGTCGAATAGGCCATTCCCAGTCCCCTTAGCTTTACCTCCGTTTCAAAGCGAGTCCAAGTGCAAAACCTTCATATGAAGATGAGATTTAAGTTCATTCAAATGCAAATCAAACTCAT
>MU825455.1:88521-222958 GCA_029204205.1 Desmophyllum pertusum | reverse complement strand
TCGCTGCGATGTTATTGGATGGCAAAAATCGTAAAATTGTATATACAAAGTTCGTAAACAAATATTGGTAATTTGATGTTCCTTTTTTGTGTCCATGCTGTTTGAATTCAAAGTTAGTTCCTCGGTCATTTAACCCTCGTACATCAAAAGGCGAACCCTCCACTTGGGTTTTCGTGATTATAAGACGTATCGAAAGCATCATGCCCTTAGTAGGTAGCCTCGAACTTACTTTTTAAGATTATATGTTTATTTTATTGTTATGACCTCATATGACTTCAGATGTCGTCATTAAATTCACCATATTCGATTTCACTATTTCATAAAGCTGTCATACAAAAAGAAAAAAATCGATACAAACAACTTATTAAAAAAATGGGATGTTTAAATTTAGTTTAAATTTACTAATGCTGCAATGTTCCTTCACAAAACTGGAAAAAAAGCGGGTGCCATGGCAACGTCAAGAACTGTGGACAAACAGTTGCCACATCGAAATGTACGGAAGGGATAAATGAACAACTGCTGGAAGTTTGAGTATCCCAAAGCATGCATCAACCCCCCCCCCCCTCCCCCCCCCCCCGTACGAGGCTTAAACGTAAACCAAATAAACTACAATTGAACCTCGCTGATACTAGACCCCCGCATATCTCCGAAACTAAAAACATTATTACACTTGAACTTGTTTTTCGAGTCATTTATGCATCGTCTATCTCGACACTCCCCGCTATCTCGAACACTGCGTATAGGTTCACTTTTGAGAGTTTAAGATAGACGGGGTTAAAATTAATCAAATTCGGTCGATAGACGTTGCAATGTGGCCAGTATTACAATGTGTTCGAAACTCAATACAGCCATTTCGAACCTAATTTTCATTTAGTTGTCCATTATTAGAGTATGAAACTGAGGACTTTGAAGTTCGGGCCATGACAGATCCAAGGCTTAACTAGTCCCAGTTTTATCGCAGTTGACTTGACCGGACGGGAGGCGAATTATGACGTGACGGAGATGTGAACCACACTACCTGCGACCTACGTTCACTCAGGAAACCAAGCACGACGACATCAACCACAGTCCATACACAACAACGTGCACGCCAACGGCTGTTGAAAAACAGCGAATAGGAAAAGTGACAAATACACGAATCCGAAAAGCACGAGAAAGGTCACAAATATATTTCAATTACACGCTAGCGGATTTAGGTCCACGGTTAATTATAAAGATTAAGAAACTAAAGGATATTTGATCGAGAAACTGTAAAAACACCATCATATAGAAATATAATGCAACTTAGACTTTATCTAAACAAAGACAACTTCAAGGTTATATAGTGTGAACACCAATAAATAAAAATTCATAGTTAATTAACTTTGTCTAGTTAAAATATGTGTATGTTACTGAGGATTAAAAGATGTTGACAATACCAACTGGTGATGTTTTAGGTAACCTATGGGTAACCAGCTTGGCTATTTTCATTAGCCCTTAACAGCCCTAGGTGAAAATCGGGACTGCCTGTGTAACAAAATCCAAGAGAAGTGGACGGACATGAAATATTTGTTACCAAGGTCGCCATTCTACTCTTACATTATTATTCTACACTTACCCAATATTATTGCAATGGATGCTTTCGCCAACGTCAATAGTTGTTACGTTTGTATAATATTAATATAAATTAGAATCCCATAAATATAACGAAACAACAAGTAACAAGAAAAGCCGCACCCCAACACCCCCTACCACCCGCCCCACAAATTTCCCTCCACCCCACACCTACCACGCACACTTAATTCTTAATGAAAACAGGGAGGGGGGGGGAGGAGGGAAAAAATGTTATAGTCCTAATAGGAAATTAGGTAATCCAAGGAAAATGTACAGGAATTAAATTTTAAACAAAATACTGAACATATACGTCGAAAAGCAAGTAGGTACTCAAAATAGTTTAAGTCAGGCAATTAAACAAGTAACATTAGTCAGCAACGTTTCGGATGTCAATAGTATTAGGATCACATCATCAAGCTTTCAGTGTAAAGCTACACTCCTAAAACAAAATAATAGTACTTCGCTTTAATTACGCTTAAAAAATTCGATAGTTTGAAATGCAATTGAGTTTTTGACTTCTTTTATTGTGGCTACAGTTACTTGTCTCATAAAAATGGAATGATACGTAATAACTGTATTTATTTAGTCTTAATGCAGAACATTTACCCTAGATTATGATAATACTTGCGTATACTATGATGACTAATCTCCATAACGCTATAGCTATAATAAGAACATCTCTTTATACAAGGAATTTTCACTTCTTGTTTCCAGAAAAGACCAAAATACAAGTACAATGTCCTATGACTATTAGTTATACAACGATTTTTTCCGATTCTATATTTCATCTTAGTTTAACAAAAAGCCTATTTACCTTTAATTATATAATTTTATCGCATGTCATTTAAAAGTTATTATTAAAGTATAGTTACCGTGGATACATAAATAAAGATTAATTCATTGACCTATAAGTGTTATGGACATAATTATTATTATAAGCCACGCCCCTTTGCAGTTAACATATTACATTAAAAAAACATGGTCAACTTTTAACAGTATTAACCCTCCAACATAAGATAATCAAAAATCAAATTAAGAGCTCCCACATTCTATGATCCTCACAAGAAGAGCTTGTTTTGCATTTCATTTCGATACAGTTTCTTTAGATCATTTTGTTTTTGATTTTGTTCTTCTTTTATTTCATTATTGTTTTGTTGTTTGTTGTTTTGTTTTTGACGATCGTACGGCTTTTTGCGTATATCACATCATTTACCGCACGGAATTCCTTTTTTGCAAATTGCCACGTTCAAAACGCAAATCCCTAACCAAGTTTAACACATCGAAGAACATAAGCCATCTGCTGTTGCCATCTGAAGAGGGGCGGTAAGGTGGTCCTTCACGCGTTTAACCACTATTGATAGATTATTAATAAGAAATCACGGTAATTATGTATTCCAAGTTACAAATGTGAGCTACTCTAGACATGATCAGTAATCTTGTCTTTATGTTGTTATGTCTGCGATGCTTAGTTCATTGTAGCCAGCGAGCAGGATTTCTTGTTTGGGTTTCGCTCGCGGCTTAGCGTATTAGCGTTGTTTTTCCCCAGGTTTTGCTGCTCGTGATTGGCTGTGTTACTCGCGCAAAACCTAAGCAATAAAGCCTTGCTCGCAGATTAAAGTGAACCAGACTTAAAATTTTATGCAGTTTTGACAAGAACAAAATAAATGTTATATTCATTCAAAAGGCAACAAAGTTTTCAAAATGATGACTGTTTAGGACTGGAATCCACTCCGATAATTGTTTTGACATGATGACACCTCAAAGTGTTACAATTAATCATTAATCAAACAATAAAAGTCCAACAATTTTGTATTTTTTTCATTGATCTATTAGAGAGATCTAGAAGACAAAAATTCAAGTTTATCTCGATTCCTCGTCCAATAACACATAAATATTTTCTAATTGCCTTTAACTACCTTGGCTGTTAAGACGCGAGGTCAGGGAAAATGAAGCATTGAGTGGCAGAAGTTGAAAAATCGATTTCCTTCATTGTTTGCTCATAATACCCATTAGGTAGGAAAGATACCTGATGTAGTTTGTTTCCGCCAGAAGCCGTTTTCTTTTAAGAAAAATAAGAAAATCGGTTTTCGTTTTCCGACATTCAAAATGCTCAAAGTTGAACCCTGAAATTCGCTACTATTAACTATCCTCGCGTTCGCAAACCAAACCATACAGAGAGCTTTGGACACTTTCTAACGACAGAAAAACTATTTTTCATCCACTGGATGACAATTTTTATGGCTGTAGCAAAATGTACCATAATGAAACAATTCAAAAATAAGGGAGAGGTATTCACGATAACAGAAACTCTTATTAGGTAGACATTTTCTATGGCATAATTCATCATGTGGTATAACTCCAAATTGTCTCAATCCTCGCTTAATCGCACATTTAAACATTAATCTAAAACATACCTGAGAAATGGCTTGGGTTCTTTAATGCATTCTCTTGAGACAGTATATAAGTCAGCCAATATTTCGATGTACCAGCAAATTAACGTATTGACGGGTCCACATTCTTTTCGTTCCGAAACATAGCGAAGCAGCTATTTAAAGCCAAATATTCTCTTGTTTCTCCTTTCTACATAAAAATGGTAATATTTGCCGGCGCTTAGCTTAGTCGCCTTCGCAGCCTTTATTTGGATCGTCTCCTCTTAATGGGAGAAGCGTTGCGTGACGACCCCCAAAATTGCTGCAAAGAAGACTAATGAAAAGTGCGATTTGACAACTGAAGTCGCTGACGCCAACAGTTGGTGTCTCTCACGGTAGTATCGGCGCTGTTGAGTGGTTCGCGCGAGGTGAAACCAATCACGTCATGAATCAATAATAGTAAAGCATAAACCTATCAATCTTTTATTGCTTTCAAATTAATATTTATTACAAATTATTCTCATTCATAGCCGTGCAATTTTCGCCTTAATGAAATAATTTAAAACATATAACAAGTAAACTGATATAAAAACTCTCAATGATACCCTTTAAAAGATAAAAAAAAAACCTGTTTTCTTGCAAATCAAATACTTCCGCTCTACCAAATAAAACAAGCAATGCCTTTTCGAAACCCAGTTGCTAAACATGCCACCGCTTAACTCCGGTTTCCGTAGCATTAACGGCTAGGAGTGTTGCTAATCTCCCTGTCCCTGGGTGGGATGCATGTCCATCACAGCTAACACCCCTCTAGCATTTTGTCAGGTTGCCCTAACAGTTCGCCGTTATATATTTATTGTCATGGGTGGTGAGAGGCACGCAGCTTACCCTGGAACTAAACACAAAGATCCCATTCATGCTCGAACCCCAGACCGGTCGAACCGCATCGACATATATCAGTATGAGTAATTGCCTAATATTTTAATGTTTAATTAACGTACTGTAAAATAATAAGCTAGCACACACATAACAGAGTTAACAAGTCAACTGAGTCATAAAAAAAATGGCGGATCATGGGCAGATGATCATGAGCTTCAAGGGAGGGGGGGGGGGGGGGGGGGGGTGTTTGGGCACTGGTATTGTTCAACGAAAAGGGGTTAAGTCCGGCCCCTGTCCTAGATCCGCCACTGGTATAAAAGCGTTTTCAATCACCAATTATTTATGATATTTCTTTAAGGGACAAGGTCCGGCTACTGCTAGCAGCCCAATGATGAAATATGACTTCTATAATGATCACGGTCTCCTAAAAATTTACCAACGGACCGACAGAAATCGAGTAAGGAATTTTGTTATTCCTTTCGATCTGGTCCAAGTTTTGCCATCCCTACTTTTATATTTTTCTGCAAAACAAAATACCTAAAATAGCGCGGCCTGAGCCCCTTTACAAATGAAATCACTACTTTTGAAAAATCACCAACAAACTACTTACGGCTGGGTATAATCCTGGACACTTTTACAAAGCCTGCTAGAGTCTTGGCGCGTTTCCTCCCGCGAATCTTAGCGCGAATCACGGTGATGCATTGCAACCACTACTTTTTACTGCTTGAATTTTACCGATTGTGCCATTTCTTTCGGGGCGTTATTGTGAATAAATTTAGGCTACTGCTCTTTTTGAATCGTGAAAAAACTGATGAAGGATTAAACATATTTCGAGTTCAGTTTCTATATGAATTAATCTAGAAATGATTAGGAAAAAAACTAAAGATTAGCGTCCATTGATGACAACGAAGTTAGTAATAATGAGAGTTAACAAATTCGAAAGTCTGCATAGGATATTCAAGTCATTCAATCCTGGTGCTAATATATTGGAATACTATCGCAAACATTACACAGTAGCAATACAATCAACATAAGCCTTAAATGTTGTGTGAAGCTTATTAAATGGAAAGCAGCTTTGAAAAGTGTCCGGAAGAAAATCTGAATTTAAGCAATAGAAAATGGCGCGCGTGTTTCCATAGCCTGATGCAAACACGAGAGACAGTTTGGGAGAATTCAAACGTTTATGTATGTACTTTTTAATTCTCCAAACATTCTGCGTGTGTTTGTACAGTACTATGTAGAACAATAAGTGGTCCTTTCTAGTTGCCTGTATAAAATATAGCCACAGAAGAAAAATCAAATGACACGTCATAACCGTGTTACATAACATAGTGTAAACCGACGCACTGCACAACCACTTAGAACGCGCGTTAAAACGATCAAAATTTTATAACATGCATTGCCTTTGTAATCGCCCTCTCGCAAGGGTTTCCCTCGCAAACGGTGATTTGACGTTGTAACCCGCAGTGTCGCAGTTAACATCATTCCACCTTGTTCAACCCGGATTTTCCAGATTACCTAACATCCTCAGAGGCACAGCTCGCGTACCATTACTGTTGTTGGGTTTTTTTGTTTTTCACCCTGGGGTCCAGTTAGTGTAGCCCTCCAAGGGGCTCCCGTCCCACGCCATCGAAAGTTCCCTTTGGCGTGTAGCTTTCTCAACCCCAGCCACATCTGTACTTGCCCCCAAGTTTCCTTCTCATACGAGATAAACGCTGTAGAATTGAGTTTGTGGCATTCAACGAACATATCAAATACAGGGAAGGCAGCCACTATGTCTGCGCTTATTTCCAAAGTTATGTCATTTAAAAAGCATTGAAGCATATAATACAAAGTATCTGGAAACATTGGGGTGGTTTCATTGTTGACTCATCAATGGCAAACTCATGTTTTTTGACAGGGTGTTCTATTTAAATGTCAAATGTCCAGCTTAATTTTCTGTTTTTAATGAAATTTTCGGTTTTATTACAAAATCTTTACCGTTTTGCAACATTATATTTTTCAATTCAAATTTGGACATTTTCAGGCATTTTTAAAAAATATTGACATCCAAGATGGTGAACTTTTTTTAAATGTATGACGTATTTTTGGCGGCGATATGGGGCTTATATAATTGGCAGCACTGTTACTCCCACAGACTAAAATAAACACTTGTTGAAATGCTTTGGCATACAAGTTTCATTACCAGAGCCTGAATATCTTTTGGAGATATATAGGATGACTATCTGCTCTCAGATCCGCAACATCCGCATCCCCCGAATCTCACAAAAAAGCCCAGGAAAAATAGTGTTATTCATTGTGCACGAAGGCTTGTGTAATTGTTTCCTCTTATACAGTAAAACACCCGCGTATAACGCTATTTTTCCAAGGCAGGCGGAATGGTTCTATCTATTCGTATGTCGAGGCGAGAAGGTTCTTATTTTGACATGGTAAGATACTTCTTGTTGCTGCCTATAAAAGTAAATTAATATGGGTGTGCACGTGTATCCGCTTGATTCCGATTCGATTTTATATAAAAGTACAACATTGATCTTCAGGCCGAATTATTAACACTTGAAATTGTGTGAGTCGCTCTAGGTAAGGGGACAATGAACAAACTAACTTGCTCTGAGCCTGTGTTTTTCATAGTTTTACTAATTTTTTTCCAATAAGAACGCCGCTTCATTTTGTCAGGCTGAAGTTAGCGTCTTATATATTGGGAGTTTTAATCTAGGCCAAATTTCAGCCTGGCGATTCTTAATAATCCTTACAGTTTCTTATACGGCGGCTTGTTACTGTAGACACGCAGTAAAGCCAATACCTGTTCGCACACGTTGACCCGTGACTCATTTTCTTCCTCAGAGGATAATCGGTTATCCTATGGTGTGACTTAGACTTAGCTTCCGGCACTGGGCGGATGGCGTCCTTCTCCATCCTGTGGTGTCGGTGTAGGCGCTTCTATTGCCAAGTACCCGACAGCGCTTCTTCTTCAACTCACTCCACGGTGGGAAGCATGTTTCTGAATTGAAACTTGATCAGTAGTTTTTACATTACTTCACCTTTCAATAACATGCAAACTCTACAAATAACTCTAACAGACGGTTTCCCAACTCCTCATGCACTCCAGGGTACGGGTGATATTGAAAGGTCGCGTTGTAAATGAAACGAATAATAAGCTATTTTGATGAGATTAAATCATTTGAAGGATAGTTTTTCGTTTGTGGCCTACAAAAGGTATGCTTTATTATTTGGGTTCCAAAATCAAGCACCCACCACCGGTCACTTCCAATGGAATTGCTGGAGGTCCTTAAAATCAAAAATGGCGGATTTGAGGCGATTTATTCCTAGGATTCTCACTTTTTATGAAAACTATCAATGAACCCCTGAAGCACCCCTGAAGGTATTATAAGCGGCCGAATTTTCCCGGGTGGGGGGGGTGGTGGGTTGGGGGGGGGTGGCGGGGGGGGCACTCCCTTATTTTCGCTAATATAGGAACGTGCAGCTGGACAGGGTATGGTTTTTGAGCATTTTGGTCTGGAACAGGGTATTCCAAAAGGCATATTTGGGTATCAGGGTATCAGTTTCCCAGGAGTTGGCACGAAGATCGGTAATTGATACTCTGGCATAGGGTAGATGAAGTAGTCAGACGAAAGGAAACGCGTAGGAGTGTTAAAAAAGCTTTACAACTACAACTCGCAGTGCTGCTTAGTAGTTAGCCTTTTGGGTTAGAAAGAAAATCGTTAAGAATTTGTCCGGAATAGGGTATCTTTTTCAACATTTAGGGCCTGTTTACATGGAGGGAGGGTGACCAGGGTACCCGGATCACCCTCCCTCCATGTAAACAGGCCCTTAGTCTGGAACAGGTTCGCAAAATTAGGGTTGTTATAGCCCAGCGGCACACCCCCACCCAAATTTTTTGGAAGAACCCCCCGGGCCAATTTCACCTTGAGGGGAGAAAGAACAATGCACCCCTCCACCCCCTCGTTCAGTTTACTCTGAGGTTCTCCCGCCAAATCTAAGAGTCAACTTCGAACCTGCGTGACGAAAAACGTGACTGGGTGATGCAATATTTTGGCTAGCGTAAGTTTGAGCTTAGGTCAAGTTTACTGTGTAGAAAATTTTAGCTAATGTCAATTGCATCATAATCAACAAGGGCACAGATGTGTTTTCGCTCAACGTGAAAATAAATTGTGAATGACATATATGCTGTGGAATTGTGAAAGAAAAACTGTTATGTTTTTGGGACCGAGTTTTATCGTTCGTTTAATGAGGTGCATGTATTAAACAGAACAGAAATTATTTAGTGGCTATTTATTTGCATGTCTCCTGGCTACGTTTACAATGTAATGGGAAAAAAACCCTCACAATGCAATGCAATGTCAACTGGGGAAAGTGCAGTGAAAAAAACAAGTAGTCACGCCAGTCTCGCTTAAGTCCGCAGTTTGCGTGAAACCGGAAGCCGATTCCCCGCTGGGATCGAATAACGAGCAAAGATCACACCGCCAAATTTAGCACATTTTGCAACAACACTGCTGTTCACTGCTGTGGGACATTTGTCTTTGCTTTTTTCAATGCGATTCCTGTAATAAACTCAATACATGTACGCACTTACTCGACACTACAGAAAGCCTGTGGAAGATAAATTCTCTACTGGCTAATTTTAGACCGAGATGCGATAACATCATGTCAACCGTGTAGAGGACTAAGGCTAGCGACATGAAAAAAAAAGTCCATTTCTTGAAGCGGCCGCTGCGCATGGGCCGCTTAAATAGCGCTCAACCTATGTACAGAAGACAGGAAAAATGTTTACCAAATTGTCTCCCTTACTTGTCTCTCTTAAATATCGATCCCTCTTTCCCTCGATCGAATATCACAGCCTTTGAATGAACAGGTACTAAAAATATCAGAATCGCAACTTTTGCAAACTTGTCGAAAACCTCAAGAAGGAAGGCACAGCTCCCCCCCCCCCCCCCCCCACGCTCCACCCCATTTCACATCTGAGACTGTGAAATGAGATTTAATTACAATATAAATATCGTAGATAAATAAATAAACATTTGTCAGTGTCTTTTTCGCCAAATATTTTGATGATTCCAGGTAATATATTATAGTACAAAACACTTTTGTTGTCTATATAATAATAAAAACTTAATATGTACTTACTTTCACAGTAAAAGTCCACGCGGCGTCCAGTTTCCCTCGTTACACTATTGAGTTCCATTCCCCTGCCCTACTCTGTACCCAGTTTCACAGCCCCCAACATAAACAGTTTCACCACTGCAGATAGAGGTTTTTTTCATTAAGTTTTCGGCGCCTTGGTGGCACGTTTGGTAAGAATCTTGTCGGGTGCGCTGACAGGGTTTATGGCTTAGAAAAGGAAAATAATCGAGATAGCGCTACGTTTTAGTTCTTTTTCTGAAGTAATATTGAAATGATGATACTGTTCGTTTTGATAGACAAGCGCGACTACTCCCAACCAAGGTCACCCGAAGCAAATTCTTTGCAAATTGCTTAGTGGACCAATAAACCGTTCCCCGTCCTGACCTGAGTATTTAAAACTGGAGTAGGAAATGGTCACAAATTGTATTGCTTCTGTAGCGTTTTGCAGTTTGCTTAGATCCCCTTAATTTGTGCCGGGAAAATCTATTTTAACATCCGAGGTCTCATTCGCTAATTTTGCCCACATCATTTTGCTGGGTGGCCTTGGTTGGAGTTAGTCGCATCGGTAAAAAACATTTGCACAAAAAAGAAATTATCGGCACTGTAAGGAAATACCGAAGTTAAGAAGCTTGCCCGGCTCGTAACAGATCTGTTGATGAAAATGAAAAATAGATCTTATATCTTACATGTATTCCTATCGATCTGAACAAAAGGAAGGCACAAAACATTACTCTCTTATATAGTCCGATCCCAGCTACCTCCTTTATAACGGCCCACTTCCCTACACCTAGAATAGTCCCACCTTCCTGCAACAGCCCATTTTTAAAAATTGCATCCACTGTAGGTTGACCTTTGTTAACAGAGGCTTCCTGACTGTTTGTCATATCAACAAACAAAGTGAAGTAGTTTCTAATGAAACTGTTGTGCTGCGTCCACCGGGCATGTAAAACACTTACAGTGTAGTTGATTATTAACTTGATGTTGATTAAAGGTAAATTAACCACAAAAACAATATTTTCTTAAATTAAGTACAGTACAACTTGAACCTCTGCACAAGTGCGTCTGGCTTTGTGGTGGGGGTACACTTATTTGCCGCTCCTCTGCAAAACGACAAAAACAAAACACATTCACCAAATGAACCAAAATTCACCTGAGGAACGCGGAACCTCACGACGGTTAAATTTTCCTTTCTCTATCTAGACTTGAAACGCCCGTCCCTACGAATTCAGCTCCGGCGGGACAGTTCGGCCACTTGGACATATTGAAGTTTTTGGAATCAATCACGAAGTAGTTTATGCAGGAACGTCGAATTCACTTGTCTCTTGTTACCTTTTTCACGGCGTTGCCGTCGTGGTTGATTTTTAAACAAAGGTTCCCTAATTTTCAAATTCGATGCCCACGCGGCGGTTAATTTTACCTTTATCAACGTCAAGTTGAATTAATCAACTTAGTATATTTCGTATCATACTGTTGTATTGTTTGGATGTCAAGTAGTTTGTGTGGAAAAAATAAAAAAATCATCAAAGACAAATTAAAAGGCAAATTAATTGAAAAGTTCTAGTAAATAATAATGAGGGTATTAAAGATAGTTTCTTTTGTCAAATATGTTGTAGTTTGAGGTCGAAGGTTTTTTTTTTATACGAACAAAAAGGCCAGTGTTCACTGTCAATATTTAAACATCAAAAACTAGAAACATCGTTGAGCTGTCATTATGAGAAACTCATGTCAAAACTCACATATATCGCCGATACACTGAGAATTCTCGAACTGGCTCCAGGTTCAGTTGATGAAAGTCGGACATGGGCAACTTGAGGCATCGTGTGGTCCGTCGTCGGGTTGGGTATGTGCCAGCAGGGCACTGTAGGCAGGTGCCATTTTGCCACTCCATAGGAACCAGGGAGAGCAATCACACTGAATGACAAATTGCTTTTCCACGATTAGTGAGAGTGGTCCAAGGGACACACACAGCTAGGATCATATCTCCCCTACCATGAATAAAACCAAACTATCTAAAAGCTAATATAAGCCAGGCATCCTTCTACCTCCCGAATAACGTCGCTCCATAATCTCAGAATACAAAAGATCATCCGATAATAAGTTCCTTCTCATTTCGTATCGTTACAGCTATTTTCAGAGTCTAGGGATCCGAGTCTATTGTCTACTTGTCACTAATATCTAATAGTATTAATAGGATGTATTTTTTTATATTTTTTGTTAAATTAATTAAAATAAATACTTGATTTTAATTTATTTTTTTGGCTCGACGACATTAGCTTTGTAGCTACTATCAAGTGGAAATAAAGGACAGTTGATGTATGTATTTATTTGACGACTACATAGACCTTTGTTCTTTAGAATTTGCGTTTCATACCGTTATATGCTAAAAATAAAATAGTAAACAGAGTTTAATTAACACAAGAGGTACCCCTGCAGATAAAAAAACTAAAAGACCTATTGGTTGAATTTTCGGAATTTTATGAGTATTTGCTGGAGTGTATCTTATCAACATATATAAATCCCATTTGTCTTCCTATCGTCTTCACTTTTTTAATATGGACCATTTTATGTATATACTTTGGTCAGATTAAGTAACATGGAACATTACACCTTTACCCACATAAAAATCCATTTTCATGGACGTTCTCGTTCCATCTTGAAACCTTTGGGGGTAAGGAACACAACCACAAGACTATCCTTATCGCCACTGATTTTACATTTTTCCATTTGAACTTCATACCTTCTTCCTCTAAGGCAGAATAAAGCCTCTTCAAGCTAGTTTCCCATTCCGTCGTCTTGACAGTTGCAAAACTATTCCGTGCCTCAGCAGGCCTCTTTCCTTCTGGTATGGAGGAAGTCGTCGCCATTAACAACAAACGAAACAGAAGCATCAAGGAAAAGTTTAGTAGGTGCTCACTTTGTACTTTTCCACGTGCCATCTCATGCGCTCAAACATTTTCCGAGTGATGTATTCAAAAGCCACGGAATCGACTTCGTTTGAGATTTCATTTGACGCATTCCCGTTGCATTGTGACCTGTTGTTTTCTCCGGAGACTTGGCTGGTTTGTAGACATGCATTTTTTTCAGCTTCAGGCTCACTACAATTCTTGGCACGCCTGTAAACAAAACGTGAAACGTCCAGCCCGGCCATTCTGCTTGCGAGACTGCCGCCATCAACGTTGGACACGTAGTGCGAGTAAGTTAAAAGCCAGCGTTCGCTGTGGGTCAGGTTTGGCCATTGAAGAACTGGCGCTAGGTGTGTTTACGCGAAACCGCCCATACATGGTTGTCACCTTTCATTGGAATAAAGAACCACTCCTGTTAATGGTCGAGGAACTCCACCGGTACTGTTGCTTACCACTGTGAAAATATTTCATCTCCAACATAAACACTGGCAATCAGGTTGGTTGTTTGTCCGTGATATTTGGCCGTTTGATGCAACCACCAAAATGGTGACATTGGACACCAGTTACTACCTCTCTTGTTGGAAGCTTGACACGGTGTAGCCCCCCTCACCTTCTTCTGGTGACATTTTCTAGGCTTAAGCACGGTGCTATTAAATTTCCTCCAGTTAGCTTGGCCATTTCTTCGTCCACAAGTATTCCACCTCTCCAGTGTGCTAATTAGCCTCGCCACACTAAATTTGACAGTTCCACCAAGGATTGCCCAACGAAGTTTTACCGGGAGAATTCCTCACGATGTTTGGTTTCTCTGCCGCCAAAGTTACTTACGTCATCATTGCTGTTTGTCGATCAGCACCTTTGCTTGCCAATATCATGTCCTCCAGTGTAGACCATTGCATGGTTCCTCTTCCAGCACTCTGGGACTACCAATGATCTTCTCTAATGCGTTTTAGCATCCGTTTTTATTTCGAACTGCTCGGGGCGTGGATATGCCATTTCATACATCTATTCTAAAACTGTCAAAGAAATAGTCAGTACAATTCCCGAAAACCCTGTAACATTCTGTAAAGTTCTTGTTCTGCGATAAAGGACATCTAAGGAATCCACGAAAATCGTTTTTTAATGTGTTGTTCCATAGAGATCGTTCCAGAGTTGTTGAGCTGCGCGTCTTTCCAGATACTGAATGGTATCGCTGAACCAAGTATAACTACAAATCTGCTGAGGGGGAGGCGTTCTGTGGAAAATACGTCCTCGCTTTGTCTTCTTAGACTCAGGGAGTTTCCTCTTAAGCCTCTTATTCCTGCAGCCATGGCTTCTTCAAGATTCTTTCTTATTTTGATAGCACCACAGCCAATGCAGATTTCAACGAGCGTATCATTAAAGCAAAAATTATGAGCCCTTCTTGACCGAAAAAAAGACATCCCATGTTAGTTACGAGTGGAAAAGTAATTTCTATTTTCCTTGGAAGCATCAACAAGTTCTCTCCCATAGCCGCAGAACCTTCGTCCGTCTTGAACGGGATGTTCCAAACATTAGGCGCGTCTCAACAAGCAGTTTCGTATGCTAAAGGCTACAATAATCGTTTTCTTTTCCTAAAATCCATGGGGGCGAAACTGAATTGCTGTTTGTCTGAGCCCCCTTCAAATGTTGTTCTTACAAATCCCGCTTAGTGGCAACCGCCGCACTTCGTCGATGACCTAGTATTACATTGACACGGAAAACGCAAGGCTATCCAAGGGCATATACTAGAGCCTTTTCCTACACGATTACTTCATTATTTCACCAAGCTTCACGACCCAGTTTTTCACGAAATCAATTCACTGTTGTGAGATTAATGACCTTTCTGAGCATAAGTCATAGATTGCCTTGAGGCGAGACACGAGCAAGCCTCTCCAACTGCTTTTCAGCCATATCGAAACTTTACTCTGCCACGTCTTGAACCTTGCTTCTAGCTGAGAGTAGCAGTGGCCTGCTTTCCTTTGTTCATAATGGCCCTCTGAAATTCTCCAGACATGGTCTCGTTTTCAAATCGAATTTCATCAGCGAGTCATTGCCATGTTACTGAAACAGTACGAGTTGTGGGCAGAAAGACGCAGTTTCGGATCTAGCAACCATTTATCCTTTACTTCACCATCATCTTCGTATTGCAGAATTCATAGAGGACTGTAACCAGAAATTACAGATTCTTTTCTTTTCTCTATCACACATCAAAGTTCTCGATCTTCCACTGTTCTAGATTTCGCGGAAGTTTTTTGTTACTTTATGTATTATTTACTTTAATTTAGGCCCTGTCGGCTACCTTTACTTTGTAATCAATCGCAGCCTAACATAGCTGTCATCGAATAAACTACCGAAAAAGCCCTCACAAACACCACCAATAAACTGCTAGCACAAGCCCACCAAATATGGGACGCGGGAAAACAGAAGTGTAGCTACCATACCAAACTGCTATGATATTAGCGTTACCCGAACAGCTTGTAGTGAACCTTTACTAGGTTTTCTCCACAATACAGACTGTAGCGCTGCTAGTAGTTTGGGCGACCCTTCTACTAACGTTATGTTTGCGACCCATCTCAAACCTCATCCACTTCCTTCAAGTGAAACCACTAACTTCCTCTCTCTAAACAGTTCCTTGACTTTGAGAGCATGGCGTCTTAGCACGGCATATTTCACAATTAATGTTCTGAGTTCGACCATCAAAAGCGCATGGTCATACATGTTTAGATAAGTCAGCTGTTGATGAAGCTGGCCAATGTTGTACAGTTTGCCCAATTTTTTTGCTTCGCTTCCCTGTAGAAATTGTAGTCAAGGAGGAGCTACATAAAAGAGAGCACTTTTTTCTGCTCATCAGTGACCGAGCTGGTAAGACGTGAGCCACATGCATTCAAAACAATCCACTACCATTACAATATTTCGTTCCAGAGCAACCCTATGAGTGGAGTCAATAAACGTTAGGCGCGTTGCCAATTTTTTTCGTCAAATACTTTTATTTATTTACTAGAAAATTCGCCCCCCCCAACAAACTGTCAACGAGCCGTTTACACCAGGGCCATAAAAGTGGCCGACAATGAGTGCTACGAGTATGAGCACAAGAACTATGCTCCTCAAAAGCGCAAAAGGAAGCAAGCCTTTTTTCAATTTGTATATTTGTTTAGAAGGCATTAACAAATGATTTGAGTCTAATAACAGGATTATTCACTTAATTTTGAATTCCCGGCACGGGTTTGAAAATCGCCAATATTTCATTGTTTACAAATATCAGTTTGGAGCAGTTTTTCAAGAAACATTTTTCCTATGCGGTATAACTCAGAATCACTTGAAATTAAGATTTTTGATTAGTGGAAATGTTCTTCTTTCCAAGGATATAAAAATTAGTCTGGGGCTTTTAACTACTGCAAAGAAAAAGCCCGTTAAATTTCGAGGAAATCACAACACAAATTGTCAACAACCACAAATAATCGAATTACGCTTTCTGTTATCAAAGCCAAAATTCAACCGAGATCCTATCGCTTATCACTCTACTGGATCAGAAACTCAATATAGTTAGCTTACCTCGTAAAGCCAGTGGTTGAAGGTTGGTTTTTATCCCTACTTTCGTTTCAAATCGCCATCATGGACAGTGTTTACCAAATCACACAATTAGCATTAAACTGTTGCCGAAGTCTCTTCCATGAAACATCGCATTTCTTGTCAGTTCCAACCATATATCAGCTTCCATACAACTATTTATACAAGAGTCTTCTTTTTACAATCAAAAACCGTGCGTTTTGATCGTTTAAGTGGCAGAAGATCAAAGCTTTAGAAGCGAAACTTTGATCATTTGTGTGTCACGCAATTTTCCCGTTACAAAAGGGGCTCGGTTACCAAGTAGTACTTTCCTCGCCTCGCACAGCCTCGCACATCTTTTCGCGACTCTCCTCCACTATATGTTGCGGATTTGCGAATATTTGTTTTTTTTGTTGGAAAAACTTTTTTAAAATCTAGAATGCTAAAAAATATATGAAGTTAATTATTGCCGGCGACCCCCGACAAGTGTGTGCAACAGGAATCATGGAAGCTCAAGAAGTAATGTTGCAGATGTTGGAGTTTTCGCACAACAAAAAATGCGATTTTAAATCTGAAGCCTGTTGTACCGTTGTTCTGTTATGGCTCTAGCCGGTACCGCCTAAACAGCTTGTAGGATGTAAGGGGGCACCTGATTAACGTTTGCAGACATGATAATTATTTTGTGGATTTTGTCAGTTTAAACGGAAGGAAGGAAGGTAGAAACTATATAGGATCTTTGACTGAAGGTTCAACGTAGCAGGCGCCAAGCAAATCCTTTGTGTACGATTCATTGAGTCTCTTACCTTCACGGATTATATATGCTTTTGTTTCTAATAAGAATATAATTCATTTACGCAGATCAATTTGGTAAAGTCAGAAATTAAATTAGTTTAAGGTGGGCACCTCGTTCCCAGGAAGGAAAGCCTTTGGAACGAGGTTGTAGTGGGTTCCTAACAATATATAATGACCATCGAGCCAATCAAAGTTTGCTAAGCTAAGCAAATATTAAAGAACGAAGTTTTGCCGGTTTGGTCGGAATTCTGTTCAGAGGCGACAAGTGTATAAATAATCACGAAAGTAGAAAAGTACCTAGAGTACTGAAAATGGACATCAATTGCTCTTTTCAGAGATTAGCTGAGGGACACTGCTCCCAAGATAAGCTGGTAAGTCGGGTTGAAGAACAAGGTGCTGTGATACTCGCTCTGGGTTCATGTGTAAAACACGTCTCGGCACACAAACAGGCTTTAGGCGTAAATGATTTGTGGAGTCCGAAGTCGATTTAATTTTAGCACGAGCATCAATATTTTTCACTATACCTGATATTTCGGACATGACTATCTGCCCAGCTCATCATTCCCCTTTGGGCATTGGATGGAGGAGGGCTCGCAACAGTGCCGTGTTCCGGCAGAATTATCGAGACCTGCCAAGGAAGGGATATCGCGTAGGGCTGACCGCGGCATCGACAAAGCGCTTTCGAGGACAATCCTTCCGTTCGACGCACGGGCATATTTGTCCCTGTTAGCTCTGGTAATTTTTCTAATTTATGATAGGGAAACGGCTTACGAAAAATTTAAATCTGGGTTGTATCTTAATGTCCAGCACAAAGCTCGTATTTAACTAGCCCTTGTACCTACTCGGGCGACGGGTATCAAATCGGACTGAATATATAATCTGATACTCGCGGTCCGATTTTGTACCACGTGGCGTGTTTCGTCCAACGAGATTGCGCGGAAATTAATCAGTGGATTATGACTCACAAGTGGTAGCGCGTTTTCAGCCTTCTCGGACAAAGACATCACACCGCGGGATTCGTCTGCCTTACTTATAAGTATAACAGGGCTGGTGGCGACGTTACGCCCCACTGAGAAGGACACGGGAGTGACCCATAAGTGCTTATCCACATAATCCCTTGGTGCGCTAATCAATTAACAACTTCTCATGTCAATAAACTGAAAAGTTCGTCATTTTATAGTACCGTCTAGTAATATGTTCCCTTCTAAACACGAACGCGCCCTTGTGCGGTTTTAATGTCAGTGAGTGCGCCTGTGCCAGCTAGCGCGTTTCAACATTCAAGTCCGCTTATGTTATGAACAAGGAAAACGCATCAGTGTGGTGAGGTCCCGTCCACACTAATGCACAGTGAAATGAAAACGCATATTTTTGCATGCGTTTTCGCCTATCTTCGACACTACAACGCTTTCATCGAAAACGCATACATTTGAAAACGCTGTCCAGAGTGGAGACATTTGAAAACGAAGCGTTTCGAAAACGGAGCCAAACGAAAACGCATCAGTGTGGACAGCGAAAACGGAGGGTTTCGTTCAAAAATGCTGACGTCATTCGTCTATTTGTCGCATGCGCAGATGACTATTGTCGCGTTTTTGAGCGATGCGTTTTCAAACGAAAACGCATTAGTGTGGATGGGGCCTCGGTCATGTCTTGCTTTAATACATATACATGTTCTAAACAAAAGCAATGGCTACGCATAACAACCAGACGTAAAAACGCACGTGGTTTGCACGCGAAACGTGCGTATTTACATTAAAACTTTGTAAAATCAGTTCTGAAAGGGCCAACGGACAATACAATGGTACCGGATCCTGGTGGATCTAATCAGCAAATTTAAGAATGAAAACAACAAAGAAAGGCTGACTGTGCGGTTGGGAAAATGTGATTATATTTTCCAATATTTCGTCAGGCACGGCTTGACTTCTTCAGGGAACATTAGCCTTCAGTACACGTGGCTTAGGGTTTTTTCGGTGAGTGCGACCGCGACCGCGGAGCGCTAGACGGAAAAAATTCCTAAACCGCCTGTGCTGCAGGCTAAGTTACATTCACTAGCTGCGTTCTCACGTAAGTTTAAGACGATGTCAGGCCAGGTATCTTAGATCACGTTTAGATTTACATGAAGTGCACCGACACTGGGACACGACGTCCAAGGAAGGGTGTCAATCAAATGCTTGAATTCCGGTACCCCATTCAAGCGCATTTGGGAATGACCGCTTTTTTTGCGAAAACTCCAACATTACTCCTAGCCTGAGATCAGGCTCCTAAAGAAAATTTGCACAACTTTGTCGGGCGTCGCAATAATTAACTTCATATCAGTTTCAGCATTCTAGATTTTAAACTGTTTTTCCAACAATACCCAAACTGATTCGCTGGTACAACTTGGTAACCGAGCCTCTAATGTGCGACATGTCATTGCGTGACACACAAATGATCAAAGTTTCGCTTCTAAAGCTTTGATCTTCTGCCACTTAAACGATCAAAAGGCACGGTTTTTGATTGTAAAAAGAAGACTCTTGTATAAATAGCTGTATGGAAGCTGATATATGGTTGGAACTGCCAAGAAATGGGCGATGTTTCATGGAAGAGACTTCGGCAACTGTTTAATGCTAATTGTGTGATTTGGTAAACACTGTCCATGATGGCGATTTGAAACGAAAGTAGGGATAAAAACCAACCTTCAACCACTGGCTTTACGAGGTAAGCTAACTATATTGAGTTTCTGATCCAGTAGAGTGATAAGCGATAGGATCTCGGTTGAATTTTGGCTTTGATAACAGAAAGCGTAATTCGATTATTTGTGGTTGTTGACAATTGTGTTGTGATTTCCTCGAAATTTAACGGGCTTTTTCTTTGCAGTAGTTAAAAGCCCCAGACTAATTTTTATATCCTTGGAAAGAAGAACATTTCCACTAATCAAAAATCTTAATTTGAAGTGATTCTGAGTTATACCGCATAGGAAAAATGTTTCTTGAAAAACTACTCCAAACTGAGATTTGTAAACAATGAAATATTGGCGATTTTCAAACCCGTGCCGGGAATTCAAAATTAAGTGAATAATCCTGTTATTAGACTCAAATCATTTGTTAATGCCTTCTAAACAAATATACAAATTGAAAAAAGGCTTGCTTCCTCTTGCGCTTTTGAAGAGCATAGTTCTTGTGCTCATACTCGTAGCACTCATTTCGGCCATTTTATGGCCGTGGACAGCCGTTACAGTTTTTGCGAATTTTCTAGAAAATAAAAAAGATTTGAACAAAAAAATTGCACCACGTTTATTGACTCGCCATAGGGTATCTCCGGACGAAATATGAAGGTAGTTTTTTTTTTCATCATGTGCCACATTTTTTCTGATTTCACGCGGTCACCAAAAAAATTCTCTCTTAAGCAGTGTCGATGCTTTCTCATATGCGCTGTTTATTCTTCGGAGTTTCGAGCTCTTTCTTTGATTTTCTCGTGATGCATCGTTCAAAATGGATTGCTTTTCCTCAACCAATTTCTTTGCCAAGAGTAAGTCTTTGTTCTACACGTAAAATAGTTTCTTCACACTTTCCAACTCGTTTGGCAGCTTTGTGAACAAGATATTTTGGCGAAGTTTATTACTTCTTGTCTGAAGAGATTGTGAAAGTAAAGATGAATTCATCATTCTTCCATCAACTGTAAAACTCAACGAACTCCAGTCCTGCGCGTAATTAGTATCTGCCGCAACTCTCATATTCGCCATGTACTTATTGAAGATTTCTCCTTGTATTTGCAAACGATAACTGCTCCTTGTCTAAAGTAACATTTGTTTCTTGATTAATTTCAAACAATTGAATTGCTCCTGTGAAGTTTGCCGACACTATGTCAGAGTCTCTTGGCAAAGACCATATCTACGACCTGTCCCTTTGGAAGTGTCAAAACATTCCCTGCACTTAACGGCATCGTCTTTAGGACTTTCCCTTTCGCGCGGGAACGTTGATACTGGCGCATTCGGAAAACAGTTTCCTTCAGCAAGGTAGTCAAATTGCTGGTCACTCAAATCATCAATGCACAATTTTCCTATGCAAAGATTACACCGAAGATAGAAGCTTATTCCTTGCAAATTTGTTCTAACGTGTTCCACCTCCAAGGTTGACACGTAAAGGGTTTGGGAAGCGTGCCTGGACTTTTTCGATCATACGTAACAGCTCTGCAAAGGTGGCGTTGTCGCCTCGATAAGAGAGAGCGTTCTGTTATAAGATCTATGATTTTTTTCATATATTCGATCTTACTGTTAATCTGGTGGAGAAGAGTAAGGACGTTTGTTCCGTTTATTCTTTTACCAGCCACCACTAGGTCCATTTCCTGCATTAAGTCGTTTAGGTGTTGCATCATCTGCAGAGAACCTTTCAGAACAACTTTACCCTCAGGTAAAATCAAATTGCTTCGCGAAGGACGTTTTGTAGTACCGGTACAAAAAAATTAAGGTAGTTCAGAAAGAGTTTAACTTCCCCGATGTTGAGAATTTTGTTTTGCCTGCCCGCCGCTGAGTGACGCGAGAATTGCCAAACGAACTGGTTCAGTCGCTTGTTGGCCGAATGTAAGCTGAAAAAGGGCTTTCATTCAAAAGGTTGCTGGCAGATCTTTCCGACGTCAAGAAGATGCCTTGGGCGTTCTTGCTGCAAATGTTTTTTTCCTAATGGTGACAACAAATCAGAGTCTGAGGCCCCTTTTTTTTCAAACAAGTAGCTTTTCACTGCGATAAAGTCTCACTGATAATCTTAAAAAAATAATATATGTCGAGTTCAATGCAGAAAAATATATGAACAAATATTTTTAAGTACATATTACTGTCGGTACTCTATTTTAATTGTTTTTTTTTTTAGAAATTTCTGTACCATTTTCGAGGAAATACCAAGCAAATTTCAATAGAAATAATTCCAATATCAAAAGAAGATTTGATAAAAAGAAAAGAATGGCGATTCAGTTAATTAGGTTAAAGTTTTAGTTAGGAAACCGAGCTTCCTTCTTAACAAAGCTACAAACGGCAGTATTTAATTTGAGATATGCAAGCCAACGAATTATTCTCTTCTGTAATGCCAATCAGCTAAAAAATAGGATGTTTAATATACACCCTCTTGCACACACTCACACTCCAGAAACGTTATAATGGGACTAAAAGGTGGCAACTGGCTGTTCCGTCTGTTTTATCCTTAGCTTGAATATACTCATGTTGAATACCATATCTGGAATATGTACAGAACCTACATCAGCAGCCAATTATCAATTAACTGAATGCTAGTATGCAGTCAACGCTTTATGTTTACATTTCTTTAACCTTCATTATTGCCATGGAGAACCTGTGGTGTTACTAAGATAAATCAGAAGAAGGCTTGGAAATCGAAGGTTCTACCGACTTGGGGCTTATTTATATGTATTTAAATAATCGTATACAACCCACGTGTTGGTATTGAGCGGGGTCGGCATTGGTTTGGCTAACCCTGATTGAGGGGACCTTTGAATACAAAGTAGAGATCACTCTTTATCACGTTATATTAGCAATTCCTACCTCCCAAGACGGCCTTTCCAGTGACTGCAGTTGAACCGAAATTCAAGGAAAAGTATTTCTTCAGTGTCTTTTCCAGTGATGTTCACCAACGCCTTTTCCCTTCAACTGCATCTCCATCCGTTGAGACATACGATCGGTAAAAAGCTGTTGTGGAATATATCAAATTTAGTTCCGGCCATTTTCCTCATCGATAGACGCAACTATCGCGGTAACTTATGCCTTGCTATTAAGAATAAGGTTATTTTAAAACGTAAAAGGGCTATTGATGTACTTTCCATGAAGCCTTCCTATTGCATAATATTTCCTGGCTGTGTCATTGTAAAAAAGGTACGAACAGGTCTCTTCTCTTCTCTTTTAATCCTAGCAGTATGCGGGATGTTTGTCACACTTGAACCTAGTTATATGGCCTTAGCTCCCACGAGTCTCCTGTAGCTCAGTGGTTAGAGCGTTCCGACCGGTATGCGGAAGGTCATAGGTTCGACTCCTGTTGGGGGAACTCGGAATTTGTTTTTTACGAGTAGCTTGTGTCACTGACAGAATAATATATTTCTCAGGTCACAATACTTGTCAACCAACTCATAAACGTAAAGTCAGCCGAATAGTGATTAGTTAAAACTAGTGACTCATTTATGTGACTGAAGTTTTTTATCACCAGCCAAATTTGGGGTATTTTTCAAACAAGTGTAAAGGAGCAAATTTCTGCAATGGAATCGTCACACGACAACTATATAAGTAAGAAATGAGAACGTTTTTTGAAGTGGTTACATTGAATTTTAGACTATTTTGTTATACTTACACTGTCAATATTTTCGGATTTGATGATGGTCTCCCCAGTCACCTTAAACGTCACGAAAAGCAGCTCAGTTGTCTTCATTTGCCATCGAAGGCTTCCTTTTAGCCACATATTGTATTCGAACGGAGATAACCGTTGTAGTTTCATTCCATTCCAAATGATTCCCTCGACAAAACGAGCAGTTTCCCTTTCTTCAAAAAGACCAATGGAATCCACTTGGAGATCGAGTCCGCTGTCCTTCATGTCTCGAAATACATCCACAGTACCTTTCAAAAGCTCAGCCTGTTCTTTGGGAAAGTTAATGAATAAACCATTTTTGCAGATATTTATGGCAAAGCAGGTTCTTCCGTCGGCAAAACAAAACTACTTCGTTTTGAGCAATGCGCAGTTTATAGTTGACGGCAGGGCGATAATAGGCGAGGCTTGATGCTTGATTTAAGGGAAATCCTGAACAGTGTTCCAAATCAGATGCTAGATTAGCAACAATGTTTGGAATATCAAAAGCTTCGTTGGTTTCACTGACAGCCACATTAAGCCATTCTGGTGCCATTTCTGAAAGGGCATGCATAAACGACGAGACAAACGCGTCATTACCTATTAGCTCCATTAGATCCTTCGAATTTGCTACTTTTAGCTGGCATGTTCCATTTTTTAGATGCGAAAGTGAAAATTCTTTAGGCGAGGAAGTCTTAGCAATACCGGCCTCAATCATCTTATCCCGTGATACATAGGCGTCTTTCAAATTTAAACCAATTAGCGATAGTGGAATATTTTGGTTATTGGCAGTTGCCAAGTGCACGATACCATTGGTAGATCGAGGAGTCCCCGTCCACGGGGCGGTAGATAACAGACGTATTTCACACGAGAGTTTTTCTTTTGTGTAATGTTCCTCGCAGCCAATGGGTAGCTCGCCTTTGAGAAGAAATAGCTTTATCTTCAGACTGTTGTTGTGCGAAATTTCCGGTTCAGTAAACAACACGCCTCTTTCAGGAGTCTCGAAATCATCTTTGTTTTCCCCTTCAAGACGGTAAGTAATTGCTCGGATTCCTGGTTTTTCTACTTCTACTGTAAACACTTATTTTCGTTTCGAAAATGTCATTTCCATTGACGGTGGCTCAAACGTAACTCCTTTCTCTGAGTACAAGGACACTTTTAGGCGTTTCGATGGTCGTGCCAGAAGAGAAATATGCTCAGACCTGATATCAGTGCGTAGCTTTGGAAAGATTGGTGTGGTGACGAAACCGGTTGACATTGATTACCTTTATACCCCGGTCCCTTCGCAATTGCAAGTGAATTTTTCTCTCGTCCAAGGCCAAGCATTTCCCTTCATGTCTGCATGGATTTGGCTGACAAGTCTTAATCGCTGTTATTGAAAGGCAGACAATGCAGTTATCAGTACAAGAAACATGAGTTATGAGGTAGCTATTTCTTTGTTATTGTTTTGCGAGATACTAGATTTTTAATTTACCAAGACATATATATATGTCCTTTTTCCGCTTTGTAAAGTGTACGCTTTTTGAGGAAGGCTTAACTATCTTCAAGTTAAATAAACACTCTGTTCTTGTACCATACTTGTAAACTATATGTGTGGAGCTAGTGTATATTGCCACTACTTCTGGGAAGCATCACGTGATCGATACTGCTGTGTAGTTTTTGTATTTTATACTCAGTTACAATCAACCGATGAAAAAAATACCTTCACATGAAAACGTCCCAATGTTCCAAGACACTGCGTCGCCTTTGGAATTGAGACTGCAGTTTGCTTGTCCATCCCCCTTGCAAGAAAAACCCTCGGCGACATCCAAAATAGCAAGTTGAGCCGAAGGACTTAAAACAAGGAACTGAAAGAGTTTGACTCTCAAGTGTGGTCGTCAGATCTTCACAGTGTTTTGCTAAAGGAAAGTAAACAATTAAGCTACAGTGCAATTTTATTTTTCAAACAGTTTAGTAAAATTACGTGGTTACGGGTGATACGCAATCAATACACCTTTTAGACACAATTCTACGCTTTCTATAAACATTTTCAATCACCACTTCAGGCTACCAAAATTTCAAATAAATTTACCAAATATTGCCGGACGAAGCACGGCATAAGCACATAACGTAAAATACCCGTAAGTAACGCGTGGGTCACTCGGAGTGGTGCCAGTTAATATGTTTGACAACTGCGGGATGTTGATATCAGGACACGATTGCATGCGGTTAAACGAAATTGCGAGTCAAATATCAGTTATCAGTTGTCGGGTAAACTTAAGAAAAACATTTTTTGTTACTTTGACCAGCTAATATCATACCACTCTCCGATTCTATCTGTTCCGCTAAAGTGTAGTTTCCATAGCACGAGGCGACTAGGAGTATCGCTACTCCCAGCAATTTTGTCAGGTTGCCAGTAGCCTGCGAGCAAGCTCTCTTGGCGTTTTTTTTGGGAAAAGAGTAAGAGCTTTCCCGCCTCCCCACCCCCCACCCCCCACCCCCCGAAAACCCCCAGAGAGCTTGCTCGCAGGCTAGGTTGCCAGTTGACAATTCGCTGGTACCCATTTGGTTCCAAGGTGGAAAGAGGCAATGTGAAAGTTTCAACTGGCTTTTCGCATTGTTCTCTTTGCAAGAACTCAACACAATGATCCGACCAGTGCTCCAACCCGGACCGCTCGATCCGGAGTCCAACGCACTAAGCCACCACGCCTCAAGAGAGGATGATCTATATGAAGCATTCTCCCATATACATGGGCCTCTTTCATTGAAATATATTTTTAACTTCAGACTATAGGTGAGCTATTTTACATGAAAGAGCGCTTAGTGTTGCCGGAGCCTCAATCAAAAATAAATAAACATAACTTTAATTCACAGCAAGTCGCAAAACTATCTATTAATGGTTTTCCAAATAAAAAATATCACAAGGCACGGGGAATCCTTAAACATTGGTATTACGTACTATACATTATTTACCTTCGCACGTTTTCCCGTCTGATGACAATTTGTAGCCCGCTTTACACGTACAGTAATAGTCGCCATTAGTGTTGTGGCAGTTTTGTTCGCAGGAATGGCTTCCAGTTTTGCATTCGTCAATGTCTAGATATAAAAACAAGTCGAAGCTTTGTAAGTTTCCAATAATCTCTTGCTGGTAGAAAACTGAACTGACGTTCATGATGACGTTCTATATGTTTTACAGTTGCAAATCAAGTTCAACGCGTAGTGATCATGTACGTATATATAGTGAACGAGTTTTATTATTGTAAAAAATAAACTAATTTAGAAAGCTTGTAAAATAATAATGTAAGAAACTAAGTAACTGTAGCTACGTTTTATGCCTGATAGCACTACTAAAGTAAATGTAAGATGTATTGTATGTTGTAATGAAGTTTATTCTCGGAACCATCATCATCATCATCATCATCATCATACTTGTCGTCGTCATCATCGTCATCATAATCATCATCATCATGGCAACATGGTGTTATGACACTCCCAGTAGAGCGAGCACAGAGAAGCTAAGCTATTAAGTAAGACATATCAAGCGCTTGTCCACGATACGCTTTGTTTTCTGCATGTGTGTACTTGACAATGTATGTCATTGCCGTAAGGAGAAATTAGATGTCATAATTAAGGAATGAAAACGTTAAATCTGACCGCACTCACCATTACACTGCTTTTTGTCGTACATCAAACGCGTATCCATTCCTACAAGAACACTGAAAGCTCCCTTCGACGTTCCGGCAAATGTGATGACAGGCAGAAATCGTGGTTGCTTCTTTACTTCCAGTTATGTTGCGGCGAGCACACTCATCAATATCTAGGAAATATGATGGGATATTTTATTAGCTTATCGTTGTTAGTATTCTCCTTCTGGATTCGTTTCCATTTTGTTTGTCGAATAGGCCATTTCCCAGTCCATTTAGCTTTACCTCCGTTTCAAAGCGAGTCCAAGTGCAAAACCTTCATATGAAGATGAGATTTAAGTTCATTCAAATGCAAATCAAACTCATTTTCATATGAAAGGTTTCGCACTTGGAATCGTTTTGAAACATTGGCAAAATACAACTCGGAAATAGCCTATTGTAAACACTCGCGTGATTGACATTAAACCGTTAACACGACTTCGACATTGGTGACGTAAAATAAGTGCTGCGAACGAAAATATATTTAGCTGTAGCTAACATGCAGAATCTTCGTAAAGGAAACGTTGCAAAAAATAGACGCGTTATTTAGTGAAACGGCGAGTGTCTGGAGCCTGGGAGGGGAGGAGAGGGGGGGGGGGGGTGGGTTATCGTCGTACCTTTAATATATAGGGGTTAAATTCGTGGTTTGGTAACGATTAGAGTTATCCCGTATTAAGTCGGAGATGAAATATGAATTAGTTTTGTTTGCTGGTTTCTTTGAGTGGTTTCTTTCACAATATCTGACAAAAATAGCCCATCAAATTGATATGGGAGATTTCCTCCCGGCGTCTAGGGTAGACAGTTACGTTACCTGTGCAAGTCCTGTTATCTCTCGTTAGCTCGTAACCTTTACTACAGGAGCAGTAGTATCCACCGAGAGTATTGCTACAGTTGTCCTCGCAATCATGACCCAACTTGCATTCATCGACATCTAAAAATATATGGTACATCAAACAACATTATGCACATTATTGTTAAAGTGCCTATAACCCCCAAAACTTTTTTTGTTTTAAAAAACCTATACATTTTTCTGAGCAGAACGCCGAAAAGAAAAATATTTTTGGTTGAAACCGCGATTTTTTTATGAATTTTCAAAGTCTCGCTCGATCGGAAAATCGCATTATTTAAAAACATGACCGAGTAGCAGAACTATCTGAAAGTACTGGATTTAGCCCAATTCGTGACGTCATTCCACGCCATCAATCGATCGATCGCGAGCCTTGAGTTGTGTCTTCGTTCTGAGCTAGAAATGCGTGCAAAATTGAGCCGAGCCGTTCTTTGCCGTTGCCGTTGCTCTTAGCACTTCAGAGATCAAGATTTCATGGTCAAGTTTTCTGGGTTGATCGATCGGCGAGTCTGCAGCGAAGATTGAGTAAAGATGAAATTAGAGTTTCTGTCTTTGTACAAATTAAGCTTATAAGGACAGGACTTCAATTTGCTTCGTTCGGGTTCCAGAATTTTTCGTAGAATTCAAGGTAATAATTTATTCTTGCTGAACCAAAATATTATCTTTGTTAAGATGCATTGAGCGATTCTAGTACAGTGAGCACGGCTGATTTAATTCAGACTAATTTGCTCAGTCTGTTTATACTACGCGAACAATCCGGCGACACATTTCATTTGTTTATACTTTACTGATCTGGCGACATCAAAGGAGGACAGATTCTCACCGAAAAAAATCGACATCTTCGGGCTTTAGCATTATTTCATGAAACTGCTAAGCTAAATCATTTAAAAGCAAAGTAAGATATTCCCAATCGAATCGTAACTTCAGAAACAGAAGCTTCAGAAGATTTATACTGTCTGAATAGCGCACGGCTTCCGTACGAGTATCCACTGCAAATAATTCGTACATGAGTCCAGACTTTCGTTCTAGAACTTCCATGCAAATACTTAAGCCAATTCAGTATTTTCCATCGTTGTTTAAACCTGTGAAGCGATTCTGTTCATTCAATTCAGCTGTGTGTGCCGTGTGAATGTCATAATTTCCCTGTTGAGCGACACCGCGTGGACTGGTGTTTATTTCGGCTCGCGGACGGTCTCTCAAGCAATTTACATGATAATCTTTCCCTACCTAATTCATAATATTATATTTTTAACACAAGTTGTATGAAATTATTTTTCAAGTATTCAAGCTACTTTAGTCTCGTGTTTGTAGAAGTGTCTTTGGACGGGAGGTTGCGTGACATTTCTGTGAGTTCGGCTCGATACAAAGCGTATAGACATAGCGAATTTATAGTCCGAATCAATTCCACAGCTCTCGTAACAAATAGCGTAATGCATTAAACAAACGTATAAATATTTCAGGTTACCCAGAAAAAAAGTTATTACATTGACATTCTACGAAAATTCTGTAATACCAATCAAGATCAATTCCTCTGCTTTCCAGTTCAAAACTGGCGCCAATGGCCTGGAATGACGTCACTAGTATCAGTCTCCCTTTGACTCGGCCATGGGGAAAACAACCCTCACTTTGACGGCCCATAGAAAATTGCCGTTTTAAACCAAAACAAAAATGTTTTACGGAATTTTGCTTAGTATAATATAAACATTCATTTGGGGCAAAAATAATTGTTGGGGTTATAGGCACTTTAAGGTTGGATGTAGCTAAAACCAACAACAACGGGTGAGTTGAGGAGTTATATACATGTCCCTCAAATTTGACCAGTAAAGCCAGGAGAGGATGATCTAAGCATTCGCCCATACATGGGTCTCTTCCAATGATAATTTGTTGAAATCTATTTTTCACTTTTAGTCCATAGCTAAGCTATTTTAACCCTATTCTGCCTGGCTTTTTTTTCGTTCCTGAGCCTGGGGGGGGGGGGGGGGGGGGGGGGATTGCGTGACGAGCCCAAATTACGAAATTTAATATCCCAGTTTCCTTTCCAGATTTAATCCAGTCTGCCTCTGACATTCATAACTACAATACTAGATATGCTTCTTGCCAGAACCTATACAGACCAGCTTCCAGGACAAATCAAGGACTAACTAGATTCAAAGCGCTTGCGTCCCGGATATGGGAAAAAATACCCTTGGAGATTAAACTTTTACCTTATAATAGCTTCAAAAGACAATACAAATTAATTTTACTTGATAACCAGAATTAATTACCCATGCATGGTCAGCATTATAGCATTATAAAGTTATTTTTAATTTATTGTCTGCCAAACCTTGTAAATTCTGTATTTATATGAATATTGTTCTCTTTTTTTCTTAAGTCTATTTTCTTTTTTATATATATTTTTTATATCTTCAATAACTTATTTTTTCCTCGACTAGTTTTTCTGTGGTAGTGGTCAACGCGAAGGCCTTTGGCTACTTTGACCACTACGCACTCTTTTACATAAATTGATATATTTATTCCTGTTTTTTTTTCTTTCTTGTCTATAACTTATATATATGTTGTTGTAATTCTTAAAAAATAAGTGCAAATAAAATGAACTTGAATGAACTTGCGTCTGCGTAGGAGGCTATTTGGATACCTGGTCTTGATTAACATAGATTTTTACGATTTTATTTCTCCGTTTAATCCTGAGGCTTGGGAAGATATATCAAACACTCGAGACAATGTTTCATTACATTTCCAAACACCTCGAATTTCGTCAAAAATACTCCGCTGCGCGTCTTAGATCCAACTCTCTTCTCGGTGTTTGGAAATGTAATGAAACACTAAGTCTCTCCTGTTTGATATTTTACTTAATATAACAACATCGAAATTAGTACCTTTACATAATTTGTTGGACACGAGGCGGAAGCCCCTCGGGCAAGTACAACGGAATCCACCAGGCTGGTTTACACACTGTCGACTGCAACCTCCATTGTTAACGGCACATTCGTTATTATCTGTAACATATATTATAACACTCATTAACCATTACTAACTAGCAATACGTGACGCGCAGGTCCTCGCGAACCTGGGATGGGGATTGACTATTGTTGTGTGAGGGTGATGTCCAGACGTTAGTGATCGACTGGAGCTAGCTCCGGGGGGGGGGGGGGGGGGGGTTACTTGACCCATGTTTGGGTATAGAGGGGCCGCTGAGGGTTCGAAAACCTGACCCTATTTAGGGCAAATAAACAATAACAACCCCTAAAATACCTACCCTGTGTAGGGCAACATCCTCTATTTTAGGACCCTGTTTAGGTTGCAATTTAGCGAATCCCGTTTTTCTGATACGCGGCAAACGTCTCCGATCTCTAAATACTGTATAAACCATATTTTTACGACGACAATCGTGCAGCCATACCCTGTTTAGGCCAGGTTCAGACCCTGTTTAGGACAGACTCGCACGAGTGCATAAGCTTAGTGCTTAGTGCTTAGTGCTTAGTGCTTAGTGCTTAGTGCTTAGTGCTTATTGCATAAGCTAAAATGTTGTGTACGATGGTCGTTAATCTCTCAGTGATCAACGTAGTTAGCTTTTCTAGGTTACTGTCCATTTAGACGGTGCAATTTTGGCATGCACTGGAAGCTTACTATAAGCCTGCGAATGTTCGTCGTGTGACCTGATGTTTGTTTATCTTCGAGTGATCAACGTAATGTTAAAGTGTTATGCGGGAGGGGTGAAGTTTTAAACGAGAAGTCGTTTACAGGGGCACCCAACGAATCTGTTCCTCACTTTATCTGTTCCCCAGCGGAATTCTTGCTGGCTGGAAAAATATTTCGGTCTATTTTTTCTCCTGGAAATTTTCAGTGAATAATTACTATTTTTGCGTTGGCTGACTTGAGTAGATCAGAAAGAGACTGGATCGAGAAAACCCCCGGGACATATACAAAACAATAAACAGCAAAATCATATTAACACAAGCTTCGAAAGATTTTCCATTGATGTTTAATTAATTCTCAAGCCCCTGTTGGTTACTTATTATTATTTTAATTGCTGGCTGGGAAACAGACATTTTTATGCAGCTGGCTGGGAATTTTCCTATATGTGTCATACTGGGAAAGAGGAACAGATATATTTTTCCCAGCAACGCAGAAGAACACCTGGAAATGCCTTTATATCATTTATTTTCATTTATCTGGGTAAAATAATGCATTTTACCAAAAAATGTTCGTTGGATGCCCCTGCGTTTACATGTACAAGAGTAGAGTATTGATGTTTTACGAAATAATTTTCATATCGTGATGTAGTACCTTTTCAACCGTTGAAAATCGTACAGATCTAGACTCGTGTTGAAAGTTTTATCATCGACGTTTTCAAACAACAATTTGTAGAGGGTGAGTCATGATATAATTTTGTTATGTCAGCGCGAATGGTGCTGTGTCATCAAACACTTCGCGAATTTCGTCAACTAAAAGGCTATGTCATCTCTTTGTTGCTGATGGAAATATAAATTGTACATGTAAAAGTTGTTCGTCGACGTGATTGAAATAAGTAATTTAAATTGTTCTTTCAAGTAAAAGACCGTAAAAGGCTGTGTCATCATATAAAAGCAGGTTCGAGGTTGTTATAATTGACGTAATTTAAATTGTATTGTGACAATTAGTGGTTGCAATTGTTTACGTCAAGTAAAAGGCTGTGTCATCTCTTTGTTGTTGATGGAAAGATAAATTGTACATGTAAAAAGTTGTTCGCCCCTGTGATTGAAATGGTCTTTCCAGAATGAGTAGTTTAAATTTTTGTTTCAAGTAAAAGGCTTTGTAATGTCATTATTAAATTTTGTTATATGAACGTGAGTGTTGCATGGTGTGTCATGTAACACTTCTCCGCAGTATTATTAAAATGGACGGGTTGAAGTTCACGTGTCTGTCATCTGTTTGTTATTGATAAAAATATAAGGGGAAAAGGTAGGAGGTTGTTCGCTGACGTGATTGAAACGGTATCACGAGAATTAGTGGTTTCAATTTTTACGTCAAATAAAAGGCTGTGTCATCTCTTTATTGTTGATGGAGAGATAAGTTGTGCAACCTTTGACATGTACAGTTTTAAGGTACGGGTCGCACTATAGACTGCAAAACAGTCCGTATTTTAGCGCAAGAGTCGAACTGAACGTGGCCCGAAAAGGATCTGGAACGAGCGTGAAAATTACGAGGCTCGCGCGCGGATTATCATCGCGCCTCTTAATTCGCGCGTTGCGCACAATATCACGAGAAAAAGAGATACTGTTTTGCAGTCTAGTCTCACTGCGGCCAATTTTGTTTATTCAAGCATCAAATCTGTCAACACGTAACGTAAAAAATCGTAAAATACAGTGCGACCCCAGTTTCAATTTTTTGCCAATTTTTTGCGAATTGCCAAATTTTCGCCAATATTCAAAGAAGCCGAAGTGTTGCCTTGGAGCCGACCTAATTTTTGAAAAGCACATAATTTTGTTATTTTAGCTCGTTTTAGCCATTAAACTATCACTTCACGCAAGATGCTATGTCTTAATAGTTTAGCGTGTGCAATAACGGGACAAAATTATTTTTTACCGAAAACGAAACGAAAGATAACATCATCTCATCAATAATCACAATTTCCGCGGTTTTGTACAAAGAAAATATTCTCAGTTGTTGATTTTAGTGAAGGGTTTTTTTAATGTCAACAAAAAAGTTATGAGAAATTTCCGGCCGTACGCGATTATCTTCAATATCAATTGATATAAGAAGATTTACAAAGGGATTGACTGTGATTCTTGCACACCGACGTCAACCTAATAATAGTTTCTAAGCAGATAGACAATTCATGTTTTTCATATCCCAAAAGCTCACGACAATTTCGCAACCGTTTGGTTTGTATAGGTAACATAAATGTTTTATAGAACACACGTCCGGCTCTTAGTTGACCTGCTCGGAGAGCTGTGTCAAACTCTAAGAAACTTCAAAAAAATTCAGGCGGAGGCCATAATATGGACATTTTCGTTGAAACAAGTGTTTACTCATTCAAGAAATGTTAAAATATCGTACAACTAGGATTATAGATTAGTTCTTAATTCACGCTACTTCGCGAATTTGTAAGTTTTGTGTTCTACCGCGCCAGTAAAGCGTACGGCGAAGTTTTTTTCTTTCAAGTTCCTGCTATTTTCTAAACTAAATAGAAGATGGTTTTCATATGTCCTATAAGAAAATGATGCACTTTTGAGGTCTAGAAAAGCAGCTGAATGCACTCACTAGCTGCTTTTCTAGACCTCAAGCTTGCATCATTATTTTTCTTATAGAACATAGAAAACCATATTCTATTAGGTAAATAATACATGGCTTTGGCTTCTTTTGTTTCTAAAGCTCTTCATCCGATTGCAAACGGTTTTCAAAATCGTCTTCGTGAGACATTATTATGCTGAATTTGAAATGAATCGAAACAAACTTGCAAAGATGGCATCGTCATGATCAGCAGCACTCTCAAATTTCGCGGGCCGTACGGTAGAATACGGCCCGTAAAATTGACCAATCACAGCGCGCGTACTATATAAGTATAGGTAATCGCATGGGGCCGAGTAAAATTAAGGATTAATATCACGCGTGTTTTCAGAAGTTGCAGAAATTGCCCGAGTCGCGCAGCGACAAGGGCAATTTCTGCAACTTCTGAAAACACAAGTAATATTAATCCTTAATTTTACGAGGAAACATGCGATTACTTGTTTATGACATAGAGGGCAAAGTTTCGGAAAACCTTCAAAGCGCCGCGAAGCTAAATTCAGCCGCGGCGGAACGAACTGATATTCCTTCCAAAAATCACACAGAATCACAGGAAGATCAAGCAAACCCTTACGTTCAGAACAGGGTAACGTTGACTGTTATGTAAATAAATCTTAAGAGAAAATTGTAAGTCGTGAAAATAAAAAAAATAACAAGCTTGCAATCAAGCCAAGTAAAACGTAATTTTATTCACCTGTTTGCATGTTTTGAAGCCGGCTTTCGGCTGCGAGCTGCTTGACATGTCATCCTACATCGATAAAACCGGTGAGCAAACGACGAGTCCAAACAAACTTGTAGAGGTAATTTATCGGTTTAATTTGACCTTCTTCTTTCTTTGAAAAAACTCTGTGATCTTTTATACTCTGGGTTGCACGTGATGAAGCCGTATTTAACAGAGGTGAAGGCGAGAAGTCAGTTGGCAGCCATGAATGAATTTCGTCGCAAAACTCGCCAAGTTTCTAGCTGATGCAAGTTTTCTAGTTTTCAACTGAAATAATATTCTGTTGCTTCTAGTGAAACACTGAGATTCAGCTTTCGGAATTTCGTTTCAAGCTATCACACGATTTCCGTTCCTTTTTCATCAAATAACTCGGGAAACTGAAGTCAAACTCCGAAGCGACGTACAAGCGAGCGCTTTGTTTGAAAATTCTGCTAAAAATCCCGCCGTCAAGAAGCCAACTGAGTGCAGCGCACTCAGCCAATTAGGAGCGAGGAATTTTGTCCGCTCGACCAATCAGGATCAAATAATTTTGCCCCCGGGCAATCAAAATTAATGAAAAATGCCCTTTGTCTCAACCAATCAGCATTCAGTAATTTTGCCCTCTATGTTATAAGAGATATAATAATAGCATGTATTTTTATAATTTTTGTAAATTAGTATTAGTAATCGTACGAATGTGAGTGCAAGTTAAGGATTTACACTACAAGTGGTATTTGATAATTCTCTCAAAATTGCACGAGCCTTTAGGCGAGTGCAATTTTGAAAGAATTTTCAAATATCACGAGTAGTAAAAATCTCTTTGTTGTCCGAACCTGTCAATATCACCACTTGATGAGTGATGACAGAAAAAAAAATGCCAAAATTTTGCGTTACATGCGATTTCCACAAGATTTGGTAGAAAGCGTGACAGCAGAATTACCCAGTCTCCCCGCCAAATTTGAGCTAATACACTTGAATGTGGCCTACACGACGTCTTTCTCTATCAGCGTTTTATCTGTCAACATGGGCGTCGGTTACCAAAACGGTCGCGAACCGTTGCTGCTGAGCGCAGAAAGGGTTTTGGAGCTTTTAGAACTAGAAGATGAGAGCAATGATGGGATGTCAAGTGACGAGGAAAGTGATTTTAGATCGTCAGCTACGAAATTCAAGCGGCGAAATCGAGGTAAGAGTTGAATAAACAGTACTGCGTATGTTTATTGCGTAAGCACGCACATGGTCTGAAATGCAGTGAAAATGTTATTTTATCTTTGCTTTTTACGTTCGAATATTGCTTTTTACGTTCGTTATTGCTTCGAATAAAT
This sequence comes from Desmophyllum pertusum, assembly GCA_029204205.1. Lineage (NCBI taxonomy): Eukaryota > Metazoa > Cnidaria > Anthozoa > Scleractinia > Caryophylliidae > Desmophyllum > Desmophyllum pertusum. The sequence continues at coordinate 186,634 of MU825455.1, read as the reverse complement.
GTCTGGATTTATATTTGAGTATAGGAAGATCGATATATTTGGAGGAAAAGTGTTTTTGGGACAACAGGAAAAACATCGATTGGAATTTTGCTTTATAGTATTTGTATAGCCATGTCTGTTTCATGTCTGTTAACACATATATACCTAATAAATTCGAATAAATTCTATATTCATTCTTTTGCAGCCAAAATTGCTGGATATGTTGCCAACATAACAAGGAACATTTTTGCTTTCAACTTTTCCTTATAACCTTACACCATTCTGAAGTTTGTTGCTTTTTGTCCACATTTTGTGGTTAATTTATGCAAATTTATGATAATGTAATTAATATATGCACGCATATTATGGGTTGTTTTGGACAAAAATGTATTTTTTTGAAAGCTTATTTACTACTCTTTCAAAGGAGGTATAGCTTTCCACTCAATTGTAAATACCTGGTGAGAAAATAATAAAGAACAAAAGTGCTTAATTTTGACTGTTTTTTGCCTGGACAACAAACTAATTTATTCTATGACTGAGAAAAAGACGCGCGCGACCCAGGAACGGTCATTTTGTTGGCTTTATTTTGAATGAAAAATCACGCGGTTTTACAAATAACTGAGCAATTTTTGAACAAAATTTGCTTCATACAGAACGTTTTTAGTCCTTTAAGCGATAAAACTGTCATAACACAGCTGAAAGCTGACACTATTCTGTAGTGCAATGAGGCAGTTGTTAACAAACTCCGAAATCTTCCAGTTTGGGCGAAAAACTTCGAATTCGGCGTAAAACTTTACAACATTTTATCGAGCTTACTTGCAGAATACGCCTCGAGCTTTACGTTATGTCCTCGTAATTCTGCCCAATTTTTCCAAACACCCAGAGATGTACTCAGCAGGTCGTGTTAGCATTTTCTATTGAGCGCTGCCGCGATTGAAGAGGGGAAACGCTCGGCCATTTTGACTGTTTTCAAAATTGCCGCCGGCCCTGCGTCACATCCGTTGCCACGGCAAAATTACTTTGCACTGCAGTGCAAATTAAAATTAATGATAAATTTGCCTGCTGTCAGCCAATCACAATGAAGTAATTTTCTCAGTCATATAATAAATTAACTAATTACTTGATTTTAATTTAATTTAGCTTTTGTAGTTACTATCAAGTGGAAATAACGTTTATGTATGTATGTATTTGACGACTACAAAGAGCTTGTTTTGCTTAGTTACAGCCGGTTTTACCAAAAGGTATTTCAGATAAAAAACTAAGACCATGGTTGATTTTTAGAATTTTATAGTATTTACTGGAGTGTCACTTATCAAAATATATAAAATTGCCCCATGTTCGTCTTTACGCTAATCCGATCTGTTCAGAAAGTGGATTTTTAATATGAACTTTTTATGTACAACTTTGGAGTAACATGACACATACACTTACCACATAGAAATCCATTTTCATGACGTCTCGTTCCATTTGGACACCTTTGGGGAAGGAACCCAAACACAAGGCTCTCCTTATCACCACTGATGGTTACATTTTTCCATTTGAACTTCATACCGTCTTCCTCTAAGGCAGAATAAAGCCTCTTCAAGCTGTTTCCCATTCGTCGTCTTGACAGTGCAAAACTATTGCCTCGAGCCTCGAGCCTCTTTCCTTCTGGTATGGAGGAGTCGTCGCCATTAACAACAAACGAAAACTAGAGGCACTAGGAAAAGGGTTGTGGTGCTCACTTTCTATTTGTTCCACTGGCCATCTCATGAGCTCAAACATGTTCTGAGTGATGTATTCAAAAGCAGTGGAATCGACTTGAGATTTAATTGTCGCGTTGCCGTTGCATTGTGACCTGTTGTTTCTCGGATATGTTGCAGACATGCATTTTTTCAGCTTCAGGTTCACTACAATTATTGGCACGCCTGGAACAAATTTTAGTTAAGTTACCGTGTACCTTCAGGGGCTAGGGGTATCTCCAGTCTAAAAAATAGGTACGCAACGCGTACATGTGTGTACTGCAAAGTTTTCCCTAGGTTGATTTATCATTTGTAAGTGGTAAAGTCTTTGTCACTAAATATGATTTACTCAAAATACACTAGCCAGCTTGGAAAGGATGATGGGGATAGAAGGGCACAAATGGAAGGGTGTATAACTAAACTGTGTTAATTTTACTTGCCAGATAAATGTATTATTTATCTAATCTTGATAAATATGAAGAATGTAATTTACAGAAACAGAGTTGTAAGACTTGAAGAATGTGAATTGAACTGTATTGATAATTGAATTTTTTCAAAACGGATCAGTAATGTTAAGCTTGACGAAAAAAGTATCAATTCATTATTATGAGATAGTGACTGACTTCACAAGCCAAGTTAAAACCAAAAAGAACAAAGTAATGTTAAATTAATAGTTTAGAGACCCATGCAATTTTGCCTCGCAATAATTCTTGAAAACTGGGTAAAAACGTAACACTTTTTAGTACAAGACTGTTTAGTTTTCCAATACACAAAGGATATGGTTACAGGACTTACAGTACTGCTCAAAAGTAAGTTACCACCTCTCGTCTCGGTTATTAAAGATGCGCTTATTGAACGTTTAATCCGGTTTTTCTCACGATGGAGTCACTTTGAGGTGTTGATCGCGACGTTTCGACTGCTTTACTGCAAGTCTTCATCAGGCGATGAGGTCAATTGTTTACGTGTCGCTATATGTAGCACCTTGGTTCGCAGCTATTGGTGCTATTATTCCGACTAGGTTGTTCCCTCAGTGGGCTGACTAGGTGTTGCCGGGGGTGGGGGGGGGGGGGGGGACTTCGATATAAAAGTGACGGGGGTGATCGTCTTTTTAGGATTAAAACTCGTGGTTTAGTACCGCTTAGGGGTGTCAAAATCTAAAATGACTACCGTTAGAGTTATTCTGGTACCTTTTAGGGTATTGAGCTGTAAAAAAATGACAAACTAGTTTTTACTTAGAATTGGAACCTCTTAGGGGTGAAACATAATTTGAGCCACGCCCCCAAAAACGAGATTCTGGTACCTTTTAGTGGGTTATTTTCCAAAACTCCGACGATCACCCCCGTCATTTTTATATGGGAGTCCCCCCCGGGAGGTGTTGTTTTCCCTCAGTGGACTGACTAGTTGTTGTTCTCTCACCGGTCTGCTCCGCTAACAATCGGCAATTGTGTTTCTTGATCGTAGGCATCCATGCTTGAGGAATTTCGATTCCACCATCTCTTTTGCTGTTGTTTGGATGGCCTCTTAACCTTTCGAGTGTACCAATGAGGGTCTCTGTCAATAAACTTAACCTCGTTCCAAATAGGAAGGTGCCCAGTCTCGTTGGCATGTTCTGAAAACTGCGGAGTTCTGAGTACGACTGAGCAAGCTGCGTGTCTCTGTCGTGTTCCTTTATTCTTTCACGCATCGATCTCGCTGTTTCACCGATATATACTTTGCCGCATTCACCAGTTCACATGGAATCTTATAGACAACACCGTCTCGTCTCGTTTCTCACGAGAGTCAATGAGCCGGCAATTTAGGAATACATTACTTGCAAACTCGCAAGTGACACCTCGCGTGTCAATGGCGTATGTGTCAAATGTTTTATCTACGATCCGTTGCCAAATCGATGGGACCGAAAGTCCAATGTATAAACAAGCAATAATTCTACATGTTCATGTAGTTAAACGTGTTGACAGAACCTCGGTAAAACTTACTGGCAAGTACAGAAAACGATCCGCGTATATCGATCGTTCGCAAGAATGGCGTAGTATCGAAGGCCTGATTTCAGACTTATCGCGTATCAAGGCTAGATTAATTGCGTAACTTATCGAAGGCTTGATTCATTACGATCGTAGTATCGAAGGTTAGATTTATCGCGTAACTTTTCGAAGGCTTGATTCATTGCGTATCGTATCAAAGGCTAGATCATTGCGTATCTTTCCGAAGGCTTGATTCATTGTGATCGATGTATGTATGCATGTATTGTATCAAAGGTTTAGATTTATCGCGTATCTTATCAACATTGCGATCGCATCGAAGGCTAGATTTATTGGGTATCCTTATCGAAGGCTTGATTCACTGCGATCGTATCGAAGGTTAGATTTATCCCGTATTTTATCAAAGGCTTGATTCATTTTGATCGTATCGAAGGCTAGATTTATTGGGTATCCTATCGAAGGCTTGATTCATTAGTTTTTATTATAATAAAGTGTCAATATAACACGCGCTCTGATTGGTTTAAACAGCGTGCTTTATGAGAGTACAAAGCACGGAGCTCATGAATGCTTACGCAATCCGCAGAGTTGAAGATCGAGTTTGGTACGAAAATAAACCTCTCTGTGTTAACAACCTCGGAGGTATGATGAAGGAAATTTCCAAATTGTCTTCTCCATAGTGTTCGTGCAACTGCGATCACTGATCTCCATCTCGCAGCATCGATCTCGGCACGATGGTTGTCGCAGCGAAGCAATCGCCTGAAGAGTTATTAATACAACGCTCGTCATTTTAGCGATCAATTGAAAGCTTGCTTGAATATCCTCTCCGATGCTCTGAGTGGAAGGCCAAAACAGTCCAGTCTTTCTAACATTGCCACCAGTTCGGGCAATCCTCCTCTTGCTGCCGTAAATGCAAGCGACGATCTTCATTCACAAAACATAGCGCAGCAGTTTGTGAAGGTTAGGTTCAACCGCAAGATTTAAGCAGTTTGTTTTCCAATTGTCATGTTGGAAACTTGCAGGTTTTCATGGGCTACAATTCGGCCGTATTTCATTGAAAAACTTCAGATTTTTAGCTTTTTTAAGGACTGAAAAGTGAACATTGAAGGACTCGTTTTGCATTCGAATTGAGTTCTTGCTCATTTCAGTTTTTGATGTTTTGACAGCTTTTGTCTCGTTGACCAATCAAATCATTTGAAGCATTCTTACAAGCGCTGTGATTGGCTCGAATTAGCGTGCTTTATCAGAGTACAAAGCACGGGTGCTGACGACGTTCAGTTTGTTCTCGATGTAAAATGGAATGTTTGTTTCGGAAAATAAAGGTACAATTGTGAGGAAATCATGGATTTTTTTTATCATAAAACAAATAAATAAGCCTCAACTGTGCTCTGTTCTGTTATAAAGCACTCAGGAAGCGGCGGAGCACTCAAGAAGTAGGGAGAAACACTCGCCTATCGGCTCGTGTTTCCCCCTACACTTCTTTCGTGCTCGCGCCGCTTCCTGCGTGCTTTATAACAGAACAGAGCACAGTTGAGGCTTATTTATTTGTTAATCCATTATACTTTGTAAAGCGCTTTAATAGAACAGCGATGAATAAGCGCTATATAAATTAGTTATTATTATTATTCATTGCGATCAAGTCGAAGGCTAGATTTATTGCGTATCGTATCGAAGGCTTGATTTATTGCGCATCTTATCGAAGGCTTGATTCATTGCTATTTTATCGACTTGATTTACATTATTGTGTATGGTATCGAAGCGCCGGCCATTAAAATTCGGAAACTGTGGTTTGTTATTGATTTGATCGATTGTCTGTGGTTTGTTTATCGATTTGATGTTAACAATAGAGCATTGTTAACATTTCTTTTGTTAACATTTCTTTTGTTTACAATTTTACGGTATAAGTGCATAGTGTTGACTGCGCAAGCGCAGTACACACAAAAATGTAGCGCGTCCGGATTAAACTGCAGATACCTAAAACCTAAAACCCTATATCAAATTAAAGCTTATAGAGCTATCTAAATATACTAACCATTTTGTAATAAAATGAATTGTCGAATTTCGCGATGTCTAAATACAAGGGTCCGAATCAGCTTTTCAAAGCTATAATTCAAAGCGAATTGTGTTGTTTGCTAATTTGATTTGTTCTCGGGTTTCCGGACCCAAAGCGCTAAAAAAACGTGTTGGGGATTCCCCATATTCAATTGCAGTGAAAAGATACAGAGCATTTTCTAAATAGGGTGAAAACAATATAGAGTGATCGCGCGGAAACGGCTCCCAACGACACATATTTGTTGTTTATATGTTAATCTAGATACTGTCCAAATTTGAGGTCAATCGCTCAAATTCCCTTTGAGTTGTAACTCTTTAAAGACGCCTCTATCGGCCCGAAATAGATTTCGAAAAAACAGCGAGAGAAGTATTCACACTCACACTCACACCTAACTTCCGGTAAAGTCTCTCGCACTGTATTTCTCCGTTAATAATTATCGGATTTCCATATAATTTTCTTTATATGAAAGGTCATCGTGTAAACTACATATCTAAGCGGAAAAATGTTTTTGGACCAATTCTGTCCTTTGAAGGTATATGGTCACCTTAACGTCCAGCCTGGCCATTCTGCTTTGAACTTTGCCATGTAAGTTTAGACACGTTGCAGTAGTAAAAGCCCGGCGTATCACATTGAACGAAATCGAACGAAATTTTAATCGAACTTAATCGAACTCAATCGAACTAAATCGAACGATTAAATTCGATTTTGTTCGGTCATCGAATGAAATCGTACACGTATTTTTTTGTGAGTTCGATTTCCGAACGAAATCGAACGAAATCGAATGTCATCGTTCGATTTTTTTGTTTTTTATATTTATTTATTTTATGGTCATCCCGGGTCTCATTAGCACACTGTGATAGGCAACTCAGTCCTGTAAATGAGATGGAGCCTGAATCTATTATGTACTTATAATCAAGAGCTCGAAAACCGAACGTTCGATTTTGTTCGATTCGCAATTTTTTTTGTGCGAGTTCGATTTCGTTCGATGACCGAACTAATCGAACGTTCGATTTTGTTCGATTAACAATTTTTTTTGTGAGTTCGATTTCGTTCGATGACCGAACTAAATCGAACTCAATCGTTCGATTGAGTTCGATTAAGTTCGATTGAGTTCGATTTCCGAACGTTCGATGTGATACGCCGGGTAAAAGCCAGCGTTCGCTGTGGTCAGGTTTGGCATTCGAAAAACTGGCGCAGTTGTGTTTACGCGAACCGCATCATGGTTGTCACCTTTCATTGGAATAAAGAACCACTCTGTTAATGGTCGAGGAACTCCGGTACTGTTGCAGACCATTGAAAATATTTCATCTCCAACAAGCCCCTGGGCATCAGGTGGTTGTTCCGTGATATTTGGCCTTTGCTGCACCACCAATAATAATCATTTCATACGATAGCCTGAGTACATTTTTTTTCTCATTACTAAATACTGTTTAGTGCGAGTGGTACAAGCTCTCGTCATCGATCGGCCACCTATTCCTTATACTGCTAGTGGCCTAGCCTCCTACGCAGACGCTCTTTGGGCTCGTCACGCAATCTTTCCTCCCCCACTAACGTCTGCTGAACGGAGCAGCCACTTCCGTTCTCAGAGATTGGCCAATCACAGCTTCTCTTCTAGTTTGTGGAAAACGGGACTTTGACCCCGCAACAGTAGCCGTGGCGTAAGAGTAACTTAGAGCGTGCCGTGCAAGAAAATTTCTAAGACTTCTAATGTTACAGTGAGAGTAAATGCGCTTCAAATGGAAGCCATATTTTAAATACAATTTGTGGCGAAGAAGTCCGATATATTAGTCAACCTGATCGAAGACTGGATTTTCGACTCCATGCTTGCAGCGGATGCTGCTGCGATCATTGTTGTTGTTGTGTCACTGCACGTAATTCTGATGAAAGACCAGGTCGACATTCGACAAGCAGAGAAATCCAGCCGTTGCCCTCAGTCAGATCGACGAGGAAAACGTGAAGTATATAGATAGGTTTGTCTTAAACCGTTTCATCGATAAAGCAGTCGCCGTTTGCAGCCGTTGAAAAACGCGGCTGGAGATGTCGGGCGAATTTTACCGAGGGCGGTGTGTGCAATCGCGGTCGATGAAGCTCATGTAATAAAGCAGTTGGGTTTTCAGTTTTAATAATATAATATACGATTGAATGATTGCTCGATCATTTCTAGCGTCCAGGGTTGATATAAACAAATCTACCGGACTTTTTACTTCTAGCCGAGGGTGTCAATTTCAAATATTACGCAGCTCATGATTGGTTTCTTTAAAACAAAGGCAAACGGGCGGAGAACGGAAGTGGCTGCTCCGTTCAGCAGACGTTAGTGGGGGAGGAAAGATTGCGTGACGAGCCCAAATAGCGTCTGTGTAGGAGGCTACTATAGCTAGTGGCCGCTATTCCCAAAATAGGGCTACGACTCAGTTATAATGCACTTATGGTTTATTTTTTGTTCATCGCTAATCCCAGTACTTTTCATTCAATTCCCGGATTCCGCATGTGTCCAAATTACCAGACGACATTGTCCAGTTCCTGTGCTTTCTCCCATTCCTTCACGGTCAATTCATTTCGGTGCACCACGTGAGCCATCCGAAACGGATTGACCGCGGCGAAATATAGAGGCCTAGGAACTAGGCAACAGACGACATAAAGCGGAGACGCAAGTGGACGCACGTTTTGAAATATGCGTTGGTGGCCAAGCGAAGTCGCAAGTTTACTCGCAAGTGCACGCAAGTTGCTAAAAAAGCCATTTCAATGCTCCTGCGCGTGCTGTAATGTGAACAAAAAAACTTGCGTTGGGTGATCAAACGGTGAAAGTGTTGCGTCTACTTGCGTGCAAATTTGATCTTGTTCAATTAGTGATGTTGCATGTTGACGCAAGTTTTGGCCAAACGGAGTCGCTAGTGGACGTGTACTTGCGCTGCGTCTCCGTTTGGCCAGGGTTTAATGCTCGAAACCAGTTTGCGGTTTCTCGTGTGAACGGACTGTTGCTGTTCATTTATAATGACATTGATATTTGAATAGCTAGCTTGCCATGGCGTCTCGAAGATCCAAGGTTTTTTTTTAAACGTTTGCTTATGAAATATGCCCTAAAAGGTGTGCAAATAAAAGTCACTGCCCTTTTCGATAGGAACAGCTGTTAACTTAATATGACGTAATACATGATCCCACGTCTTTCTCAAAGTTCTGTCTTCCTGTTTCATATATGTTGTATATCCTGTCTGGCATGAATTAATTATTTATAACCACTTTATCATCACCTTGAAGCTGTGTTAAATTTAGCTGCTCAAACCATCGAGGTGAGTATAACTCTTCACTTTTATCATGATAATTTTTTAATTGCTTGTTATCTCATGGCTGATGTTAGCGGCCCTCCCGGGGAGGCCACTCATTTCAGTGGGACTTGTTTTAACACGGTGATCCCAGTCACTTGAGCAACGATTGCAAAATGAATTCTGTGAATACTAACGAGAAACAAATGTAAAGAATGTCCAACAAGAAAGTGACGGTTTTGGTTCCAAAATCGACGAAGTGTGGACAATAAGTAGCAGCACATTAAGTTTGTAAAGGAAAAAAAAAAAATAGAATGCTTCGTATTTAACGTCGAAATTTTAATTATTTTTCTTTATTGGAACAAGACGGGCGAAGTTTTTCACCTGCACTTTTGTTACCTCTAGCTTGGCGATGTGCACACTCCGTGAGATGCTTTGTCCTATTCTTTTAAACCAGTTTGTCGGCTCAACATTCTCTCAACAATTTTTGAGTCATGTTTGAGACCATGCCGGTCAAACGACCTCAACAACCTCTCAACATTTCAAGAACAAAAGAGTTGATTTGATGAATGAGACAAAGCTTAAATGAATTTAAACTCGTAAATTCACAACATCTCTCAACAATGTTGAGAGGGTGGTCAAACGGCCTCAACATCGGCTCTCAACAAATGTTGAGAGAATGTTGAGACCGTTTAATCGGGGCTTTAGCCGCGTAGGTGATGCGAAATATCTCACTAGTTAGAGGTGGTCATTACATTTCTTTCCCGGTTCAATGTCGGTACTTAGTTAACTAGACCTTAACTTTTACTTTAAGTGGACTATTAAACTATAGTAATTAATTTAATTATCCTTCCCGCTAATTTTCGAGATGCTTCGTATTTAACGTCTAAATTTATTTTTCTTTATCGGAACAAGACGGGCGACGTTTTTCACCTGCACTTTTGTTTCCTCTTGGCGATGTGTACACTTCGTCTCATGAGATGGTTTTTTATTATTTTATTTTACCTAATAGCCGCGTAGGTGATGCCAAATTAAACTCTTGAACTATATAATTTAATTTCCCTACCGCTAATTTTCGAGAATGAAAATTAAAGTTCTTTTATTTTCCACGCGTTCGTCAATAACATTTTGGCCGACTTTTTCCGCTTTTTATAAAATTATTATACGCGGACGCGTCTCATGTATAAATAACATGATTTAATTGGCTTTTATACCATCACAACGATAACAGCTAGAACCAAGATAATCTACTCAGAAACCATGTCTTCGATTTCTAATATTTCGAAGCACTATAATCTATAAACGAAGAATGACTGTTTGTGGGCTGACATTAAAAACAATAATTTATTTGTGCCCCTGTCGAAAGCGGTTTGATGGTGGAAAAGACTTTGTCAGACCATTGCATCGAATTGCAGCTGTCTTTAACAATTTTTTTTCTAATAATCGGTAATAACTCTGCCCCAGCTCTCATCCTACCGGTTTAGCCGAGCCACTCGACCGAGTCTTTTAGTCACGGAGAACGCTGAAATTAAAACTTGGGCGGGTGACGTAATCCGCCCAACGTCGAACTTGTCATGAATTTAATTCGCTGAATTTAGTTCGACACATGGCCTAAAGTCCTGGCCAAACAGAGACGCACGTTTTGAAATATGAACTTGCGTTGGTGGCTGGAGTCGCAAGTTTACTCGCAAGTGCACGCAAGTTGCTAAAAATAATGCCATTTTAATGTTTCCCAGGCTGTGCGCGCTGCAATTCAATACACAAAGTGAACAAAAAAAAAAACTTGTGTTGACTTGTGTTGGCCATGAGTGATCAAACGGTGAAAACTTTGCGTCTACTTGCGTGCAAACAATGTTGAGGTGTTTTGCCATTCAACCCATCCACGACATGTCAACATTGTCTGTGGGGGAAGGGGGGGGGGGGGGGGGGGGCGAATGTAATAAATAATGAATTAAAAATTGAAAAATCTTTGTCTCTGGGTGATATTTTGTTCAGTGTCTTAGGATTGTAGCTTGTCCATGCACGGTGACTCTGAGTTGGAATCGAAGGTTTTAACGCTTGCTTATGGAATATGCAATTGAAATTGGAACAGCTGTAACTTAATATGACGAGATACAATCGATCCAGGAAATTATCCAATCCCACATCTTCCTCAAAAATCTGTTTATTCAAGCGCTATATAATTAAAATTAAAGACATTTTTCTTTTTAGGGATAATTTTTGTTAGATACCATTTTATTATTGTTGTTGTAAAAAATAAGTCAGCCAGTTTTATTTTATTCATATAATTTTATTACTGTATTTCCTGCTGATGTAACTATCCTGTCTGGTATGAATTAATTAATCACTTTATCATCAACTTGAAGCTGTGTTAAGTGTGGTTCAGCCGCTCAAACCGCCGAGGTGAGTATAACTCTTCAAGGACATCCGGATCATGATAATTTTTTAATAGCTTGTTATCTCATGGCCGATGTTAATTAGCGGTCCTCTATTTCGAATAACTCATTTTGGTGAGACTTGTTTTAACACGGTGATCCCTGTCACTTGAGCGACGATTTCAAAAATTAATTCCGTGAATACTAACGATAAACAAATTTAAAGAATGTCCAACAAGAAAGTCACGACATTAAGATTGTAAAGGCATAAATAGAATGCTTTGTATTTAACGTCTAAATTATATTTATTTTTCTTTATTGGAACAAGATGGGTGAAGTTTTTCACCTGCCTTTTTGTTACCTCTTGGCGATGCGCGCACTCCGTCTCATGAGATGGTTTCTATTATTTCTTTACCCAGCTAATAGCCGCGTAGGTGATGCAAAATATTAATGTTTCCCTAGTTAGAGGTGGTTATTGAAAATTATATTTCTTCACAGTTTTTTTATTAAAGTGGACTATTAAAAATATATAATTTCCCTTCCTGCTAATTTTCGAGAATGAAAATTAAAGTTCGTTTTATTTTTCACACGTTCGTCAAGAACATCTTGATCGACGTTTTCCGCATTTATACATTTTATTTATACATTTTACGCGGACGCGCGCGTATACTCAGACACGATCGATTCGATTTCTAATATTTTGAAGCACAGTGCTTTAATTATCAATAAACGAAAAATGTGAATGTTTGTGAGCTGATATTATGTTTTCCACAAATTTATTTAAACATGTTTTTGTGCCCCTGTCGAAAGCGCTTTGATGGTGGAAAAGACTTTGTCAGACCATAGCACCTGTCTTTAACAAGTCATTTTTCTAATAATGCATTAATTAACAATTATTATTATTTTTTATTTATTTACTCAATTTAATTATACAGATGTATAGAGAAAAAAAATCTATATAATAAGATAAAACTACACACTGTATAATTTGGTAGGTTTATACAGAACGTTAAGTTCCTTATTAAAATAAACCCCAACAAGTAAAACTAAGAGTAAAAACCTATATATGAATACATTAAAAAACCTAAAAACTAAAAAAAAAAAAACTATACAAACGCGTCCTTATTAGATAAAAATTTACAATAAATACCTCTTACTAACCGAGTTCGAGGTCCGTACGGTAAGTTACGGACCGAGTTTTTTTCCCCTTCGATTTATGGCCCAAGCGCGAAGCGCGCGGGCCATAAATCGAAGGGGAAAAAACGAGGATCCGTAACTTACAGTACGGACCGAGAAGACGAGGTTAGTAAGATATTTATTATATCTCTTCCTTTTTAAAAGGAAAACATTTCAAGTCAACCGCGAGGAAAGGGGTTTCATTTGACTGACACGCATCACAGGCAAAGGACGAGTCGATTATTCGAGTTCGACGAGTTGTAAACACGATTTGAATCCAAACTTCAAACGTCTTCAAACAATTTCTACCTAGTTATTTTATGTAAAAGCATGAAAACTAGGTACAGTTCGAGTTTACTTTTAAACTACTTCTTGAAGTTCGTTAAACAGACAAGGACAATAAATTTGATTCACCGATTGAGAAGAAAGCACCGCAATCAACTTACAGCGTGTTCGTCAAACTGAGTGAAAATACGAGTGTTTCTTACAAATACTGGACGAGAGAACACTAAAATTGTAACGAAACTACGGGACAAAGTCTTCTCGTATACTGCCGTCCATTTTGTGGCGCTTTGTTGTGTAGTCCTGAGAAGTGTTCGCTGCAGAAGTCGCGCATAATAACTTGGTGAAAAATTTGCCGAGAAACTTGTCAAAAACATCAACAGGTAAGACTTACGTTTTCCACGTTAAATGTTCCATTCGTCTGCTCTTAACAGACCTTTTCAAACCTTTTCCATTCAGAATTCGTCTTCTTCGCAGTCAGTTTGCAGACTTTTCGGCAGAGATAAAACTGTCAAGTTCCTGAATCGAGTCCGGCCGGCTCGCACATCTTGGACGTTTTCGGCTTCTAAAAGTTCCCGACTGATAAATCGCGTTTGAAGTTTGGAAGATCCTCTTCGCTTCGCTCTAAAGCTCTTTCATCCGGATTGCAGGTTTCAAAATCGTCTTCTTGAGACATTATTATGCAGAATTTGAAATTAATCGAAAGTAACTTGCAAAGATGGCGTCATGATCAGTAGCACTCTCAAATTTCGCGGGCCGTACCGTAGAATACGGCCCGTAAAATTGACCAATCACAGCGCGCGTACTATATAAGAGATATAATAATAAAACTTATTAACTTTAACTTTAAATGAGCTAACTTGTACGGTTGTTCTAATTTCTACAGGCAGACCGTTCCATAAGTCTACGATTCGGTTAAAAAATGAAACTTAAAAATATTAGTTCTAAAAGTCTCTTCACGAGAGAAGCCTCCATGTTGCGCATAGAATATGTTGAGGATTTGAATTGAACAAAAGAAAACACATCGAAATCGTACTGGCCTTTGAGACATTTGAAGAAAAAGCATCAATCTAGAAAATCTCTTCTATACTCAAGAGGCGAATTTCTATGACTTCTTTGATGTTATAGTTGATTCGGCCTGCGGCCTCATCAACTATCACTCATATAAATTGAGAGCGAATAGTCTAGTTTTTTTAGTCATAATAAGACGAGACTCATTTGTAAACCAATTTCCATTATTTATGTTAACATTAAAATTAGCTATCGTGGATAAATAAATAAAGATTAATAAATTAAACCAGAAGTATTGTGAACGTATTATATAGCCACGCTCTCTTTTGGCATAATTATTACAGTCAACTCCCTCAAAGTGGACACCACTGTAAGGCGGACACCTCTCCAAGGCGGACATGGTTGGCTGGGCTTGTTCGGCCGAATTTCACTTGTTTTTCTCTAACTAAACTACACCTCCATAAAGCGGACAGCTGCAGCTGGTTTCGAGGGTGTCCGCCTTAGAGAGAGTTCACTGTATATCAAAAACTATCTTCTTTCGTTTCATTGGAGCTGCTTTCCTCTCTTACGCTCAGAAACGTCAAATTATAACAAACCGAGAACTTTCCATATTGCGATTCAACTTTAATTTAAATTTTAGATTATACATTGCAACATAAAATCATCAAAAATCGAATGGATGTTTTTTCGGTTCCTTCAATGCATGTTACAATAAGTTATTATTCTGTGCAGTTTGCGGTGCCGTACGCACGCCATGATAGAAGTCTCAGTAATACACTACCTCTCTGGAACCTCTCTTTTCATTGGTCTCCTCTATTGTTATAAACACTTCCTCTATTGTTTGGTTCTGTACATTTAATTATAGGGTGAAAAATAATTTAGGTCTAAGCTAAGGTTGTGAAACTCCTAATTCATAATGAAGCTGTTTTAATCTTACTGGTGACTATTTAAAATAATGATTGAAACTTGTCCTCGTTATGGTGCAGTATGACAAAAATCTTGTCTTCTGTCAACTGTCACCTCAAGGCTAAAAAATCTACTGCGAGCCTAGAAATAGGTATTTTTTTAAGTTTACAATTCTATATTTTCAGAATCGGTGATTCCACCATGAAAATGATTATATTTCTACTCTTGCTCATGTGGAATGGACAAGAGGGAATCCTCGCAATACAAGGTAAACACATAAATTGTTTGTTTCTTATTTGTTTTTGTACATAACGTAATTTTTTTTCGAGCTGTTCCATGCAGATCATGATAACGGACGTACAAATAGGTAGGGGAAGGGTGGGTGGGTGTGTTTGGATGCGAATCCCAGGTTTTTATGACATATCAAAGGTGTCAAGGTTGAGTCATTTTGTTTTGTTTTGCTTCATTCTTTTATTCTGTTACCATGCAGTTAGACAACATATATGCCCTGGAATCACAGATGTCAGCCGTTTGAAATGCAAACAAGGCGAAAGGACATTTTTTTTGAGGGGAGGAGGCGGATGTACACAGGCTAATCTGGCATTGTAGTAACTCATTAGCCTCGTTTGTATACTGAAAACAAAATAATATTTGACTGCAGGCTCAATTGTAATAACAGCTATTGCAGCAGTGCCTTCCAGCAGACAGCTATCACTGATTTTGCCTTGTGAAGAAAGGAAATGTGTAGATTCTTCCAATGTGCCGTTAAAGCTGCAAAAACAGTTTTACGGCAAATTTGTTTTGAGCAAGATTAAAAATAATATAAATAATACCAGTATTAAAACAGGAGGGAGGTCCTGAAATAAAGTAATCATTAAATAATAAATAAATAAATAAATAAATAATTACAGCATTGGAAAACGTCTAAAAGTCTGTTAAAAAAACTAAAATCTAAAAGATCGTTAAAAGAATCATTCATTTAATATTGTCAAAGGATAGAAGAGGACTGTCTAACAGGTAGAAAGTATATGAGTGTAAAGTGTGTAATCAACAAATCTGGTTTCTGTTTTCTTGAAAATTTGTTCCGCGATCCGTGTTTCATGGTGTGACGATATGGTATGAATATCTATCCTTCAATATGTCTCTGATAAGTATTTTTCTCATTAGCATACAGTACGTCAAACGAATCACTATTGTCTAAGAGCCTGTTTATATGGAGAAACGTTGTCCCTGGTACGTTGGAGGGTCATCACCCTCCATACCGAGCCACCCCGGGCGAGAAAACGTTTCATACATTTCTTTATAAATAGCAGCGAACCGTTTACATGAGAAATCGGTGACCCTGGGTTGAGGGTCACTTGCTTTGAAGGTTTGGTGACCCTGGGGCGAGCCAAATTTTTTCCATATAAACACTTCGGCCATTTTTGCTTCGCCTACCAGGGACACGTTGGGACATACAGAGCAGAGAGGGCCAAGGTTTGGCTCGGTCACCAGGGACAACTTTTTTTCATATAAACGCTCAGCAAAAGATGGCTCTGGGGGTAGGGTAACCCTCCTACAAGGGACAACATTTCTCCATGTAAATAGGCTCTAAGTATTCTAGGGGATTCAGGATAATTCCTTTCTTGGTATGTTAATTAGTCTGTGTAAATTACCCTGATTAGTAATTTTTTCAACGCAAATTGACACATATACTTTTTATTTAATAGGATGTGGTTCGGTGGTAAATAACATACTGAAAAGTCCTGGATATCCCAAAAACTACCCAAACAACATGGACTGCAATTATTCGGTTCCTATTCCACCAGGCATGAAGATGACAGTTGTGTTTAACTATTTTAAATTGGAGGGTCAGGAACCGAACTGGTAAGCCGCAGTACACCAGACTACTGATGAGAACAGTCAGAGGCATTGAAACAAAAATGCATTACAAGGCTTTATAGACAGGATAGAAATTTTTTATAGTTGAATATGTCCAAGTGCCATAATTTGCTATAGTATGTTTTACCTTTAAATTTTTTTGCGCGAACAAGCTTAGGCAGATATATTTGAACATTGAATCGTATTTTTGTGATTATCAGTTTTTATTTCGAGTTCAATCTGGAATAAATAAGCACTGGTCCTTTGCTTCATTTGTCGTGTGCAGTTGATAATCGTTAAAGCCTGGTTTTCACTAGCAACGCAAGCACATGCGCAAGCATAAGCGCAAGCACAAGATCTCTGTGACAAGTGAAAACGGAGATTGACGCGATCGAGCATAAGCATTAGCACAAGCACGTACATGTATGATTCACTAGTCCCAAGTCCTTCTTGCATAAAACGGGATATCTCGCAAAATAAATACACCTTATTCGATGGTTTAACATATAATACGCGCGGATATTTTGCGAGTTGCGAAGTATTTTTCCGAGCCCCGTAGGGTCGAGGAAAAATGCGAGCAATGAGCAAAATGTCCGCGCCTATTATAATGTTAAACCATCGAATAAGGGATTTATTATTTCGCTGCAAAATTTCCCTACTATTTTGCTATTTTCTGTATTCGCTCTGTTCTAAACCAGTCAAACCAGGACACTACAGTGTAATACGCTCTCACATTTTGCGCATTCTCTTGACCTATGGTAAAAGAATATAAAGCGTAGGTCACCCAAGCTCTTGATAATTGTTGTCAAAATAAATGTGACAATAGAAGATACGTTAAGTCACTTTCTTTCTTATTTATTAATATATGTTCACTATTACTGATTTTGAAACAAAAAAATCCCCCAAAAATTCGATAGTTTAGAAATTTCCGAAAAAATTATGAAAATTTCGCAATTTCCCGCTTTTGTCCGCGCTTACGCGAGAGGGACCTAGAACGAGTGTTTTAATTGGCCAAATATGTAAGATTCCCTTGTGCTTATGCTGTGTTCCGTTTTCACTAGAATAATACGAACATAAGCATAAGCACAAGCACAAGGAAAAGGAAAAGTTTTGATCCTTGTGCTTGTGCTTGTGTTTGTGCTTACGGCTTGCGTCGCGCCCGTTTTCACGGTGAAATAAGGGCTCTTGTGCTTGCGCTTGTGCTTGCGTCGTTAGTGAAAACCAGGCTTTAATAAGCAGACCACGACGATACAACGACAACGAGAACGTCGCTAAACAAAAGGTTTAGTGAGTAGTACATAACTCTGCACGTGGGCCACGTGCGTTATACTTCTTGGTAGGTACATTTCTTAGTCGTGCATTGCATAACAATAAAGGGAAATGACCACATTCTGCGTTTTTTTGAGAACATGAACCACTACGGCGAATTATCCATATTTATATTTGGAATCAAACGCTGTCTTTAATTTACACATTCAGCAGAGGAGAGTTCTGATTTTCGGACATACTGTACTGAATGGATCAAGATACTCCCAAGCTTCTTCGTTTTCCACGCAACAATTCCCGCTCAAAAATTGTCGCCATTTTGAAGTCAAAAGAGGCTGATATGGTTGTATTGATGGTTCGAATTCTGGGAGACAACGGCTTTCTGGGCCAAACTATTTTTTCCCGTGATTAATACATAATAATCGAACATTTTAACGTTTTTAATTGTACCTCGAAATTTCGTTTCATTAGCACGTTAAGTAACATATAAATCAATTTTCCTCAGCATTGTTATCGTGGTTGCATAAGCTTTATCGATCGCAACGTGTTATAACCGACTTTTGTTTTTTGCCGTTCCCCAATTGCACACTGCGTGGCATGTTAAATTAAAAAACACAATTTATTTCCTTTTGTAGCTTCGACTACTTGCAGGTCGCCATTAAGATCAACCAGATATCTACCGTAGTAGGTACTTTTTGTGGTCGTCATCTTCGTAGGATTCCAATACCAGCAGGAGACAGTGTAGTGTTCACGTTCCACACTGACCACAAAAATCAAGAAAAAGGATTTCATCTAACTTTCCTTTTCACTGAAGACGGTAAGTACGATCAGAGGTAGGATAAGTTATCATCATTTTGATTTTGATAATACGACCTTACAAGGTTAGGACATCACTTGTCAACAAGTCCTGTACAACTACCGAGAAGGCAGCTTTTTCCGCACCCGTACATTTTCGGTCGCGGGACCTTAACTTTAACAAGTAGGTTGATATGCTGGAGAAATGCTATTGCGAGAAATGAGAATATCGCACAACAATTGTCCGATTACTAAACGAGGAAAAAGGACTGCGGTCGAGTTTGGAAAGTTAAACCAATCACAAAATGAACTCCAGCACAATACTGAAGTACGTTTGCCATGTTTATAGGGCGTTCCATAAGACAGTTTTGAAATAACGCTAAAAGATAAATATATTACACAACCTCGTTCCCAGGGTCTCTCTTCCCCGACCCCTAGAGCGAGAGAGAAAAGACTCTGGTCTGGTCACGGATCTTCCAGATTTTAGCAAATTACAAATAAACGATTCGAGGGAGGGGCAGCTTAGTGTAAAATTTGTCTCTACTGAGCCTAGGAGAGAGTGGAAAGTGTTTTAAATCAAAATAACCGCATATATTCTCACTAGGGAAATACGCACAAAAAGCATAAGTAAACAATCATACACTACTTTACATTCCCAGCGAATGCGCGGCATAACCATAGACCTCCTCCCTCTATATAAAAGCAGCCCACTTCGTAATTTAGCCTAGTTCAGTAAAGTTTAGGTATGTACCCTTGCAAGACGATAACGCCCCACCCTCCTCTCCGCAGCGAAATAACATATTCTCTCCAGGTCTTTTATGATCCTATCCTCTGGAATGAATTAAATTAATTAAATTTGCAACGCAAAGGATGTTAGTAAACCAGGAACGTGGAATCTCCTAACCTAGCCCTAACCTTAACACTACCTCTAAACCTAACTCTTACCTTAGGTCAGGTTAGGAATAGGGTTAGTGTTAGAGTTAGAGTTGGATTAGGGTTAGGATTTTGGGTTAGCCTAGCCTGAGATCAGGCTCCTGAAGAAAATTTGCGAGCGAAGCGAGCCGACTCGGCTCGCTTCGCTCGTAAATTTTCTTCAGGAGCCTGATTTCAGGCTAGGGTTAGCCCCGTTCCCCGTTCATGGTTTTAGTAGCATCCCTTCTTGGTAAAGAAGTGGTTCATTTTCTGTACGTATTTTCATTTGCCTAAAAACCACGTGCTCATTCGGATTGCACCCCAATAATAATAATAAACTTTATTAATGTGTCGAATAGTTTTAGCTGAGACAAAGCACTCTACTAATAGGGGACACCTACCTAAAATTATATACAATTTAAAAAATTAGTCTATTTACAAAGTTTATAAAATACTTACTTACATTGGCTGTAGAAATCAATGGGGCGATTCTCAGGTCCTTCGCATAAGAATCACGCATAGTTCTCGCAAGTTTCTCCAGCCATAGCCTGTTCCAGGCGTTCGGATAGTGGGGGAGCGACACGAAAAGACGCGCGAAGCACGAAGAGTGGCGAGGGAATAATAGGCGTGGGGATTGGGGAGAGGGGGCGAATCCACTATCCGAACGCCTGGAACAGGCTACTCCAGCCACCTCCCTTTCTGCGACGTTGACAAAATCCTTATTCTTCACCTCACTCTATGCCTTATGCAATTTCATCCATATCTTATTCCTTATAAGGCATTGGCTATTACGCCAATGTTAATGTATTACTATCGTGCTTTATTACTTTTATAAAATTTAGAAATATTATCTCGCTTTAACAGGGTGTGGCTCAGTGGTAAATAACATTTTGAAAAGTCCTGGATATCCTAACTACTACCCAAAGGATATGGACTGTGACTATCTGGTTCGTATTCCACAAAACAGGACGATGAAAATTTCCTTTGTCGATTTTGACTTGGAGTATGCGTCATCATGCAGGTAAGTCAGCACATAATTGTGACTATATTATATACAGCCGGTTCATTTTTAATGATCCTATTCACTGGAATGCAGTAATTTAAATTTGAGAATGTTCATATTTCTTACAAAGAGAAAACTAATCCAGGCAACAATTTATTATTGGTTACATATCAGTGACATGCCCAGTCAATCAGAGCGGATACTATCCATATCCCGGAAGTGTTAGTTTGGAATTCGGATCGAATCTCGGAATCTCTGGACTTATTCGCGGTGGATTATGGGCTGGCAAAGATAGACGTATGTTATCTCGGGCTAAATAAGTGCTATTTTTAACCCAAAGACGGCGAAATGTAAACAAAGTTGTTCAATTGGTTCGATAATCGAGACGCACACTTTTCGTGCCTGTTTATGCAAAAATGAATCGCTAAAGCATTTTGTGCGAGGTATTGCATCTAGCTTGGGTGGCGGTGGGGAATGTATTACCGGTAGGTGTTGGAGCTTAGAAGCTCTACAAAAGACATAACTGATTTTTGTTAGATGGGAAAGGCTTTAATGCTCGGTAACTGAGAGATGGCAAGGAATTACAGCTGTTTTCCTGCTCTGTCAGCTTTAAATGTTGTATATCTCTTTGGTCTGCATGCTTCTTTCCCCAGACACACCATATTAGCGAGACAAAATAAGAAAATAAAACTAAAACATAGTATGTTGTATCTGTTACCAGAGTCAGTCGATTTATATTCGGACTTTCCACACAGTTTGGGTCCATTTGATTATTATCATTTTGTATAGGTTTGACTATCTGAAGATAATTGATGATAGAGGACATGTGGTTAGAACGTACTGTGGTCAGAAGACTGAGGACAATGTTATTTTAAGTGGAGACTACGTAGTGATGAAATTCCAATCAGACGGCGATAATCAAAGAAGAGGATTTCTGATCTATTTCACTGCTGTTTCGCGCGGTAAGTACACTAATACACTGAGACTTAGGCACATTACTGAGACAGTTGTTTGTTGCAAAATTAATAACTAAAAGGAAGGTGGAAAATTGAGACACAAGTTAAAGAAACAATAAACAAATAGACACAGCAAAAAAATAACTGTTTTATCAAGCTATGGTCAACGTTTTGCCTCCGTCATTGACCGAGATAAAAATCGCGTTCCAACGACTTTGGAATACTGGCATAAATCAATGACTGTCAATGCAGGCAATAATCTCATGGCTATCGTCGCTCGCACGTTTCCCAATTGTGAGCCTGCTCGCAGGCTAATCGCCATGATAGGATATGTTTGAAATCTTGTTATATTAAAATTGTTGCAATATATCCAATCTTTGATTTGATTTGTACCGATCGCTCAAATAACGTGATTTTGGTCGCGTACGAGCGACCATTGGTCAAAATTATTTTCCGCCCTAGTGGAAATAATGAACAATTATTGGATGAGGTTTTTGTGATATTCAGAATAATCAAGGTCGAGGTAAGAGTTATCAGCCGAAGCCACGTTACGGTCCTTATGCAATATATGAGAAATAAATAATTTTTTTAGTATTGTCATATCTTTTCAAGTGTTAAGCCTTCTTTTTCATCGCGATGATTGATTTTATCGTTATATCGGGGTAAATTTTACGTTTGGGCTGCCAGATTGTGATCGTTATATTGGGAATATCGTTATATCAAGTATCGTTAAATCGGGAGTTTTCTCCATACATTTACTGTAACATTTTCCGGGCTGTCAAATGTTGATCGTTATACCGGGAACATCGTTATATCGAGTATCGTTATATCGAGGTTCCACTGTAAACACTTCGGCAATTTTTGCTTCGCCTACCAGGGACAAGTTGGGACATATAGAGCATGCGCGAACCCGAGAGGGCCATGTTCTGGCTCGAGGGACAACTTTTTTTCATATAAACACTCAGCAGAAGATGGCTCGGAGGGTAGGGTAACCCTCCTACAAAAGACAACTTTTCTCCAGGTAAATATGCCCTAAGTATTCTAGGGGATTCAGGATACTTCCCTTCTTGGTATGTTAAATATTCTGTGTGAATTACCCTGAATAGTAATGTTTTTTAACGCAAATTGACACATATACTTTTTCTTTAATAGGATGTGGCTCAGTGGTAAATAACATACTGAAAAGTCCTGGATATCCCCAAAACTACCCAAACAATATGGACTGCAATTATTCGGTTCCTATTCCACCAGGCATGAATATGACAATTGTGGTTAACTATTTTAATTTGGAGGGTCAGGAGCTGGTGTGCAGGTAAGCAGTACTGATGAGAACAGTCAGAGGCATTGAAAAAAAAAATGAATTGCAAGGCTTTATAGACAGGATAGAAAATTTGTATAGTTAAATATGTCCAAGTGCTATAATTTCCTTAATCGTAGCAATAACAAAATTATTGTTTCTGATTGGTTCCCCGCGCGCCTATTTGTTACGTAATTGGAGCGCGCGCGCTCGGATGGCGTAGGTGTCCAATTACCATTACTTATAACATATTACGTGTGGATATCAGTGTGATAAGTAATGGTAATTGGACCGAGTGGAGTAACAATTC
This sequence comes from Desmophyllum pertusum, assembly GCA_029204205.1. Taxonomy (NCBI): domain Eukaryota; kingdom Metazoa; phylum Cnidaria; class Anthozoa; order Scleractinia; family Caryophylliidae; genus Desmophyllum; species Desmophyllum pertusum. Next base: position 163,496 of record MU825455.1, on the reverse strand, counting down.
AGGGTGTAATCGGGCGAGTAATTTCGAAATCGGCCGAGCGCGCAGCGGGAGGACGATTTCGAAATTACGAGCACGATTACCCCTGAATTGTACGACACAAGGTCCAATTACCAATTAATCGTATCAATAACAAAAGTCGAGGTTAGAGAGTCTGAGAGAACCTCTTTTTAGTGAAAATGTCAGCGATTTATTCAATCAGTTTTACAAACAGTACGGAGACAGCAAGAAAGAACCCAGTGTTTTTCAAATTCCTCCTGATTTTCTGCCACTTGGGAATCATACTTCCTGATAGCGTTCCGTAATGTTGAATTTATAATGATAATTTGCGGCAGAAAATCATGAGGTTTTTGAAATTAACACCTGTAGCCCAACAACACTGAATAATTTAATATACGATGAGGGGTTTGCAAAGCGACGAGAACTTGGAAAGCAAAAGTACCTGACTTTCCGTTCTAAATTCTTCACACTGACTCGAACGAAACACGCTGAAACTTGGTATCGACGTTTGAAATATCCTGTTCTAGCTTCTGTTTGAAAATAATGTAAATCAAATCGAGAAATGTTTTGAAAGTTGAAATTATATAATTTGTTTGATTTTTTCAATCATTAGACTGAGGCAAAAAACCCTCCATCTTTATTGCTAGCTAAGATTTTTTGTAAGTCTCCGATCTGTTAGAATTTTACACATACGTTTTAAGTGATATCAACCTTAAAAAGGGTGGGAACTGGGTTAGTATAGATATGGACATGATGCGACAGTTGAGACAGACGCAACAATAGAGCAGTTTTAAGAGCATAATTAAGAAGTCGCTCGTTTGGAAAATCTACGGTCCGGATTATCATGTAACTTGCTACGAGTAAACTTTAACTGGCTGCAAGCATGTTTGAGGTTTTTAGAAAAAATTCACCCTGGTAAATGAAAAAGAATCGCATTTGATTAAAAAAGAAGGCTTCGGAAAATCTGTTATAACTCGAACAAATCGAGTTTGATTGCTACAAAATTTATATTATCGGATTCTGAAAAATCTAAGAAATCGCTTAACGTTTTCCTGTTAAAAAACGCGCTTTAAAAAATGAACTGTCAGCCCAATGAATACCGGCGGGCCACCTTAAGTAACATAACTCAATTGTCCACAGCATTGTCATCGTGGTTGCATAAACTTTATCGATCGCAACGTGTAATAACCGACTTTTGTTTTTTTCCGTTCCCCAATTGCATACTGCGTGGCATGTTAAATGCAAAAAAACAATTTATTTCCTTTTGTAGCTACGACTACTTGCAGGTCGCCATTAAGATCAACCAGGAATCCAGCGTACATGTACTAGGTACTTTTTGTGGTCTTCGGACCAGTATGGTTTCAATACCAGCAGGAGACAGTGTGGTGTTCACGTTCCACACTGACCACAAAAATCAAGAAAAAGGATTTCATCTAACTTTCCTTTTCACTGAAGACGGTAAGTACGATCAGAGGTAGGATAAGTTATCATCATTTTGATTTTGATACTACGACCTTACAAGGTTAGGACATCACTTGTCAACAAGTCCTGTGCAACTACCGAGAAGGCAGCTTTTTCCGCACCCGTACATTTTTGGTCGCGGGACCTTAACTTTAACAAGTAGGTTGATATGCTGGAGAAATGCTATTGCGAGAAATGAGAATATCGCACAACAATTGACCGATTACTAAACGAGGAAAAAGGACTGCGGTCGAGTTTGGAAAGTTAAACCCATACCCAGAAATATGGGTCAAAATGGCGGCCGCGCAAGCGCAATAAGGCCACAATGGCGGCAAAATCGTATAAGAAAATGTATGAAGATATTAATTGTTTTTAAAATATAATAATTATGAGCTTGCAGCTCATCAGTTCACGATTCGAAATGAGTTAGGCACTGTGGAATCTACTCATCTCACTAAAAAATGGACACACAAATACAGGTTTACTTACTTCCAGAGGTGATCACTTTCATCCGGTTTGCCAGATATCCATATCTCCATACATTCTCTTAAAATCTTGCCGAAGTCATGCCAAAATAATCGTCGATTATAAGATGAACCCTTTAATGAAGGCAAGGTTCACGAATCGATATGCTTTCAGTGAAGTTCGATGTGTCCAAATCCGCCGTAAAAGGAAGGATTTTTGCCCTGCAAGATCTTTCCAAATGCACAGATAATTCCTTCATTTTCCCGTCTGTAGTCCAGCGAACGAACGCCATATTTGAGTGACTCATTTTGGAAGGAAAACTCAAAAAAAAATTTCTTCGCATCTCGTCGCCATTTTGTTTGTTATTTATTGTCGTGATGTTTCACGGGATATAAACTAGTATCCAGGCCCCCTAATTACTAGGCCAGGCTTGGTTTCATGCAAGTAAAAAAGCGTTTGTTGATGGCCGCCATTTTGAAAATGAGATGCCGCTGACAATTAATCACGGGCGCAAAATGTCCGCGATTTCTGGAAATGCAATCACAAAATGAACTCCAGCACAATACTGAAGTACGTTTGCCATGTTTATAGGGGCGTTCCATAAGACAGTTTTGAAATAACGCTAAAAGATAAATATATTACACAACCTCGTTCCCAGGGTCTCTCTCCCCGACCCCTAGAGCGAGAGAGAAAAGACTCTGGTCTGGTCACGGATCTTCCAGATTTTAGCAGATTACAAATAAACGATTCGAGGGAGGGGCAGCTTAGTGTAAAATTTGTCTCTACTGAGCCTAGGAGAGAGTGGAAAGTGTTTTAAATCAAAATAACCGCATATATTCTCACTAGGAAAATACGCACAAAAAGTATAATTAAACAATCACACACTACTTTACATTCCCAGCATGAACCGGGGAATGCGCGGCATAACCATAGACCTCCTCCCTCTATATAAAAGCAGCCCACTTCGTAATTCAGCCTAGTTCAGTAAAGTTTAGGTCTGTACCCTTGCAAGACGATAACGCCCCACCCGCCTCTCCGCAGCGAAATAACATATTCTCTCCAGGTCTTTTATGATCCTATCCTCTGGAATGAATTAAATTAATTAAATTTGCAACGCAAAGGATGTTAGTAAACCAGGAACGTGGAATCTCCTAACCTAGCCCTAACCTTAACACTACCTCTAAACCTAACTCTAACCTTAGGTCAGGTTAGGAATAGGGTTAGTGTTAGAGTTAGAGTTGGGTTAGGGTTAGGATTTTGGGTTAGCTTAGCCTGAGATCAGGCTCTTGAAGAAAAATTTGCGAGCGAAGCGAGCCGAGTCGCTGCCTGGGGCGAGAACGAAAGCGACGGAGCCTGAAGACATTCCTTTGACGCCGCCGATCCATGATACCAGATTCTGGTATCATGATCTGATTGGTCATTTTGCTTAATATTGACAGATTCGCGGTGAATGATAACAGATGTTGACAACACAATGTCACGCGTTGTTTGTTGAAGTTGAATACAGGAGAATTGAGCAAGCGTTACGGAATTTATTATTTGGGACTCTCTTGACTGGTTTTGGCAAGAGTTTAACCTCGGGTGGAGAAAGACCAAGTCGAAGAGTTGTCCCGTTTAGGCCTGAAAGCTGAAGTTCGAAATGGAAGGATAAAAACTGCCAAAAAAAATGGACACGGAACCGGTTAGCCGGCGATCTTTTGCGTTGGAGTCCTTTCATTTGTGAAGAGAAAATTACGGCTGAAAATTCAGTGAACATTCAACAGACGTAGCGTTGGCTAAAATTACATATTTGCATACGCGTATTACGGTAAATTTCGTGGACGAAGCCGTCTTCACCTCTTTATAAGCTTACTTTTAGCATTTTTTTACCGTTCAAGCTTGTTTTATGGGTAATACTTGAAATGAAACGATCATTTTTTGCCGTGGGAAATAATTTATTTAACCATTCTAGTAAACAAGAAGTTAATTTGGAAAACACGCGAAACACTCCAGGTGAATTGTTGACATTTTATAACAGGACTAATTACTGGAGGGCGGATCGGCGGCATCAAAGGAATGTCTTCAGACTCCGTCGCTTTCGTTCTGCAGCGACTCGGCTCGCTTCGCTCGCAAATTTTCTTCAGGAGCCTGATTTCAGGCTAGGTTTAGCCCCGTTCCCCGTTCATAGTTTTAGTAGCATCCCTTCTTGGTAAAGAAGTGGTTCATTTTCTGTACGTATTTTTCATTTGCCTAAAAACCACCGGCGTGCTCATTCGTATTGCACCTCAATAATAATAATAAATTTTATTAATGTGTCGAATAGTTTTAGCTGAGGGAAAGCCCTCTACTAATAAGGGACACCTACCTAAAATTATATACAATTTAAAAAATTAGTCTATTTACAAAGTTCATAAAATACTTACTTACATTGGCTGTGGAAATCAATGGGGCGATTCTCAGGTCCTTGGCATGAAAATCACGCATAGTTCTCGCAAGTTTTCTCCAGCCATAGCCTGTTCCCAGGCGTTCGGATAGTGGGGGAGCGACACGAAAAGACGCGCGAAGCACGAAGAGTGGCGAGGGAATAATAGGCGTGGGGATAATAGGCGTGGGGATTGGGAGAGGGGGCGAATCCACTAGCCGAACGCCTGAAAAAGGCTACTCCAGCCACCTCTCTTTCTGCGACGTTGGCAAAATCCTTATTCTTCACCTCACTCTATGCCTTATGCAATTTCATCCATATCTTATTCCTTATAAGGCATTGGCTATTACGCCAATGTTAATGTATTACTATCGTGCTTTATTACTTTTATAAAATTTAGAAATATTATTTCGCTTTAACAGGGTGTGGCTCAGTGGTAAATAACATTTGAAAAGTCCTGGATATCCTAGCTACTACCCAAAGGATATGGACTGTGACTATCTGGTTCCTATTCCACAAAACATGACGATGAAAATTTCCTTCATCGACTTTGTCTTGGAGGAAATGTATTATTCATCATGCAGGTAAGTCAGCACATAATTGTGACTATATTATATACAGCCGGTTTATCTTTAATGATCCTATCCACTGGAATGTAGTGATTAAATTTGAGAATGTTCATATTTCTTACAAAGAGAAAACTAATCCAGGCAACAATTTATTATTGGTTACATATGAGTGACAGTCAATCAGAGCGGATACTATCCATATCCCGGAAGTGTTAGTTTGCAATTCGTAAGGAATCTCGAAATCTCTAGACTTATTCGCCGTGGATTATGGGCAGGCAAAGATAGACGTATGTTTTCTCGGGCTAAATAAGTGCTATTTTTAACCAAAGGACGGCGAAATGTAAACAGAGTTGTTCAATTGGTTCGATAATCGAGACTCACACTTTTCGTGCCTGTTTATGCAAAAATGAATCGCTAAAGTATTTTGTGCGAGGTATTGCATCTAGCTTGGGTGGCGGTGGGGAATGTATTACCGGTAGGTGGTAGAGCTTAGAAGCTCTACAAAAGACAGAACTGATTTTTGTTAGATGGGAAAGGCTTTAATGCTCCGTAATTAACAGAGAGATGGCAAGGAATTACAGCTGTTTTCCTACTCTGTCAGCTTTACATTTTGTCTATCTCTTTGGTCTGCATGCTTCTTTCCCCAGACACACCATATTAGCGAGACAAAATAAGAAACTAAAACATAGTATGTTGTATCTGTTACCAGTGTCTGTCGATTTATCATCGGACTTTCCACACAGTTTGGGTCCATTTGATTATTATCATTTTGTATAGTTATGACTATCTGAAGATAATTGATGATAGAGGACAGGTGGCTTAGAACGTACTGCGATAAGAAGACTGGGCACGATATTATTCTAAGTGGAAACTACGTAGTGATGAAATTCCATTCAGACAGAGCTGATCAAGAAAGAGGATTTCTGATCTATTTCACTGCTGTTCCGCTCGGTAAGTACACTAATACACAGAGACTTAGATACAGTAGAGGTAATCTAAGGCACATTACTGAGACAGTTGTTTGTTGCAAAATTAATAAGGAAGGTGGAAAATTGAGACACAAGTGAAAGAAACAATAAACAAATAGACACAGCAAAAAAATAACTCTTTTATCAAGCTATGGTCAACGTTTTGCCTCCGTCATTGACCGAGACAAAAATCACGTTCCAACGACATTGGAATACTGGCATAAATCAATGACTGTCAATGCAGGCAATAATCTCATGGCTATCGTCGCTCGCACGTTTCCCAATTGTGAGCCTGCTCGCAGGCTAATCGCCATGATATGATATGTTTGAAATCTTGTTATATTAAAATTGTTGCAATATATCCAATCTTTGATTTGATTTGTACCGATCGCTCAAATGACGTGATTTTGGTCGCGTACGAGCGACCATTGGTCAAAATTATTTACCGCCCTAGTGGAAATAATGAACAATTATTGGATGAGGTTTTTGTGATATCCAGAATAATCAAGGTCGAGGTAAGAGTTATCAGCCGAAGCCACGTTACGGTCCTTATGCAATATGAGAAATAATTTTTTTTAGTATTGTCATATCTTTTCAAGTGTTAAGCCTTCTTTTTCATCGCGATGATTGATTTTATCGTTATATCGGGGTAAATTTTACGTTTGGGCTGCCAGATTGTGATCGTTATATTGGGAATATCGTTATATCAAGTATCGTTAAATCGGGAGTTTTCTCCATACATTTACTGTAACATTTTCCGGGCTGTCAAATGTTGATCGTTATACCGGGAACATCGTTATATCGAGTATCGTTATATCGAGGTTCCACTGTAAACACTTCGGCAATTTTTGCTTCGCCTACCAGGGACAAGTTGGGACATATAGAGCATGCGCGAACCCGAGAGGGCCATGTTCTGGCTCGGGGACAACTTTTTTTCATATAAACACTCAGCAGAAGATGGCTCGGAGGGTAGGGTAACCCTCCTACAAAGGACAACTTTTCTCCAGGTAAATATGCCCTAAGTATTCTAGGGGATTCAGGATACTTCCCTTCTTGGTATGTTAAATATTCTGTGTGAATTACCCTGAATAGTAATGTTTTTTAACGCAAATTGACACATATACTTTTTCTTTAATAGGATGTGGCTCAGTGGTAAATAACATGCTGAAAAGTCCTGGATATCCCCAAAACTACCCAAACAATATGGACTGCAATTATTTGGTTCCTATTCCACCAGGCATGAATATGACAATTGTGGTTAACTATTTTAATTTGGAGGGTCAGGAGCTGGTGTGCAGGTAAGCAGTACATCAGGTTACTGATGAGAACAGTCAGAGGCATTGAAAAAAAAATGAATTGCAAGGCTTTATAGACAGGATAGAAATTTGTATAGTTAAATATGTCCAAGTGCTATAATTTCCTTAATCGTAGCAATAACAAAATTCTTGTTTCTGATTGGTTCCCCGCGCGCCTATTTGTTACGTAATTGGAGCGCGCGCGCTCGGATGGCGTAGGTGTCCAATTACCATTACTTATTACATATTATGTGTGGATATCAGTGTGATAAGTAATGGTAATTGGACCGAGTGGAGTAACAATTCAGGGTGTAATCGGGCGAGTAATTTCGAAATCGGCCGAGCGCGCAGCGCGAGGACGATTTCGAAATTACGAGCACGATTACCCCTGAATTGTACGACACAAGGTCCAATTACCAATTAATCGTATCAATAACAAAAGTCGAGGTTAGAGAGTCTGAGAGAACCTCTTTTTAGTGAAAATGTCAGCGATTTATTCAATCAGTTTTACAAACAGTACGGAGACAGCAAGAAAGAACCCAGTGTTTTTCAAATTCCTCCTGATTTTCTGCCACTTGGGAATCATACTTCCTGATAGCGTTCCGTAATGTTGAATTTATAATGATAATTTGCGGCAGAAAATCATGAGGTTTTTGAAATTAACACCTGTAGCCCAACAACACTGAATAATTTAATATACGATGAGGGGTTTGCAAAGCGACGAGAACTTGGAAAGCAAAAGTACCTGACTTTCCGTTCTAAATTCTTCACACTGACTCGAACGAAACACGCTGAAACTTGGTATCGACGTTTGAAATATCCTGTTCTAGCTTCTGTTTGAAAATAATGTAAATCAAATCGAGAAATGTTTTGAAAGTTGAAATTATATAATTTGTTTGATTTTTTTCAATCATTAGACTGAGGCAAAAAACCCTCCATCTTTATTGCTAGCTAAGATTTTTTGTAAGTCTCCGATCTGTTAGAATTTTACACATACGTTTTAAGTGATATCAACCTTAAAAAGGGTGGGAACTGGGTTAGTATAGATATGGACATGATGCGACAGTTGAGACAGACGCAACAATAGAGCAGTTTTAAGAGCATAATTAAGAAGTCGCTCGTTTGGAAAATCTACAGTCCGGATTATCATGTAACTTGCTACGAGTAAACTTTAACTGGCTGCAAGCATGTTTGAGGTTTTTAGAAAAAATTCGCCGTGGTAAATGAAAAAGAATCGCATTTGATTAAAAAAGAAGGCTTCGGAAAATCTGTTATAACTCGAACAAATCGAGTTTGATTGCTACAAAATTTATATTATCGGATTCTGAAAAATCTAAGAAATCGCTTAACGTTTTCCTGTTAAAAAACGCGCTTTAAAAAATGAACTGTCAGCCCAATGAATAGCCGCGGGCCACCTTAAGTAACATAACTCAATTGTCCACAGCATTGTCATCGTGGTTGCATAAACTTTATCGATCGCAACGTGTAATAACCGACTTTTGTTTTTTTCCGTTCCCCAATTGCATACTGCGTGGCATGTTAAATGCAAAAAAACAATTTATTTCCTTTTGTAGCTTCGACTACTTGCAGGTCGCCATTAAGATCAACCAGATATCTACCGTACTAGGTACTTTTTGTGGTCGTCATCTTCGTAGGATTCCAATACCAGCAGGAGACAGTGTAGTGTTCACGTTCCACACTGACCACAAAAATCAAGAAAAAGGATTTCATCTAACTTTCCTTTTCACTGAAGTCGGTAAGTACGATCAGAGGTAGGATAAGTTATCATCATTTTGATTTTGATACTACGACCTTACAAGGTTAGGACATCACTTGTCAACAAGTCCTGTGCAACTACCGAGAAGGCAGCTTTTTCCGCACCCGTACATTTTTGGTCGCGGGACCTTAACTTAAACAAGTAGGTTGATATGCTGGAGAAATGCTATTGTGAGAAATGAGAATATCGCACAACAATTGTCCGATTACTAAACGAGGAAAAAGGACTGCGGTCGAGTTTGGAAAGTTAAACCAATCACAAAATGAACTCCAGCACAATACTGAAGTACGTTTGCCATGTTTATAGGAGCGTTCCATACGACAGTTTTGAAATAACGCTAAAAGATAAATATATTACACAACCTCGTTCCCAGGGTCTCTCATCCCCGCCCCCTAGAGCGAGAGAGAAAAGACTCTGGTTTGGTCCCGGATCTTCCAGATTTTAGCAAATTACAAATAAACGATTCGAGGGAGGGGCACTGAACTTAGTGTGGAACTTGTCTCTACTGAGCCTAGGAGAGAGTGGAAAGTGTTTTAAATCAAAATAACCGCATATATTCTCACTGGGGAAATACGCACAAAAAGCATAAGTAAACAATCATTCACTACTTTACATTCCCAGCATGAACTGGGGGAATGCGCGACATAACCATAGACCTCCTCCCTCTATTAATATAAAAGCAGCCTACTTCGTAATTTAGCCTAGTTCAGTAAAGTTTAGGTCTGTACCCTTGCAATACGATAACGCCCCGCCCTCCTCCCCGCAGCGAAATAACATATTCTCTCCAGGTCTTTTATGATCCTATCCTCTGGAATGAATTAAATTAATTAAATTTGCAACGCAAAGGATGTTGGTAAACCAGAAATGGGGAATCTCCTAACCTAGCCCTAACCTTAACATTACCTCTAAACCTAACTCTTACCTTAGGTCAGGTTAGGAATAGGGTTAGTGTTAGAGTTAGAGTTGGGTTAGTGTTAGGATTTAGGGTTAGCCCCGTTCCCCGTTCATGGTTTTAGTAGCATCGCTTCTTGGTAAAGAAGTGGTTCATTTTCTGTACGTATTTTCATTTGCCTAAAAACCACGTGCTCATTCGGATTACACCCCAATAATAATAATAAACTTTATTAATGTGTCGAATAGTTTTAGCTGAGGGAAAGCCCTCTACTAATAGGGGACACCTACCTAAAATTATATACAATTTAAAAAATTAGTCTATTTACAAAGTTCATAAAATACTTACTTACATTGGCTGTAGAAATCAATGGGGCGATTCTCAGTTCCTTCGCATGAAAATCACGTATAGTTCTCGCAAGTTTCTCCAGCCATAGCCTGTTCCAGGCGTTCGGATAGTGGGTGAGCGACACGAAAAGACGCGCGAAGCGCGAAGAGTGGCGAGGGAATAATAGGCGTGGGGATTGGGGAGAGGGGGCGAATCCACTATCCGAACGCTTGGAACAGGCTACTCCAGCCACCTCCCTTTCTGCGACGTTGGCAAAATCCTTATTCTTCACCTCACTCTATGCCTTATGCAATTTCATCACTATCTTATCCCTTATAAGGCATTGGCTGTTACGCCAATGTTAATTTATTACTATCGTGCTTGATTATTTATATAGCATTTAACAATATTATCTCCCTTTAACAGGATGTGGTTCAGTGGTAAATAACACTTTGAAAAGTCCTGGATATCCTAACGACTACCCAAACAATATGGACTGTGACTATCTGGTTCGTATTCCACAAAACATGACGATGAAAATTTCCTTTATCGATTTTGACTTGCAGGGCTTGGATTTTCTACCATGCTGGTAAGTCAGCACATAATTGTGACTATATTATATACAGCCGGTTTATTTTTAATGATCCTATTCACTGGAATGCAGTAATTTAAATTTGAGAATGTTCATATTTCTTACAAAGAGAAAACTAATCCAGGCAACAATTTATTATTGGTTACATATGAGTGACATGCCCAGTCAATCAGAGCGGATACTATCCATATCCCGGAAGTGTTAGTTTGGAATTCGGTTCGAATCTCGGAATCTCTAGACTTATTCGCGGTGGATTATGGGCTGGCAAAGATAGACGTATGTCATCTCGGGCTAAATAAGTGCTATTTTTAACTAAAGGACGGCGAAATGTAAACAAAGTTGTTCAATTGGTTCGATAATCGAGACGCACGCTTTTGCCAGTTTATGCAAAAATGAATCGCATCTAAGGTGTTAGAGCTTAGAAGCTCTACAAAAGACAGAACTGATTTTTGTTAGATGGGGAAGGCTTTGATGATCGGTAATTAACAGAGAGATGGCAAGGAATTACAGCTGTTTTCCTGTTCTGTCAGTTTTAAATGTTGTCTATCTCTTTGGTCTGCATGCTTCTTTCCCCAGACACACCATATTAGCGAGACAAAATAAGGAAATAAAAGTAAAACATAGTATGTTGTATCTGTTACCAGTGTCTGTCGATTTATCTTCGGACTTTCCACACAGTTTGGGTCCATTTGATTATTATAATTTTGTATAGGTTTGACTATCTGAAGATAATTAATGATAGAGGACAGGTGGTTCATACGTACTGTGGTCAGAAGACGAGGCACGATGTTATTTTAAGTGGAGACCACGTAGTGATGAAATTCCATTCAGACAGTGTTTTGCAAGCAAGAGGATTTCTGATATATTTCACTGCTGTTCCGCCCGGTAAGTACACTAATACACAGAGACTTAGATACAGTAGAGTTAATCTAAGGCACATTACTGAGAAAGTTGTTTGTTGCAAAATTAATAAGGAAGGTGGAAAATTGAGACACAAGTGAAAGAAACAATAAACAAATAGACACAGCAAAAAGATAACTGTTTTATCAAGCTATGGTCAACGTTTTGCCTCCGTCATTGACCGAGACAACAATCGCGTTCCAACGATTTTGGAATACTGGCATAAATCAATGACTGTCAATGCAGGCAATAATCTCATGGCTATCGTCGCTCGCACGTTTCCCAATTGTGAGCCTGCTCGCAGGCTAATCGCTATGATATGATATGTTCGAAATCTTGTTATATTAAAATTGTTGCAATACTGATCCAATCTTTGATTTGTGCCGATCGCTCAAATAACGTGATTTTGGTCGCGTACGAGTGACCATTGGTCAAAATGATGTTTTTATCCCTACGACCGTACAAGGGTGCAGGAGGTTGATCGAACCCCTCCTTGGATTTTCTATTCGTTATCAGTCAAAAGTATTATGCCTTTAGTAGATAGCCTTGAGCTTGCTCTACAAGATAAGATAGTAAATCTTTGGTTATGACGTCATATGACGTCAAAATCTCCTTGTTTTATAGGAAACGTAGTCTGGAACACCAGAGCGCGGGAAATAATTTAAAATTGTCATCTTTCCCGCGCCGACAACACGTCAAGCCTCGCTTCAGTACGTTCAGTATTTCTCAAACAGTACGTTGTTGTCAGCATGTACTGTTTTTTATTTGTAATTTCATTTTTTTAAATTTCGTTGTGCATATATTATGATACTCTGCATTACATTGATGCCACAAAACAGGATGGCCGATGTGTGATATAGGCGCGTGTTCTTTGTTTTCCCTTATCACGTACCTTGGATCCATTGCTAACGGTCGCTAAACGTTCGTATGTTGTAGTAATCAGTAATATTAAAACTCCAATTGATTTGAATCGCAATACATTATTACACTAGCTCCACCCAAGATAACAGTACTAGATCCTGCAGTGCGCGCAGTTCCAGGTACTCAACTGTCGTGTTCAGCCACTGGAGCTCTCCCCGAGTACACAGCCCTAGTACTGATACGAACCCGGCTCTACAGTACTGCATATACGCTGTGGAACGTATTTCAGTGTTTGTTGGTTTGTGGTCTTATGACTGAGAGTTGCACCAGGAACTTAAACTTAAACTAGGATCGTGAACAGCGGTGTCTGCGAGAGGAATAGGTACTAGTAACTTGCATCAATCGAGTAAAAATCCGTCATTTTGATGGTGTGTTGCGCTGTTCGACCTAGTTCGTCTGTTTTTTTCGAGATTCTACAGTTTTCCTTCTCGTTGCAGTTTCAGAGGTAAGTACTTTTTTAAAATTTGTTGCTTCTTCCTGTGTGCTGTGTACAGTATCGATTTGTTTTCTTGCGTAGATAGTATGTTCGAGAGTTCGTACGTACCGAAACCAGAATTTGATAATTTGAATGATCTAAATTACAATTATTTTTTATTTCGTCTAGCTGCTCCTCAGTTTGTTGGTCCGCGGGCCTTTATTTTGCTCACGCATATTGAAGCCATCATTATGACGATCTCAACGTAACATACCATGTTTTTAGGGTGGTTTCCTTTCTTCATTTGTTTTCAATTTCTAGTACTGTAGTTCAGACTTTACCACAACACTCTTGACTCAATATCGTGTGATTACTAACAGCTTCAGTTCATACTACCAAACTATATAGTGTCCTGCATAAATTTATCGTGGCAAACGTCTTACATAAAACACGCCGGGCCAGCAGATGCTCTGAAGTAGCCTGAGATCAGGCTCCTGAAGAAAATTTGCGAGCGAAGCGAGCCGAGTCGCTGCAGAACGAAAGCGACGGAGCCTGAAGACATTCCTTTGAAGCCGCCGATCCGCCCTCCAGTAATTAGTCCTGTTATAAAATGTCAACAAGTCACCCGGAGTGTTTGGCGTGTTTCCCAAATTAACTCCTTGTTAAACTAGAATGGTTAAATAAATTATTTTCCACGGCAAAATGATCGTTGCATTTCAGGTATTACCCATAAAACAAGCTTGAAAGTAAAAATTGCTAAAAGTAAGCGTATAAAGCGGTGAAGACGGCTTCGTCCACGACATTTAGCGTAATACGCGTATGCAAATATGTAATTTTAGCCAACGCTACGTCTGTTGAATGTTCAATTTTCAGCCGTAATTTTCTCTTCGCAAATGAAAGGACTCCAACGTTTTTATCCTTCCATTTCGAACTTCAGCTTTCAGGCCTAAACGGGACAACTCTTCGACTTGGTCTTTCATTATCGAAACTGCAACGGCGACACAATTAGAACAGTAGATCGTTGTAATCTCCACCCAAGGTTAAACTCTTGCCAAAACCAGTCGGGAGAATCCCAAATACATCGCGCTCTTTTGCCACAGATTCTAGGCATATCTTTCACTGTTCCTTGAGCCGAGGGATATCTGAAAGATCTATTGGCAAATAATCAATTCCGTAACGCTTGCTCAATTCTCCAAACAACGCGTGACATTGTGTTGTCAACATCTGTCATCATTCACCGCGAATCTGTCAATATTAAGCAAAATGACCAATCAGATCATGATACCAGAATCTGGTATCATGGATCGGCGGCGTCAAAGGAATGTCTTCAGGCTCCGTCGCTTTCGTTCTCGCCCCAGGCAGCGACTCGGCTCGCTTCGCTCGCAAATTTTCTTCAAGAGCCTGATCTCAGGCTACTCTGAAGCTGCACCCTAGGAATAACTTTTGTATTTTTAATCCGATGGAGCTCAAACTTTGCAACATAACAGACATTGCTATTCCAAACAAATCGTTATTTTTGTTTTTCGATTTTTACGGTTTTTGGTGGGAAAATGACGTCATACAGCTAACATCGAAATTTTATGTTCATCCTGTGCCACAAATAATGCATGCAATTGAAAGAACATGTTAAGACAAATTCAAATGTGATATGCAGATCTGAATTTTGAATATTCCGCCATTTTGTTACTATTTTTAGAAATTCGCAAATTTCAAAATGCAATATATTTTTAACTAATTAAGCTTTTTCAATTATTTTTTCACATTTGAATTTGTCTGAACATGTTCTGTCAATTACATGCATTATTAGTGGTACAGGATACAAATACAATTTTGATGTTAGCTGTATGACGTCATTTTCCAGCCAAAAACCGTTAAAATCGAAAAACAAAAACGATACGTTTGTTTGAAATTGCAATGTCTGTTATGTTGCAAAGTTTGAGCTCCATCGGATTAAAAATACAAAAGTTATTCCTAGGGTGCAGCTTCAGAGCATCTGCTGGCCCGGCGTGAAATTAAAAGCCCGTTTTTTCTCGGGTTTCATTTCATTATATTTTTTCAGTGCCTGTTACTTTGCAAACTACAGCAGGAATAACACAGAGAAAGGATGAGTCAACGCGAGAAAAAATCGTCAATAAAACGACGACTTACATCTTATCTGGTGTAGCCTCCATTCTGTTTCTGCTGTTGTGTTTCATTCTAAGCTACTTGTGCTACAGGAGACTACACCACAAGGGAGTGAACAGGTAGTGTAATGTATGTAACATGTTATCCATTGCCATTCTCAGTGAAACGCAGTGAATTCATCAGTTAAACAATAACCACTGAATGTTCCAATTCAACTGCTGCAAAAGCATATTGCATTATATCGTACTACTATTTTCGTCGTTTACCCTATTTTCCCATTGTTCTACAGATCAGCTCGTTCGGTTCGCGAAATTATTCCGCTTGACAAGTGGGAACTTCTTCCGGAACAAATAGAACACGAGGAAGAACTGGGTCGAGGAGCGTTTGGTGTGGTTTACAAAGCAACTCTAAAGAGACGAGTTGGAATAGAAGTGTTTGACACTAAAAAGAGACTGGAGCCAAATAAGGCATGCCAGGTGGTTGCTGTCAAAGTGTTGCAAGGTACAATGCAATCATCATGTAAAGCCGTGCAGAAAAGCAAGTATCAGAGATTTACATGCATTACACGTTAACCGCACCGTGAAATTTATTCTTAACGCATTCTTAAATGAGCTCTCATTTTGAACGGGCAGACTGCAATGATTTTACTTCCGCCATCAAATATGGCAAATAACATTTGAAATGCCACGCGACTTATTTCCCTTAATTGAACAGTTTCCTTAGATGGATTGTCAAGATGAGTCAGAGAACAATGAAGAGAAGAAACGAAAAGCAATATAAGCTTAAAAGCTTAAAAGCTCATATTGCTTTTCTTTGTTCAAGTTTTATCTCATGTTTCATGTTATTATTATTCTAGATCTCACAAATCATTTGTACAGGTAAGCTAGGCATTTTAAAATAATATGGTGTATATTTAGTACTACTGAGTAAGGATTTTAACCATAAACATTTTCCTTAGACGATCCAACCGAGGAACAAAAAGAAGAGTTCCTGCATGAGATAGCACAGATGAAGCGGTTGGGTGCACACCCGAATATCGTATCCTTGGTTGGATGTTGCACACTACAGGAGAGCAAGTCCCTGGTGATAGAGTACGTTCCGTTTGGTGACCTGCTCCAGTGGTTACGACGCAGGAGGCGATCGGTATGGAGATTTCTAAAGGAATATTTAAGCAATTTGATTTTGCCTCAAGTATTTGGTAACTCTCTTTTCAAAGGGTGCTGCCATGATTCAACTCATGATATTTGGATTCCTTTAATTTACCTGCCTTTAGAGTTGGGGATCTCATATTTGCCATGTTGCATGGGTTTGGAGTTTCCAGATTTAATCAAGTGTCCCATCTGTTATGTTCTTTCACATTCTAAAACGATTTCTATGTCGCAACTATGCTAATGATTTCCGATTTAACCATATTTATTGTACTATAGATCAATCAAAGCCAGGCCGCTGAAGGAAAAGAGAAGGAGAAATGTTATGATGACAAAGAAACTTTTGACGATCGAATACAAACCGACAAATTTGGCCAGGTAGGTGCCTCACTTTAACCGACAGTTTAACCCTATTACCGGACTTGTTTTGGTTTTCTGGGACATGGGTGTGGGAGGGGAGTTTAAAGACGGCGCTTATTTATCAGGGGGAATGCGACCTTCAGGATGAAAATCAGTCCGCAGCTGACAATGATTCAATGTTAGTGGCATCCTCTTTCCAAGTTGACAAAGAAATCGCCATGTCCTCAGGGCGTCTTTCTGAGGCAATGAATAACCAGAAAAGCATCAAACTATATTTCTAGTCACGCAATTTACTTGAAGGTAATTTCTCATTATATTTCATCTGGTAAACGTTTTGTACCGATTTTTTTTTCTGAAAAATAAATGATTATAGCTGCGAGTGAAAAAAGAATTAGACAGAGTTACGAATTATAGCAAAACGTGGTCAGCTAAACTAGGAAAAACGACATTAAAAAAATCCCCGATCCTCTCCACCTCTCCCGTTATTGACCTCATTTAAGTCTCATCTCCACTTCCACTCCCCCCCCCCCCCCCCACACACATATATGGATACGCCTCCGACAACGTGACTCTCACTAAATAATCTTCGTGAACAAAATGCTTTAAGTGAAATTTTCGAAAATAGCTTAGAACTATGATTTTTTTCGAATTTTACAGGAAAAAGACATCCAGGAAGATCAGATACTAACAGAGAAAACCTCGCTGATGGAATCGACTCCATCACAAAACAACTCAGATGTCGTCCTTGACATGACCCTGTCTTCTGTGAATCTTGCTGACGTAAGAAAGGATTATAATAATATGTTAAATATAAGAGAGACACCGGTTAAATATACGAGAGATGGTGTTTCATCTGATTTCCTAACACCGAAGAGAGAGTTGAAAATACAATACCCAGTGGAGTATTTTTGAAGAATTCCGAGGTGTTTGGAAATGTGATGAAACGCTATCTCGTGTGTTTGATATATATGCTATAGCGGAGTAAACGGACAAACCGCGGAGATATGCTATGTGACCATTGCGTTTCAAATGGCTTAACTTGTGTTCATCAAAGCATTCATAAAGTTTCATAATTTTGCCTACACTTACATCGACAAATGCATATAAAGACAGGCTTGTTATTGTATTCTACGATGCAAAAATTTCGTTCGAATTTAATTTACGCCAAACTCGGCTTCCAATTAACTTAGGGCCTTTTGGAATCCGTGGGACTTAGGGGAGAGGGAGGTTAAGCTATGGTAATTAATTTTCAATAGTGTGTAAAGCACCACATTCTTTTAATGTTGGTCGTTTTGACTTTGACGTTATTATGTCCAAAAATTACTCCCTTAATTTCAATATCTGCCAGTTGGATTCGCAATCTTGCATTTCAAGATCTTATTTACTACATAATGTTATGCCCCTCCCCTCCCTCCTCCTCCCCCAATCCCCCCAACCTAAACTCACTCCACTCTTCCAGCCCAATAACTGTTACAAGAGTAAACAGCTACAGGTAAACAGAGAAGGATTTCAACTCCTACTAACTTTTCATAAAAATCCAAATATATATTTCTAATTAGTTTTATCACGATAGTGATGTATATCTTTCTTTCTTTTTTTCTTATTTTATTTATTCATTCAGGACAATAATAAATATTCTCAGGGTGAAGAAAATATCGAATTGTTACCGATGCCATCAACATCACAAGTAAACAGCAACACTACAGCCATGTTGCTATCAACTGAGAGTCTTGATGATGACGATGACGAGGCAGACAGCTTTTCTACTCAGCGGCTGTTTTCTTTTGCTTGGCAAATAGCAAAGGGAATGGTAAACTTTAAAACAGTGTGTAATTCCTCGCGTATTGGGGTTTGTAATTCTGTCCCCCAAGAGCTCAGCTGGAACGAAATCTCGTCTGGCGTTTACGATCATATTTATTTGTGATAAAGGAACGTGGCGGAAATGACGTCACATGGTGCGCTGGTGGCCTAATGGTCTAAGGCGCTAACTTTTAAATCTGATCTTCGAGACTGAGGGTGAGGGTTCGACGGCTGGAGTCCTTTTTTTAAGGTTCGAAACCGGGCCGTTCTTTTTTTTTTCCTTTTCTTTGCTGGACTTTGCTGGATGTGATCTGTGCAGACGTAATGCAGTGGGAACAGGAACCACTACTCAAGAATTCCCCCAACTTTGTTTATCGATCGAATTTATATGGGAAGTGACTTTGTTGGACATTCAGTAGTGCGGGGAATTTGGGACAAAAAATACCGGCTTTATTAAATCCGGTATCAGGAACAGGAACGACGACTCAATAATTTCTCAAAGTACGATCAACATATGGCTTTATAGTTTTCATTGTAGAAGTGAAGACTTGTGTCTACAAATAATTCGCCGATCGATATTGCGAATTTGCCAGGCGGCTGAATGCAAAAATGAGTAAGAGAAGATTTTAGCTACAAAAGCAAGGTGGTTTCAGCGGGGAAAACAGTACATCAATTTCCGAAACTAAGAGCGCTACAATTTATCCCACATACATTGTGTTGACATTGTACGACTGCAATTTGACACTCGGCTGAGAACACCTTTTCAATTCGATTCGATATGCTTCACAGACTTCACAGTAAAAAAATATATTCGCGGCTTAATCACGGCGTTGAAAAAAGGAAATATGTTTTCAAATGTTTCCTTAAATTCCTCTTCTGTCCTTTTGCGACCTGTTACAACAGTTCGGAGCTGCACAAGAGGCCGCATTGTGCACTCGAAACATCGAACGAAGGCACACCAAAACTGTGTTTAAATCACACAGCGCTTCCCGCCAATTGAGACCATTTTACAGTTGTTATGTGAAATGTAACGAAGCCTCTGCATGAAAGCGAGGTTAGAGGTGACCATGAGATGATAGAGATCAGAAACTAGTTTACATAATAACAGAATAATTTAGATTTGAAAAGAAGGAAGGTTTGTATCACAACAAAGTCACATCCAGCCTCACTTCTGTTCAAAGGCCCGGATTCTAAGCACACAACTGTAAAATGGACTATTCAGGTTGGACTATTTGACGTCACGATTATGCGGCCAGATTGCTGAGTAGCCTTCAAAATTGCGGCGGTCAAGTCGAATTTTTCGATACTTTGAAGGCAAATTTCGCGAGGTTATGGGGGTCTTTGGAACTTCAAACTACGGTCAGTAATTCATCTTCATAATACTTTTTAATGGTAGTGAGACAAAAAATGCGCTTTCTGGAGTGACCTTCTCCTTTGACAAGAAAAGGAAAGGTTCTTTGCATGAAATAATTATAATTGATGTACGAATCTGTAGTCAGAAATTCAGGACATATTCTAAGCGGTGTCACGCAAGTTACTCGTCCAGGCAGTCGTTCGTCAAAACAAGACCGTCAACAGGAAAGGGCAGATGTCGGGAGACCAGCGAACTCCAGTCGATCTCTAAAGCCTGGTTATCACCCTAACACCTATAATTTATCCCCATCACAGATTCGCGAGGACCCATGCGAGTCACGTATTACTAGTTATGGATAATCAAGTAGTTAATTCGAAAAAAAATGTTGTCATTGGTCGCACTCGACATTCTTCCGCATAAAGACAAAAAAGGCGTGCTAAATAATATAAATTCCTGTTCGTCCTAGTCAGATTGCATTAATTAATTTAGTAAAGCTTTTCTTAACAGTGGAGACGTGTGTTGTTCAATAGACCAATTTCGATATATCAATATTCTAACTTGGCTCCGAGGCTTAGGGGAATAAGACAAAATAAATTATTTATTCATCCCTCAACCTCGATGTGATTTATTGTCGATTTCTTTTGTTTTATTCCCCTTAGCCTCGGAGCCAAGTTAGAATATTAATATATTGGAATTGGTCTATTGTTCTAAAAAATTTGAATAGACATCTCGACAAGTATAATGTCATGTGTGGAGTCACCATCACAATTCTTTTCTCACATAATATTTAGCATAATGGATACCCAAAATCAGATGAGACGTTACCCTAACCCTAACTGTTAATAACCCATAATGCGCAGATGTTTTCGTTTCTCTTCGGAGGCGAGCGCGAAAATCCTGGGAAGGAGTTAGGCAAGTGCCATTTGGAGACGTCAATGCTCAAGGTGGGGTGAATTATGACTCATATCATTTATAGTTACTTTGATCTCTTCGTAATTTTTACTAGAATCATCTCGCTGAGAAAGATTTCATTCATCGTGACCTTGCAGCTCGTAATATCCTGGTTGGCAGTGATGGTCGAGTCAAAGTGTCAGACTTTGGGTTGATGCGTCAAATCTACGAAGACATATACAACGCAAAGAAGACTAAAAAGCTTCCTGTGAAATGGATGGCCCCAGAATCGATTTTCGACAGCGTTTTCACCATCAAGAGTGATACGTGAGTGGATATTTCTGTGTATTGGCATTACAGTTGACTCCTGATAACTTGAACCTCCCGCTAACTCGAAGTAAATTCGTTTTCGTTTCAGTGGTCATTTTCTGACCAATTTTACCCGCGATAACTCGAACTCACTTGAATGTTCGAGTTATCGGGAGGCACCTGTATATATCTTTCCTCCTTAGATTAGTTGTTAATCAGACATAATCGCATTACACAGTAAGCACACAATTCGAATATATGCGCGAGTGAAAGCTACGAGTCATAAGAAAACAAACACCAGTTTTTCAGTCAAGCAACGGATTTTCTTAAAAAAAAAACCCAGCAGAAACAATGTGTTGAATACTTTAAAAAATATAGTGCGTCTTATTTTGTTTATAATTTTCACTTAGCTGGTCCTATGGTATTCTACTTTGGGAGATGGCCACCATGGGTAAGACAAAAAATAACTCAGTCTGTTTTGTTTTATTTCTTATTTGGTCATAAATGTGTTTTAATTTACTTTCTTATATTAAAGCGAGAATTTGGTTCAGAACAAATTCGTCCTGAATATGTGTACGGTTTCTTAACGCTATTCTGCCTGGGCTTTTTTTTTCGTTCTGAGCCTGGGGGGGGGGGGGGGGGAGATAGTGTCCCCCCCCCCCCCTATGTATCTCGAAAAGTATTAACGCTATGAAAATGAAACTTACATGGTGTGTAAAGCATCCTTTATTTTAGGGGCAGTCACGTGTCGATTATGACCTCATACACGCCATAATGACGTCATACATTAAAAAAATCCGTCATCTTGGATCCTAAATCTTGGATTTCTAAATTGTTCAGAAATGTCAGAAAATCCCCAAATTTGTTTTGAAAAAATCAAGAAAAATATAAAGATGCTAAAACGGCAAAGATTTGGAAGGATTTCATCGTAAAAAGCAAACATTTTATGAAAACTGAAAATTAAGCTAAAAAAACAACAAATTCGAGTAAAACGATCTGTATCTCGAAAAGTATTTGTGCTATAAAAATTAAAATTATGTGGTGTATAAATCATTCAAACATGTTTATTTTAGTGAATCAATTATGATATCATATCACGCCAAAATAACATCATGCTTTAAAAATGTCCGCCATCTTGGATTCGCCATCTTGGACTTTTCAATTGTTCAGAAATGTCAGAAAATCACCAAATTTGATTTGAAAAAATCGAAAACAATATAAGGATGCAAAAATTGCAAAGGTTTTTGAAGAAACTCTTCGTAAAAGCGAAAATCTCATGAGAAAGGAAATTTAAGCTGAAAATACCAAATTTGGCTAAAACGGCCTGTCAAAACTTGGTTGCCATGGAAACATGAAGTCTCGTGACCAAAAAATTGACACGCCAAAATGTTCTCAGATAATTGTTAGGAAAAGTCATAAAGTTTGGCTATGATTGCTCGAATGCTCTTTAAGTACGATACATTTGAAGTCAGCGCGGGAACTTTCTGCCCCTCCCCCCCCCCCCCCCCCCCTGGCAGGATAGGGTTAACTTTCTCATTTTCTGATGCAATGCAGGAGGTGTTCCTTACCCCACGTTTACCAATCCAGAGCCGTGTAGACTGCTGAAGACTGGTTATCGCATGGAAAGGCCTGATATGTGCAATGATGAAGTGTAAGTGAATGAATTAGGGTGTGTTTGAAAGGCTAGGACTGTTGTTGGCGACTGACGTTTTGACAACTTAAAAGACACAAGTCATTTTAGAGTCAAGTGAAATTTAGTCGACAGTGATAAGTCTCAGGTAATTCGCCGCGAAATTATTGGCTGGCAAGAATCGTGAAAATTTCGTAAACAAAGATTGGTAATTGTTTTGTATCGATTCTATTTAAAGTCAATGTTCGTTCATCGGTGATTTAACCATCGAACACCCAAAGACGTTGTTGGTTATGACGTCATTTAACGTAAAATGACGTAATTAAATCCACCATCTTGGATTTCACTATTTTATCAAGCTGTCAGAAAAAAAGCAAACATCGATGCAATGGGATGTTAAACGTACTAATACTACAATGTTCCGATATACGGGTGCCATGGCTACATCAAAACTGCGGACAAACAGCTGCCTCACAAAAATGTCCAGAAAGGATGAATGAAAAACATTCATTCAACCAACCAACCTCCCCCGCTTCCCGGCTCCGTGTACGTTCGATTAGAGGCTTAAACTAAAACCAACGATACTATCAGATTTCATTTTCTTGTCTATGATAGATATGAACTCATGTGTGAATGCTGGAGTGAAGATCCAGCTACTCGTCCCAGTTTCTCGCAGTTGATTGACCGACTGGAGGCGATTATGACGAGGGATGTACCATACTGCGACGTGAACAAGCACGATGAAACCAGTCCATACTACAACGTGCCCGCCAAAGCTGTTGAAAACAGCGAATAGGAACGTAACAATAACCTAGAACAAAGCAAGGAAAGTCCATAAAAATACATATTGTTTTAGGTCCATGGTATAAGAAACTAAAGAACAGAATTGTAACAGATGATATATATCTTGAAGACGACTTCGATTATAGCTGTTTATAGACACAGGACTATATAATATTTTCTTCGCATAAATAAATAAAATTGTATAAATAACTTTATTTTAAATGTGCATGCTGTGCTAACAATAGTGAAGCCGAGGTATTAAACAAGACGCCCTCTCCTTTCTTAAGTATTCCAATTTTAACCAACCATGTAATTTCAAGTTTGAAACTTTGTATATTATATTATAATTATATTATAAAATTTAAGTTTAGTTCAATCGTTGTTTATATATGATAAAATAATATCCATAAATTTGACGAACTAAAAAGTGAGACAGAAATGTTAAAAAAAAGTTTTGTGCAATTTTACATCGTTTTCAGTCGGTGGTAGAACATAATTTATATTAAAAGTAGGTTATGTCTTCTCAGTATTAGGCAACAATGAAAACAAGTAAATTGAAATAAAATAGACAACTAAAAGTTTGAAACGCACGGTGTTTCAACTTATTTTTAATTGATTCTCTTTCTACGGATACGGCCAGAATTGCAGCAGGAGTCGTTCTTACAAACTCTTCACTTGGCGAGAACAAAAGTCCTATAAGATGTGCATCTATAATACGGACATCTGTTGATCAGCGAATCTTCATTACGTGATTCCTGAAAAACCAAAATCCATGCAACGGCTTTAGCTACTGCTACAACACCCAAGTGTCCCCAATAACGATGTTCGATTGTATTCGTCCTAGTGAAAGAAATGCTATTTTTAAAACTTAACTTTAAAAATACTTAGAGATTTGTAGAATGTAGCGCATGATACCCGTTTTACTTGTAAACCAATTGCCATTATTTATGTTAACATTAAAATTAGCTACCGTGGATAAATAAATAAAGATTAATAAATCAAACCATAAGTGTCGTGAACGTATTATATAGCCACGTTCCCTCTGGACCTATTATATGAACAAATAACTTAAACTTCTAAAAGCAAGTCCCCTCCGACAGAAGATAAAGTTACATGGAGAAATTGATCTGATAAAAAGCCCACCAAATATTTATTTTTAAGCGCGCATGTTATATTTATAGGTTTAACTCTGAAGAAAGTTTTTCTTTTGCATTTCGTTATTTTTTATATTGACGATCGTACAGCTTGTTTGTGTTTACGGCTTAGCGCACGGGTATTCTCACTAGGTCAGTGCACCATATCATTTTCAAAACGCAAAATTATGCCTGACCTTTTAAAACGCAAGCTACCCTCCGAAAATAAGGCGAAGAACTTGAAGCTGTCTTCAGCTTTTGTGGCATTCTCGACCCCATTCTCGTCCCCAGAGTCCGCGATCCTTTTGGTCAGCACCAAGAAATCACGACCTCTGGCTGTTACCGATTTTCTGAGCTTGCGCAGAGTACTCATTTTCTATTGTCTTTTGACTGTTCATTGTTTCAACAGCCAATCATTATCAATCGTTATTTCTGTCCCCGCCAGAGTCCGAGATTCCTTGGTGCTGACCAGAAGGATCGCGGACTCTGGGGAAGGGAATGTCTCGACCCCAGAGCCTTCGCGTTTTTTGACTGTGAAAGACGCGAAGGCTCTGGGGAACTCTACGCAAGCGTAGCCAAAATCTGGCTACGTTGACTTGACAGCGCATGCTCTACAATCCAAATCCAAAATGGCGGCTCTATTGTTCTTGTGGCGTGTCTCTCGGGATATGCACGAGAGCACGCAAGATCGCTTAGTTTAATTAATTCAAATTATCTTTGAATGCATGCTGTAGTTGTCCATGAAGGACACTCCTACGTCCGTCGTTTATCATTAGAAATTTTATTGTGACCTAAGGGGTAAGTTCGCTTTCATTTTGCTGTCCGTTGTAAAGACTGATTCTAGGACTGACTGTAATTATATTTTCTGCAGTGATTTGACGAAAACTCAATTGTAAGCGGTCAAGTGGGCGCAATTGAAACCGTCCAAATCCCCGATAAATAAAACAATTGCTTTTTCGCAGTTCATCCAAACAATTATATGCGATCATATAGGTTGAATAGATCAGTATTGCAGCAACGGCAAATGTTTACGTTCGTATTATAGTACACGGTTTTTCGGGTTTCGCTTATGGTTGTGTAGTTCTCGAAACTTTTCTTTTCCGCGCCATTCTCAACCCCAGCCGCAGGGACTGAACTCGCGCCCCAAGTTCAATTTTAAGCGCGTAGCAGATTGACCAATCGGAAGCGTTTTTATTGTTTCAACCGAACGCCAAACACAACAGGCTCTCTCACAGGGTTCCCCAGAGCTCTTCTCGCCGTCAGTCATGCGCAAAAGAGAAGAGCTCAGGGGTCGAGAATGGCTATTGTGGTTACGGTATTCCATTAGCTCTGGGGTGTAGTAAGTTAACGGCGTTCAAATTGAAAATATTCTGTAGCAATGCATATACAGAATATCGGTCGAGACTAAAGACAAATACCCGTTCAACTGAAAACGTTTTGTATGCGAAGAAGAGCTTGCATAGCGGTAAGAACTTTAAACATGAACATGTTTAACTATGACATATGCGCGCGTTGTAATTAAAAGTTAGTATAAAGATATGTTCATTCCATTAGCCGCAGGGTTTCATATAACTAAATTTTCATCTGGCGTCCGTACGACTCCTTTTATTCTTTATAACGAACAATCCATGTTGTATCATTCCATGCTATGAAGCAGAACATCGAGCATAAACAATTAATACAATTTTTATTTGCTCGAAAATATACATAGGAAATTCACTGCCAGAAGAAAACTCCACCAGAATTTACGAAAAGTGCCTCAGAACGAGGCAAAGTTCATTGATATAAATACCAAAATTTCGGCGAGTGTCAAGCGGCAGAGCCTGCTGGTGAGCAAGCTAACCAATGAGTGCTTGATAAACGTGACGTTAATTGTAAATCTGACATATAATATAGCGTTTTTGACAAACTGAACTGCATCAAAATACAATTCAAATTATACCATCGTTTGTCACTTACAATTCGTTTGGCTTTGTTTAACGTTTCTTGGCTAAGTGTTGGCGGATTCAGCATCCGTTACGTTTCTTATATAACGGCTTACTTTTTGATGAAACTATGATGAAGATTCCTTTGCCCATTTCACTTGTTAGTGAAAACGATTGGTAAGTAACATATTAAGTGATTAAATGTGCGATGAAAAAGAGAAAAAATGATAACATGATCGATGTCTTGGTTTTTCCAATATGGTTTAATCCCATTCAGGGAATTTCAATTTCAACACGTACGCTGGTGCGAAATAACTAAAAAAAGCAAAGATTTCCTTGACATATTTTTGGTTTTACTTTTCTTATGCTTTTAAAGTTATTTGGAAATGTTTTGTTAAAAAAAGTCTAGTAACTGAAACTTCGAACTTTTCAAGTCGTAAACAGTTAATTTATTGCATTGCATGATGTCGTTTAATATTCTGTAGAGATCGTACCTAATATTATGTAAGAAAGCTGTTAAAATACTCTAAGTTACCAGATTGCCAGTCGTTTCCCAACGAAATTCGAATTGAATTAATTTCAATTTTCGATTTTCGGTTTTCGATTACCTCCAAAAGCGAAAATCGAGTTTCAATTTAGGATTTTCGTTTTCTGATTTCGCCGAAAAACGAAATTCGAATTTCAATTTTTGAGTTTCGTGTTTCGATTTCGCACGAAAATCAAATTCGAAGTTTTCATCAATATAAACTTCAGCTTCCGGTCTGCCTGAGAAGGCCTGGAACGGCAGGTGTTTTGGCGCTTGTTCTGTCGCACTTGGTAATGATCGTCACACTTTGTAATACCTGACCCTCTTTGTAATAATATACGCTTGTCGCATTTTGTAATACCTGACCCTCTTTGTAATAATATACACTTGTCGAGTTTTGTAATCAAATAGCTGTCGCACTTTGTAATAAAACAAGCTGCCGCACTTTGTATACTGAAATAAGCTGTCACACTTTGTAATAGCCGCCGTCGCACTTTGTATTAAATAAACTTTACCATAATTATTATTTTCAATTTATTTGAATTCCGTTTGGATAGTTTGTGGGCAAATAATCATTGTAAACCCCAAATGTAATAAAGTCCGGATCAACTTCGCGCCTATACATTTCTTAGAGTATGCACCGGAATACAGCAACAAGATTTGCACTCCAACAAAAGCTATCGTCTGTTCTGCATGATGTATTTGGCATGATGTAATTATTGTTAAAAAAAAAATGTATTTGACAAACAATTCGGCGACCTCTCTTCGCTTTTACCATCCTTGAAATCTGCCATGGAATATTTTTATGTTTTGCGGATTTTCCGCAAGCAGGCGAGAAATAAAAGAAAATAAGAGCGAAATAAAAGCGAGAAACAGGAGAAACCAGTTCACGTGCCAAAAACTTTCTGGCTAAAAATCGGCAAGATTCTGATTGGATAATTTTTGGACAGCAAGACGTTTAACAGACGATTCACATTAATTAGTGGGCGGCATTGGGTTGGGTGGTGTAATTTGTTCTAAGCACTGTACACAATGAAAATAAGAAAGTCCAACAATGCATCTACTTACATGAAGCTAAGAGACCTTGCGGAAGATGAATTCCTGTCCTCCTTAGTGCCCTCCCTCTCTTAGGAGGCAGTAGGTCTAGTAGGTTTTCTACAAACTGTCCAAAATAATTATTCTGGGAATCCTTATTACAAAGTGCGAAGGCGGTTATATTACAATGTGCGAGAGCTATTTTATTACAAACAGTGACAAGTGTTATTATTATAAAGTTCGACGAGATTATTACAAAGTGTGATAGGTATTACAATAAAGTGTGACGATTATTACAAAGTGCGACAGGACAGCGCGCCAATGTAAAGATTATTATAAAAGGAGCAGGGTCGAGATAAACACTCTGCGCATGCTAAGAAACGCAAAGAACCGAGGGAAAATATTCAGCGCGATATAACTCAGAAAACAATGGAATCAAAGAAAAAAAAAACATTAGAAACTCCTCAAGTTGCGAACTGACACGCGACCAAATTAGCATACTGTCGAGGGGGCACTGGTATATCCCGTCACAAACGAAGGTCACATACGAAAACAACTGTTAAGCGAATGCACCCTCGAGCACCCAGTCCAACCATCTGTCGCACTAGAAACATATTTAGAAGTGGTCAAAATCTAACTAGCGGAGATATAAATATATATGCCAAGAAGCCATTAAGAGTGACTGCCTGTTGGGATCGAGAATGGTCCGTCAACGACCAATTTGGCGAATCGCTGATATTTTGGCCAAAGATACCCTTGGGTAAACTATTTTCAAAAATCATATTTAAAAGTTCCAGCGATTTTTTAATTTTCAGAAAATCGCGAAAATTTGAAAGTGAGGTCAAAATGCGGTTTTTCGCTTCATCAAATGCCAAACATAAGGTGCAAGTACGAAGCACCGCCGAAGCGTTCAAATAAATCCAATTGACGCCAAACTTCACACAAAGTCGGAACAACTATTCCTATGCATTGTTCACTTGTAACAATTTTCAAGTACGTTGATATTGTAATTTTGCAAGCCATTTTAAAACCACCTCCGAAAACCGCTAAAAATGGCGGCAGAATATCGTTAATGTTTAACACCATAAAAATCCATCTGGTACCTCATTTTTCGAAACTTTTATTTCACAGCCCTAACATATGATTATTAAACTTTTACCATGCCAAGTTTCAGGGTCGAACTCGAAACGCTTCCCTTCGAAAAAATCCAAAATCTATGTAATGTGTTCGTGCCAAATGACGCAAGATTTAGAGACGAATTAGAGGTTAATCAACTTCAATTTGGCCCATAAATTCTAAAATTAATTTCAATCTTGGCAATTTGCAGCGTGAAGCTGGCAAAAATATCTAATAGCATGTAGCAGACGCATTCAGAGGCTTTAGAAGATATTGAAAGTCAAATTTGAGATAGAAATCTCTCTAATTTTACCATCGGCTAGTATTCGCAATGTACAGTAGTTACAAGTAAACAAACGATTGTTCGTCGATCGGTCTCAGGAGAGGTCAGGATGTCAAGAACAGTTCAAAGGTTCGGCAATGTATCACTGGAGCGAATATCTAGCAGAAGACCAAAATGTCAGTGTTGTAGTCTGGTAGTAATTTCAAAACAAATGGCGTCTAAATAATTGAAAAACAAGAAGCGAAACTATCCGACCCCAAACAAATAGACATCATTTAGCGCTAATTATTGCACGAAGTATAAGCCACAAGAAACATACCCAAAAGCCATACGTCCACCTAAGTGCTACATATTAGCTTCCACAATTCCAAGCTTTCTGTTATAAACATCAGGGAAAATCTGAATCCATTTTCTGGCGGCATATTCAGTACCATCGGCATGCGTATTGTCAGGCAAAAGTGTTGTTGACATTCGAGCCTCAACAAATGTCACGCAAGTCAACGCCTGAATTAGCTATCAGGCCTGGCCGCCAACTTTACTTTACAACATACTTCATTGAAAAACTCTGACAATATATTAGCACCATAATTATGTGAATTGTAATGAATTTCGGGGGATTTCTTGCGGGAAATGTCGGTCTTTGTGGGATCTATGTTTTTACAAATTATATGAGAGGGGGACCGGGAGAGGTGGATAATTTTTGCAGGAATATTTTTTTCCGAACATTTGTATAATCAAATATGTAAAGATCTTGCAACATTGGATTCCTGGCCATTCCCGAGATGGATTGTGCAGAAATTTTCATTCTTCTCATTCTTCATGTTTTTGCAAATTATGAGACGGGGGAGAAGTTGGGGAGAAGTGGATAATTTTTGCCAACCTCGTTCCCAGGGTCTCTCTTCTTCCAGCCAAACGCGA
The DNA here is from genome assembly GCA_029204205.1 of Desmophyllum pertusum. Taxonomy (NCBI): domain Eukaryota; kingdom Metazoa; phylum Cnidaria; class Anthozoa; order Scleractinia; family Caryophylliidae; genus Desmophyllum; species Desmophyllum pertusum. The sequence goes on along the minus strand of MU825455.1, from coordinate 133,181 downwards.
TTGAAGAAGAGAGACCCTGGGAACGAGGTTGAATTTTTGCAGGAATATTTTTTCCGAACTATTTATAAACAGCTATGTAAAGATCTTGCAATATTGCATTTCTGGCAATTCCCGAGATGGATTGTGCAGCATTTTTCATTCTTCGGATAGCAATACGGGATTATTTGTAACAACCTACACCCCCCCCCCCCCCACCCTCCCCCCCTTCCCCTTCTTCTCTCTTAAAAATTGCAATGGTCCATCGCTTATGAGATATGTTTGCTAAGTATGAAAAGGCACGAAATAATGACAGTTCTCGATAATTTACTTTCGGCACGTGCACTTGCTAGTAATGTCCTTCAGAAGTGCCAAGTTTGGAGCCTTGTTACGCACGAGTGGGAGAGCTCTATCTAGGCCCAGGCCTTCGCACACGCGTTGCAGCATCGGTAGCTTGAGTAGCTTCAGCGCATTGCACACACGTCGTCCTGATAGTACACGAGAGGAATATGCTGGAGCTGGATTATTTTTACTGCCTCCTTTGCCTGACTAAAATTAGTCTCCTCCTGTCATTCCTGGACATCCATCTCATCTGAGGGTCCCTTTGGCGCACTGCAAGAACTTTGGCGAGAGACGAACGAGGCGACCTGCGAGGTGGAGAATCAGTGCCACTGGCTCGTCGCATTTCTCGCGCAACAATCTCGGCGTCAAGCTTGCGGCCCGTCGTTTGGCCAATACGGAATTTGGCAAATAGGTATGACTGTTGCTTGTCGCTAAATCCATGCGCCTTCTTGGCTGCCCTGACTGACCCATCCCTGGTCATCCCTCTTTTGGAAAAAACAGTGACCTCTTGGTGACTTATTGGGGTTTTGAGGGAAGGTAATACGTGCTAATACGCACTGTTCACTATGCGCGCGCTCCAAAGGCCTTCTATTTAATCGCGAAAATAATTCGCGAAAATAATTAAGTGAGAATAAGGTACTTGTAAGCAGCCGTCTTGGGGACATGAATAATTCCCTGTTGCCTCGCCGCTATCCACGGAAACACCAACAGCCAAGAGGGGGCGGGGGGAGAGGAGGGGGGGGGGGGGGGCTGGGTGTTGGCGGGGAAGGTTGTTTAAATAAAATCCAGTGGTGCTATCCGGAGAAGAATGAAAAATTCTGCACAATCCACCTCGGGAATGGCCAGGAATCCAATATTGCAAGATCTTTACATATTTGATTATACAAAAGTTCGGAAAAAAATATTCCTGCAAAAATTATCCACCTCTCCCGGTCCCCCTCTCATATAATTTGTAAAAACATAGATCCCACAAAGACCGACATTTCCCGCAAAAAATCCCCCGAAATTCATTACAATTCACATAATTATGGTGCTAATATATTGTCAGAGTTTTTCAATGAAGTATGTTGTAAAGTAAAGTTGGCGGCCAGGCCTGATAGCTAATTCAGGCGTTGACTTGCGTGACATTTGTTGAGGCTCGAATGTCAACAACACTTTTGCCTGACAATACGTATGCCAATGGTACTGAATATGCCGCCAGAAAATGGATTCAGATTTTCCCTGATGTTTATAACAGAAAGCTTGGAATTGTGGAAGCTAATATGTAGCACTTAGGTGGACGTATGGCTTTTGGGTATGTTTCTTGTGGCTTATACTTCGTGCAATAATTAGCGCTAAATGATGTCTATTTGTTTGGGGTCGGATAGTTTCGCTTCTTGTTTTTCAATTATTTAGACGCCATTTGTTTTGAAATTACTACCAGACTACAACACTGACATTTTGGTCTTCTGCTAGATATTCACTCCAGTGATACATTTCCGAACCTTTGAATTGTTCTTGACATCCTGACCTCTCGAGAGACCGATCGACGAACAATCGTTTGTTTACTTGTAACTACTGTACATTGCGAATACTAGCCGATGGTAAAATTAGAGAGATTTCTATCTCAAATTTGACTTTCAATATCTTCTAAAGCCTCTGAATGCGTTTGCTACATGCTATTAGATATTTTTGCCAGCTTCACGCTGCAAATTGCCAAGATTGAAATTAATTTTAGAATTTATGGGCCAAATTGAAGTTGATTAACCTCTAATTCGTCTCTAAATCTTGCGTCATTTGGCACGAACACATTACATAGATTTTGGATTTTTTCGAAGGGAAGCGTTCCGAGTTCGACCCTGAAACTTGGCATGGTAAAAGTTTAATAATCATATGTTAGGGCTGTGAAATAAAAGTTTCGAAAATTGAGGTACCAGATGGATTTTTATGGTGTTAAACATTAACGATATTCTGCCGCCATTTTTAGCGGTTTTCGGAGGTGTTTTTAAAATGGCTTTCAAAATTATAATATCAACGTACTTGAAAATTGTTACAAGTGAACAATGTATAGGAATAGTTGTTCCGACTTTGTGTGAAGTTTGGCGTCAATTGAATTTATTTGAACGCTTCGGCGGTGCTTTGTACTTGCACCTTATTTTTGTCATTTGATGAAGCGAAAAACCGCATTTTGACCGCACTTTCAAATTTTCGCGATTTTCTGAAAATTAAAAAATCGCTGGAACTTTTAAATATGATTTTTGAAAATAGTTTACCCAAGGGTATCTTTGGGCAAAATATCAGCGATTCGCCAAATTGGTCGTTGACGGGTCATTCTCGATCCCAACAGGCAGTCACTCTTAAAGGTCTAAACAAAACCCTAATATTAAGATAAAGGCGCAGTAACTGTCATTATGAATAGAGAAGATACTATACACGAGGAGCAGATACAACTGGATGAGAGAGAAAACTACAATCCTCTAGCATGGTATCTGAAACTTCTCAGAAAGTCACGCACGCTCTACCATATCAACCATATTGATGTAATGACGGCAAAATGGCTATCCCTAACGCCAAACCCGAAGCGTATTCCAGTTTTCTTCATCCTTACTAAGATTCACAAACCAGACCAATCATGGCCGTATACAGTGCGAATTTCATCATTTGTAGATAATCCCCTTCAGCCTATTGCTAAAGTACGGAAATCGTATCTGAAAGATACTACAGATTTCATTATTAACTTCTTAGGAAAAACCAAGGTCGTAGAAAATACAGTCCTTTAATTTATTAACCGGGCAACTCCTGAGGCCGAGCCCGGATGATCATTTTTTTGGTGTCGAGCACTTCAGACCCGGCCCCCACTCACCCAACCCCTAGAAGACGTGAAGTTTATAAGCGTATTGAGTTTACTTGAAGGGAGTTGTATAGAAGGTTATAGAGCCATTTTGTTATCCGTCAGTGTGTAACTAGCATTCTGATGGTTAACAAAGACGCGTATGCGAGTAAAGTACTATATATGCTTCGGTTCATTTCTTTGACAATTTCAAGGAATTGGATTTTCCACCTCCTAGCCCACTCGGCTAACCCCAACCGGAACACCTAAATATAAATTATCCTATCTTAAAAACAGACGAATTTCTTTTAGCAAGTGCGGAGAATTTAAATGCTGAGCTTAGCAATAAAATACTTTAGAAACGTATCTTTATAATATTTCCACAAGCAGGAAACTTAACCAAGGAAGAAGAACTTCCATTTCAAAGACGTGTAATTGAGTTTAGACCCCAAAACTGCGATTGCGATACATACATTTTAAACAGACTTTTCGCACTGTTTAACAATGGAGCAGAGAAGAAGCTATTGCATGTGACCTTTTCGTCCGATGCTGTTTACGTGCTAAAGATAGTGTATTGACCTTTGCGTGCTATATAGGATAGCACGCAAGCATCAGATATTCACGTTACTCGCGTAACTATGAAGTGGGGGATCTGGATCCCGAATCACACGCCGATTTTTCGTAAATTCACGAATCACGTAACTTTTTCATGTCATTTCCCGAATCCCGTAGTTTTTAAATTTTTAGCTGTTTTTTTTTTCTACTTAGCGAAAAAATATGTTTTGTTATCTAAACAAGTATGTGAAGTTCATATTGGTTTGACTACGATGGTTTGTGTAAAGAAAATTGTGCGAAATCTGAGTAAACACTGGCAAAGAAATGTTGCACCAAACTCATGCAGTCTTTCCGGTATAAACTGGGTGTTTTCTTGAAATGCGTTTTATATAGATAGAAGGGTCTTCCAAAAGCTACAAATTAACTTGAATTGAATCACTTTTACAGAAGAACTGTTAATAATGTTACCTTGAAATAAGATGAAAGGGCTCTGCTCACTGTAGGTTGAGCTCTGCGGCCATGTGCGATCGTGCGCTCAGAGATACCAGAGATACAATTGACTTGTTTGTTTCAAGTTGTTCTAATAAAGATTGAATTTCATTCTCATATGGGACACGAAATATCGAAGACAGTGGGCTCTAACCGCCCGTTGCGAGAGTCGCGAAAGTTTCTGACAGGCAGTATTTGACAGATAACACACACAATGTGATGAAACATGTTGACAAACAATCGCACTTTATTTGATTTTCCCGAAAATATATCTGATTTATCTGTTGAAATCACGAATCACGGCACAAGAATTAAGCAGATCACGCGTCACAGGCAATAAAAAATTCCCAAATCACGGCTGATTTTCAGCTGTTTTCTCGAATCACGCGCTCAATTTCGGCCAATTCCCGGATTACGCACGACCCCTTCCAGACCCTGTTAGTTTTGTCACCGACATTTGAAAGAAACGTATGAAATAGAAATAAAATAAAATAAAGCAGGACAACTTTATTTGCCCGGTTTTAGCTTTTTAAAGCTTCTTGTTGAAACATTTTGGAGTAAATTTGATTTATCTCGAAAAGTATTCGTGCTATAAAAATGGAACTTATGTGGTGTATAAAGCATTCAAACATGTTTATATTAGTGACAATCGATCACGAATCAATTATTACATGTATTTAATATATAATTTACTGTGTAAAACTCTCGCCGTGATTGGTTCAAAACTGTCATCTATTAGAGTACAGACGGACGAATGACGTCACGAATGGCGGGAAAACACGCGCGGGCGCACTGCTCCAACAAATCCTTCACATCGCCGTCTCAAAACAGAGAACATTTTTCATCAAACTGGAAATATTACGTAGGAAATTCAATGTAGATCAATTAATACGAATTTTAAATCGGCTGTTCGATCAAGCTTGGCTAGAACTTGGAGGCAAATATAATGGACTTTTAGCTGATTGTGAACATAATCCGATAAATTAGAGCGGGATTATCATTCGCCGTTAAGCGACATAGTTCAAATCGTTTTTTCTCGTATCAAGACGGAATAGAGGTTAGTTTCTAAATATCTGTTTTTCGAAACATTCGCTGAATTGAGCTGTAGTTTATTTTAAGCCGTTTAGTTTTCAGAAAGTTTTATTTGGGTGCATGAAAACACTGTGGCCTAAACTGTTGACACAATTTTTATCGGCTTATTTCGCACATTCAAGTGAAAATCCGAAGCGAATATCTCCGAAATTATATAAAACGAATAGATCCCATTTGGCCGTGCGAGTAGTATAGGAGTTGGGGGTACTAGACCATTTTGAAAAATAGTCTCATACCACCCAACTCATATGCTACTTGCCAGCTGCTGGAATAAAATATTGGAATCAAATGCTGAAATACTAAAATGGAATACTAAAATGGAATAAAATATTGGAATCAAATGCTGAAATACTAAAATGGAATACTAAAATGGAATACTAAAATGGAATACTAAAATGGAATACTAAAATGGAATACTAAAATGGAATACTAAAATGGAATCAAATATAGGAATCAAATATAGGAATCAAATCTGGGAATCAAATATGGGAATCAAATCTGGAAATCAAAAATGGAAAATGGAAAAACAACACTTAGGTTTAACACTTTGGTTCAACACTTTGGTTCAACACTTTGGTTCAACACTTTGGTTCATAAATGGAAATCAAAAACTTCTAACAAATACCAAATACATAGTCTAGCGCTTTAACCTTGCATTCAGTATTGGAATAAATAATTGGAACAAATAATTGGAACAAAATAATTAGAATGAAAAAAGTTTATTGTTGTTTTATATTGTAATGCCCATATGCATAGCTTGTTATTCCATCTTCATGAATATATCTTTTGTCATCAAAACAACTGAGCGACACTTTGTTTATCTCATAACTTCCTAATTGATGGTTTTGACTTCTGATTGTTTTCATCTTGTGATGCATCTGCTTGTTGTTGAATAGTGTTTCCTTGTAGTTTCCATGTGTGATGTTCTTTTTGACGACATTCTTTTTGATTCCTTTAGCAGTCTTTCCTCCCTTTTGGTTGTCTTTAATGTAGCTGTACATCTTTGAACGCAAACCAACGAATTCACAAATGGGAACTCCTGCTGCTTCATCCTTGAATTTACCGATTACTTTTTTGTTTGTCTTGTCAAAATACTGAGAGCTTTCATTGTAGTCACTGTTATCAAATTTATCTTTGTCATTCCAAAAGTCTTGATATACATCTTTAGCTTCAATCTCATATGTGAGACTGTCTGTGTCTGTGAATAATAACTTGGCATTGTCTCCATATTTTATTTTAATGTAGTTGTAATGGAAATCATACATCAACGTCTTGCTTAAATCTAAGATACACATACCCACATATGCTGGTCTGTTAAGAGTAAGTGTTTCTTTGATCTTATGCACAGCCACTAAATCTTTGTTGAAGATCTTACTGCTGACATATGTTGGTTTGCTGGTTAATTTTAACAGTTTCTTTTCATCAGTCACTAATCTGACATCTACCCGCTTTCTGATGTTTTCCATGGTTTTCCCGAATACGCTGTTATTCATAAGTTTGAAGAAGTCCTTTTCAAAAGCATTTTTGGCATTCTTACGTTTTTCAGTATTGAAGTCAATATATTGTCTGAGCCAAGGGGTTTGATTAAATTCAAGGACTCGATGGACTTTTGTTATTTTTAAACCGAGATCCATATATAATTGGAGGCTCCTGTAATGTAGTACATATTTTTCTTTGTTATTCAACGTTGGAATTAATTTATGTACTAAGCCTGTTGATATTTTATATTCAGCTGAAATTTTTTTACAATAATTTGATAGCATGTCTTCTGTTACTTTTACCTTTTCTGGCCCTAATGGGTAGTCATTATGCAGATTATGTAATCCTTCAGGGTATTCAAGGTCAACTTCCAGTATCAAACCTTTCTTGCTTTCTTCAGTATACTTAGCTAAGTTTGTTTTATCAATCTGACTTTGGGTCATCCATCTAAACCCACCTGTTGGTAGATACTGACTCATAGCCCAACCGTATAGATTATTAGCATCGAGATACATAATATATTTTGAGGGTGCATTATCATCATATGTTTTCATGTATTTATTGTTTGCTTTTCCATAACGATTTGCTATATAGCTGATTCCACCGCGCATTCCCTTTTCAATAAACTGAAACATATCAATGTCAACCATAAGCTCTAATTCAATTCTTGTCATTTTCAACATTGCATCCCATGATAGTCCAGGACTGGTGAAATAATGGCAGGGGTCTAGTTTGTAGTATTCAAGACAAGTTTTCCTGAAGGATTCAAATACATCAGCAAGCAACAGGATGTCCGATTCAAGATATAAGTCATGATACTCACCCATGTTTTTCAAAGAGAATGTATTCCACACACTTTGAGCATGTTGATAGTCTTCAGTTGATATGTGGTTATCATTTAATATGCTGTAAAATTCTTCTTTTGATGGCAGCGCTTCATTGAACTTATCAAAACTATCCATGAAGTCGTAGGGGTAAACTCCTTTTCTTGTCATCAACTCAAACTTTTTGCCTTCAAATATTTGGGAGGTATATTTCAATGATTGTTGTGGCAGATTGCTTACCAGCTTTTCAAGACTAGAGCTCATGAATTGGAAACTATCAAGAAACACGAGATGATTGCCAAGCATGAAAGCCATGTATTTTTCCATGTTGTTTGGTATCGCATTGATATTCATCTGAACCTCTTCCCCTTTCTTGTTTTTGTATGTGTGCTTCTTGACGATGGCTCCAATCTCTTGCATTATGAAATGACTATCATACCCTCTTAGATTATGGAAGATAACAGGTATTTTTATTTCTTCTGGGCTTACTCTTAGTTTAAGATTACAGTCTTGATGTGCTGATCCTCTGAATTTACCATTAATATGACAATGATCTCTTACTCGAATATCTTTCTCAGTATATTTTTTATCACAAATATGACATACTTCTGCTTTTTGAAATTCCTCTTCATCTTCTTTCGTCATTCTTAATGGTTTGTTGAATGATTTTTTCATTTGCTTCTTGCAATATTTAACTTCCTGAAGCATTGCTTCCATAAATTTGTGTACTGCATTAATACCTCTGTATTTCATCACAGGTTTGCTGTACTTGTCATCATAACAACATACAATCTTATAACCATACCCACAGTCTGTATGCTTCTGATATGCTTCAGTGAAGGATTTATCATCAGCAGGTTGACATCCTTGGATCTTTTCTGTTATGGCCTCAAAATCAGCATATATAACAAATGGTACTTGTTGTTGTTTATTGAAGTTGTTGAATTTCAGAACATTATTATCCTTATCAGGCATTTTGATTGCTTGTGTTCCGTTTAATTGTATGCAGTTATCTGTGTGATCGTTTAATACTCTTTCAGAACTGAAACATTGTAGACAGTACATACAGAAGTGCTTTCTTTCCTTGTGTTTTGTTTGGTTGTACATGAATTTATTGAAATCTTTTATGAGAACATAATGCTTGTTGTCATCTTTGATTATCAGGAGTAGTTCCATGTGATCTTCATACTTTTCTTTCGATATGTATATTGGGTATGGTTTCTTTTCTTCATAACCGAATACGTTTATTCTGATGTTGTTATTTTTCTCAATCATGTTGAACTGTTTGATGGTTACCGGGAATGTGACTCCAGTGTAGTCCAATTGGTTGATATATTCCTTGTCAGATTTTTTAATTCGCTGAGGGTATTTAGCTTGTGGGCTCAAGTGTCTGATGTGGCACCATCTGAAGCATTCATCATCTTCATTCTTCATATTAATCAATCCCTTCGAACTGTTTCGGAGTTCTTGTGGTAGTTGAATATATGACGATCCATTCATTGGTTGGTATTGCACCACATTGAGATAATGACTGTCAACAGATTGAATAGTCCAACCAGAACCTTCAGATATCCATTGAGCTATCTTATTCAATATGAGGTCTTTTGACGCTTTCAGTGATTCAGCAACCTCAAGATTATTCACGATTGTATGAGGCACACTGTTGAAATAAGTGGTTTTGTATATTGTGTCTTTGTCAGTTGGTTTGATGAATGTAACCTTCAATGTTTCAATGAATTTCAGACCTTTCATAGATGTCAGTATATTTATGATGTGATATTCGATAGCCTTTCTTGTGTTTTGTAGTTGTGCCAGCGGGTCTTTGTTATTTTTAATGCCAATCTCAAAAGACTTTGTGTAGCCTTTCAGAGCTTTATTGACTTGTTCTATCTTTGTTCTTGGTAGTGGAACTGGTTTCTTAGTCCTCGGTGCTGGAACTGGTTTGTAACCATCCCTGAATTCCAATGATGGAAGGATTATGTTGTTTTCATACTCTTGTACCTTCTGCCTTACACTCTTACGAGGAGCTGGGATCGGCTTTATAAGTTGTGGTTTGACATTTTTGGACTGAGTTTGTGTTGTTTCAAACATTTGCAACAACAGTTTGATTAGTTGAGATTTGCTTAATTTCTCAAGATTGTTTTGGTTCATAAGATTGTTTTGGTTCATATAATATGTTGAGATAGTTTTTTCCATTTTATATTTTACTATAGTTTTTTTTCTTTAAGCCTTTTTATATTTTACTATAGTATTTTTTATTTTTGTCTTTTTTAAGTGCGTTTAAAATAACCCAAAAATTGAGTCATTTTAAACTGTGATTGAATTTGTTATATGTTATTAATGAGCTTCAGCATTTATCATATGCTTCATTGTCTTGAGATGACTCCATTTCCCATTATATCATAAATAGTGCGTTTAAACTATGAAAAATATAATTAAATTGTTATGAGTTTGTGAATTAAGTCAATTATTACACTTTCAGTCGAAGTCTCAAGCAAAATATCCCTTCCTTCATTATATGAATTATGGTATAAACAAAATGACATGGAACAATCATACTGATGATAATTTCCTCTTATTTTGATTCCATAATCCCGACGATAATAATCAAAATCAAACCCTGACAAATATGGTATGCTTCTTTGGTCTTCTTGATCTTGTACTTGTTTCTCCCTTATTTTATTTGAGTTTTTACTGAAATCATTTATATTCCTGGTAATGGAATATTTTATTTGCAGCTTATACAAAACCTCTGCATTACTGTTTGATTTGTTATATGGTCTCTCCCATATGTTGTTCAGGATCTCATTTCTTTTGTCCATTTCTTGTTGTTTTTTGTCCATTTCTTGTTGTTCTTTTGCATCGTTTTTTTCCTTTTCTTGTTGTTCTTCTGCATCGTTTTTTTCCTTTTCTTGTTTCATCTTATTTGCAATCATTTTGTTTATTGCATTGTTTCTTTCCTTTTCTTTAATAGCTTTATAAGGTAATTCATCAAGATGATTATAACAATCACTACATAACTCTAAATTTATTGATGCCAAATAACAACTTACATCAATATAAAAATTATATGATTCACCACAAAATTGGCATTTACTTTTATATTTATCTCGGAGTGAGCATACACCGCTATAATTTGTACAGTATAATTCATTGTGTGCTTTATATTCTAAAAAGTCTTCATGTGTATACGTAATGAGATCATAAACAATACATTTATCACACAAATACCATTTGGCATTTGAAAATGGCGGGTTAAGACGAAATTCTGCTTTGTTTAAACAATTTTTACCAACACAATTTTCTGTTTTACTCATTATATACTATTACTAAATATTTTTTTCCTTAAGTTATTTTTATGGTGCGTTTAAAATGACTCAATTTTTGAGTCATTTTAAACTATGATGGAATTGGTTATTACACGTTATTCATGGTTTCGGTATTTATCATATGCTTTTTTGTCTTAAGATGGCTCCATTTCCCAGCTAATGAGTAATCCCTATTTCCACATACTGGGCATCGCCATTCTTTATTCAACATGTACTTGGTCTTGCTTTGTGTGAGTGCTTGCTTCCTCTCTTCTTCAGTGAAATGTTTGATTGGTGTATGGATATTTTTCGGTCTTCCCATTATATATACTATATCTATAATTATTTCTTAAAGTCTTTTTATAGTGCATTTAAATCCTTCATTGGCATCCAGCTGTTAAATTCATCACTATACCCCTTCCACTTCACTAAAGCTTGTTTCTTCTTATAATCTCTCCGAATGACTTTCTCAATGCGGAATATATCTTGTTTCGCTTTCAATAATTCAGGTTCATAAAATGATCCTTCTATGGATTCATTATTCAAATCCTTCAATTTATAAGTGATTGGATTAGTGTATTGGATTTTATCGACTGTGAATACTTCTTCTGTCCAGTTTGGAGTATAGCCCTTGTCAAATACCTTCCTTTTATACTTTGATATTCGAACCTTATCACCAACTTTGAATTTCGGTTTAGATGATAGCGGCTCCATTTCACCATATAAATTGAAATATACAACTCCTTCATTTTTCTTCTTAGATGCATCAACAGGTGACATTTTAATGTTTGAATGTTTTGTACTATTGTATTCTTTTACCAACTGAGGTAACATATCTAAATATTGTGTTGTATTTTTAGCTGTAAACTGTTTCCACATCCTGTTTTTCATTGTACGATTCCATCTTTCAACAACTGATGACTTTGCTTCATTTTCTGTTGAATACAGTGTAATGTTGTGTTTATCAAGTAATGATTTCATATGTTTGTTATAAAACTCAGAACCTTTATCTGTCCATAAAAACTTTGGTTTTCTACCTTCTTTGAATATCGTTTTAAATGCTTCAGTAACTGTCTCGCCTTTTTTATTTTTTAATTGTTCAATCCATCCATACTTTGAAAAAACATCAATTACAGTCAACAAATATTTAACCCCTTTATTCCATTTGCTGAATTGTTGCATTTCAACCAGATCTGCAGCCCATATCTCATCTATTCCATTTACAATAACTCTTCTTGTTTTGAAATGCCTTTTGATTGGTTTATGAAGTTCATCGGCTAATTGTTGAGCCCAATCATTATTACTCAACGCCGTTTTCCGTTTTTTTGGCTTCTTTTGTTTAACACCAAGACCTAATTTCTGTTTAGTATTTATTAAATTACGAACAGCTGTTGAACCCCAAGGTTTATCTTTCCACGGTATCTGATCAATCGATTTTACCATTTTTTTATCACAAGCTCCCTTATCTTGACCACGATCGTAGCAAATATCATGATAAGCTGATATCTTATCCAATTCGTTTTTTGGATGGACTTTCCAATCAATAACCTCCCCAGTATCTGGGTTATATGATAATTGATCAGCAAGGGGGTTATACGGTCCCATATATTTGTATGAACCAGGCGTCCAACCTCCTTTTGGGCGTGGAAGTTTACCAATCAATTTATGAATATCAACTCCTTGACCATATTGGCTTCTATCATAAAGCGGATTCGTTGGATCACTTGTATCGGTATACATGCTCATATCATATGCGATTCCTTTACCAATCGGTGATATTTTCTTTGAAATATCGCTCGTGAACGAATCCAAAGCTTGATCCAAATAGTTATGCCCAACCTTTTTGATCTTAGATTTAACAAAATCAGATTTTACAGCTCGGCTCAAAGCTTGGCGGCCAACTAAAGATCCCATTTTCAGAGCTCCTTTGAAGAGCTCCGAGGCCAAATCGCCCCCATCTTGTGAGGGCATAACTAGTTTTTTGGCTGTCTGACGAACTTAGTCTTCTTGATACCACACTCAGCACAGGTACAATAAAACATCAATCTACCATTAGTAGTTTGTTGATAGCCAGATGGTTCCACACACTCAGTTTGTTTCTTCTGTTTAACACAATAACTTCTCACCATTATAATATTAAGTTACATAATATTTGTGAAATAGTTGATGATAAATCTATGATTGACACTGTGATCTCTTGGATCAAAATTTGAATTATGTATTGTTTCCAATAATGATACTCCTCTTTGACGTTCATTTAGGTAGTACAAACACCAATATCCACATAGAATGGAATCTCTTTCCTGTATTTCATCTCCCGAAAATATGAGGTGTTTTTTGCTTGTTGATAAATACGTTTTAACCTCATGTGGCATGGCTAAACCAAATGGGTCAAAGTATTCACAATAATTATCAATATTCCTGTAACAAACCCAATGAGTTCCGGGGCCTATTTGTGAATCTAAATTGATAATCCCACATTCTTTCTTTATGCTGTTTGGTAAATTATCACGACTGAATATACCCCTGAAATGTTTGATCTTGAGTTGTTTCAACCAGTGCATTAAATCAATGTTTGATAATGCTTTGTTTATGAATTTTAAAGGAGTGCTCCGAGCAATGGGATTCCGTTGAATGGGCTGTTTTTGCCAAGGAGAAGTCCTTTGCCTTTTTTTGCCTTCTTTTTCTTGGCTTTTTTGGGAGCCTTTTTTTTTTATCCCCATACCAATTGGATTTTCCCATGTTCCAAAGAATGGTGGAGGTCGTGCATATGGGAGAATCAAACCACCTTCTGATTTTGGGGCGGGAGGTGGAGGCACATAAACAGGTAACGATCTTCTTGAACGATTACTATCAACCTGCAATCCGTTTCCGGTTAAAGCTTTCACCAACAGAGGGATCCCGATAGATGCAAGAAGAGTGCCGAGAAACCCACCATTCTGTGTTTTAGTAGGTTTAATAACTAACTGACCACCATTTTGAAGAGCATCTAAAATCTTCTTTTTCTGTGATTCTGTTAAAAGATGCTTATACTGGATGAGTTGGTTGATCTTATTCTGTGGAATGAGAAAACCACCCGTTTGTCCCTTTCCAAAAATCTTGTCAATCCCTAAACTACCAAGAGCACTCATCGCACCAGTAGCAAGAGCTGGAACCGCCTTTGTGGCATATGGCAATAATTTCGTTCCAAGTGAGAATAGCGAGGACCAAAGACTCCCACCATGTTTAACCGCTTTTCTGATCTGTGTCTTTGATATCTTGATATCAACTCCGGTTCCATCCCTTTGTGATTTCGCGATTTTATTAATCTGAGTTTTTGTAAGCATCAATTCATCAGATCCATTCAATTCGTTTCTGGATAACCTGATTGTGATTGCAGAATTATTTTGATAAGCTTTTGCAAGCTTTGATCTCTGTCCTTCTGATAGACTGACTCTGTGAGGATGATAGGTTGTCATATCTTGTATATGTTATATGTTAGATAAAATTCAGGTTTTATCTAACATGTTTAATTAATAATTTTCGGTGTCTTTGTTTAAACATGCCTGGTATTAGTTGAATATATTTAAGATCTAAACAATAGCTTGCCATTCTTCTGCACAAGTTCAACGTCTTGTTCATACAAGGTAATCGCATAAATGGAATAGGCTGTAGCAGTTATTCCTGAAAGCTCATATTTGAACGTCAATTTCGTAGTACCGTCTTTGATGTCCATTTTCTGCTTTGTGAGGTCAAAGTACAAGAATGGGAATATAGAACCGAAGTTCGTACGACTCAGAAGCGTCCCTTCTCCATATTCGTTGTTAGCGTGGACGTATTTCAAAACATCTCTGTATACACGCGATGGATCTGATGCTGGTGTGTATTGAACATCTGGATATTCGTTTCCATTACCAACCTCAAGATGACAATTCAAAAGAGTTCGAGGATTTGTACTCACCGAAAATGTATTATACAGGAACGGATTTTCTGTTTGTACGTCTACGTTTGTGTCATTTAAAATGAACACAAAAACATGACGAGGTCTGGTTATCCCAGAACTGATTTTGAAATTACCAGATCTCTGTTGTGAACTGTTGGATCTTTCCACATTCTCACGGAGATAAGTCCAATTTCGTGTTTTAAGAAATTCACTCATATACAAGCTTTGACCCTCTGAATTAAAAGTTATTCTTGGAACAAACAGCTGCATTCGTGTGATGATTACCCTACAATCAGAGCCATCCTGCCAAATCAAGTTATTATCGCTCTCAATTTCTAAATTCAATTCCACTCGGGTGTTTGGCAACAGCTCACTCGCCAGACCTTCGAAAAAAGAATATCTGTTTAGCGATACTTCAGTATGAACAACAGTGGACAAACCAAGAAGAGCTTTTCTGCTTGCAAAGCCCTTATTATAGTTAGCTTGATCCTTTCCTTCCTCAGCAATACGAGTGTTATCAATATAGTAAAATTCATTTGAAGCCGTACTTGATGCATAAGATGGACTATATTCAAGCAAGTTTTTGATGTTTATAACATGGTTACTATCATTGCAGTCGTATACCTTCTTACCGTTCAACTTGATATCAAAATTCTTAATAAAACTATGACTCCCGTTGACTATTCCATTATGATCAGTAGCAGTAATAGCTCCACCGTCAGCTGTCTTGTTAACTTTAAAATCAAGCGATATTCGAGCATTATACCAATCAAATGGGGTTACCTCTCCCGAATTGTCAACAACGAATCGGTAGCCGTCCTTTTTCTGCCTTGCATTATTGCCAACAATCGTATTCAAAGCTGTTTCCAGTTCGAATACAACATCTTCGTTTCTTTCAACAAATTTAGGATTTCTATACATATATAATTAAATTACATAATTTTCATCTTACGAAGTTTCCCGCCTGAAAGTAGTTGATTAACTCTTTCATTTATCTCATAATCAGATAATTGTGATGATTGTGTTGGCAGGGTTGGTAGTGATGGTGTTTCTTTATTATTTTTGCTCAATAGTTGAACTATCTTATCACCTGCCTTTTTTGTTGCAAAATCACCAGCTTTAGTTGCAGCGTTTTCAAATGCTTTTTCAGCACCTTTTTGGATTCCAGCTTTCAATGTTTTTTTTACTGTCTTGCCAAATAAATTACTGACAATTGATTTCATCACATCTGATACACCCTCCCCATAAATGTGTGTTTTCACATATCGATCCGTTTCTGGGTCATAATGTTTCTTGTATTCACATTGTCTTGTCATTCTATATTCTTTGGTTAGATTAAATAGGTGTGGATCTCAGAATCAGTGTGATATACCAGTCGATGCCGTTCAAAATCACAGGCCTATTGAGAGCATCTGTGATATAGAATCTCATTTGACTGATACATGTATTATCAGAAGCTACTGGACTAAAGAGAGCCCTTCTCGGCTCAAATGTGAATGGGAAACTGCGCGTCAGATTGTCAGTTGGAATCACACATAATGAATTGCTGTTTTTACCGTCCACAATACTGTCTGTAATAGCATCAGTATTTATATATAAGGAGTCGATGCTATTTGTGATGTTGGGGAGCATTGATCCATACTCCGTTACTGTAATAATCTTCTGTTCAAATCCAATTAACTCACCAAATACATTACCTCGTAGATCAAGCTGATAAATATTCTCAATTTCAATAACTACTTTATATGAAGACAAAACGAATATGATATTGATGTTATGACTACCTTCTGCTGTTTTGTGGTTTTTAGTGTCCATGTATTGATGTAAAAAATCATTAATGTCGTCGTAACTATACATCCCAGCAACAAAAGTAACTGTTTCCCATGACTGGCCTCCATCGGTTGAATATTTGACAGAATCATTTCCATATATTGGAGAAATATTATGCCAACTATACGTCATTGTCAGACGATCTACAGCTAGTTCATGATGCATGCTTGAGTTTAATTTTAAAGTCGGGTTGAATTTGATTATAAAATCTTCAGTTTTACTTCGTCCTACCTTGACTCTGTTGATAGATGATATGTGAATCGCCCTTTCGTTCATTATACATATTGTGTATATTATTTTAGCACATATTCTTTCAAAAGATTATTGAGTTGCTTGTTATTTAAAACACCTAATTTGTTTAATGTATGTGCAATTTCTGTGAATTCATCTCTTACACCATTATTTCCTGCCATTATTGACCCTCCCAACAGCTCCAGACGTGAAAATAAATCATGTGGGTTATTATAGTAGACGACTCCACTACCCATCTTTTTGTATTTTTTGCTTGTTTGATGTATTGGAATTTCACTGATTCTATTCAAGTCGTCAAATACTGTTTTTGATAAAGTACTATATTTCTTTTTACTATTGAACCTCTTAGTGAGTAGATCAAGTGTATCAAAATCAACTCGTTGATCAAATACTTTTTCACCATCTTTGTAAGCAATTAGTTTGAGCTGGCCGTATAATTCAGGCATATCGATGATTAAATTGCCATATTTACCATTTTTTTGGTTGATCTTGTATGCATTCCGTTTTGTTTGTGTATATATACCCTCTCCGACTTTTACAGTTTTTGTACCCTCTTCAACTACACCTATTCGCTTTCTGTATTTTTGTATAGCTTTAATCTCCTTACTATATCTATCTATTTCAACTTTATTTTTCTTTTTTGCTGGTTTTGTTGTAGATAAACTCCCTTTTTTCAGTCCTAAGTCTTTATTCAATTGCCCCGATTTATCTAATATTTTACCAACCGCGTCCGCATCTTTTATAGTATCTATAAAAACTTTAGATGGTAATGGTAATTGATGTTTTTGTATAATTGTAAAGTCTTCTGGTGTAAAACCATTATCTAGATCTGACACCATTTTTATTTGTTCACCGCCAGGTCCCGTCAATGATAATTTTTGAACTTGCTGATAATATGGGACTATTTGCATTTCTTTTGCTTCTTCCCTCAACTTACTTATTTCATCGATTTCTTTTTCTAATTTCTCAGTAATCGGTTTAACTTCTTCTTTTTTTTGTTCATAGACATCCTGCTTTGATGTTTTATCATCTTTGATAACATCACGAACAATTTTGGTTAGTTTTCCTGCTTCAATTTTAGGAATAGTAAGTCTCTTATATCGTTCTATATCCATATATTATTACATTATATTAAAACTTATCTCAACTTATCTTAACTTATCTTGAAAGATAAGTAAAAGAGAAAGAGGCGGCAAAGAAACATTCATACCAATCTTATTTTTAATATAACAAACTAATATAATGGATATACCAAATTACGATTCTAGTGATAGTCGACAAGATAATTTCAAACAGTTGTATTCATACATGCCAAAGAGCACATTTCGTATGCTGATTTGTGGAAATAGCGGTAGTGGTAAAACCAATCTGTTATACCATACGATTACGAAACCGCTTGTTTACTATGATCAAATTCATTTGTATGGGAAAAATCTTGAACAGGATAAATATAAACACATGGTGGATACAATGAATGACATTAGTAAACAAGTTGGTTATGATGTTTTAGTTTCCAGTAATGATCAAATTATTCCCGTAAATAATTTAGAAAATCAAGATATGCAAAGAGTTGTTATTTTTGATGACTATGTATGTGAGAAAAATCAAAAGGACATAGTAGATTATTTCATTCAAGGACGACATAAAAACTGCAGTGTTATCTATCTTAGTCAAAGTTTTTATAAAACACCAAAATATATTAGATTGAATTGCTCCCATTATTGTGTTTATGATTTTCCATCTACTAATGAAAGAAATCTGATATCAAGAGAGCTTGGTGTCGATAAGGAAAAATACATTGATGCTACCAAAAAACCATACTCATTTTTATATGTCGATAAACCAATGAAATTAATCAAACGAAATTTTTATGGGGCTATTTAATCTAACAAATTAATATAATGGGATTATTCAATGAATATAGCAGTTCAAGCAGTGATAGCGCAAATACTGGAGGTGTAGGGTCTAAGGGACCTGCGGGTCCTCAGGGGATAGGGTTCAAACTAGATTCAGCTGGTAATTATGACATGCAGCAGAAAAAAATCAGCAACTTAGCCGATCCCACAGAATTTAAAGATGGAGTCAATTATGCGACAATGAAAGCACAAAGTTTGCTTTTAGATGGTACAAATCATATGACAGGGAGTTTTAACCTATCTGGAAATGACATTGTCGATTCTGGAAATATTGGTATGAATAGGACAAAGATTGTTAATCTAGAAACCGATGATCATGACTTGACCGCTGTAAATAACGTGGCGATGAAAAGCCATGTTGATGCTGCGATTAAATCAAAAACACAACTTTTCATTAAAACAGATGCAATAGGAAACGTTGATATGAAAAACATGTTCATAAGCAATCTGCACGACAGTGATGCTGAAACAGATGCCACTAACCTTCGTAGCGTCAAACTCTTGCTTTCGGGAGCACATGTCAATATTGGGAAATTGTCAACTGATCTGGATATGAATAATAATAAATTGGTAAATGTTGGAGCACCTATTAACAACACAGATGGTGTAAATAAGGGTTATGTTGATTCCCATTCTGGTACAGATATCAGCGTTCCATTGACTCACGATCTCAATATGGGAGGCTATTTGATTACTTATCTCAAAGAACCAACAAAAGATAATGAGGCTAGTACGAAGAGTTATGTCGATGTTGGTCTTGCAGAAAAACCAGACAAAGACGAAGTTATATTAATAAAAAATGATAAAATGATTGGAAACCTCGATATGAATTCTAAATATATAAACAATGTATCTACCCCGTCTACTCATCTTCAAGCTGCTAATAAAGCTTATGTAGATCTGACCGCTCTTTCAGTATTAGGTGAAAATAAAATGCTTGCAGATATAGATATGGAAAATCATAAAATCAAAAATCTGGCAACTCCTCTCAGTCAAGAGAATGGTGCTGCCGTCAATGTTGCCTTTGTTAGTGAGGAATTGAGAAAATCAAACACGCTGATAACTATTGATATGAAGAAATATGTTGATGAATCTCATATTTCAAGTTCAAACAACAAAAAAGATTTCTTTAGATATTTGATGGAAGACAAAAAAGAATCGGTGGATGAACACAATATTATCATTGATGGAATTGTCAATTTTAGCAGGTCTCCGCACAGTTTGAACAAAAAAGCTTATAGTCTAAAACTCGGGATAAATTCTCAAAAGAAATATTCATCAAGAATCGGTTTTAATATGTTGAAATTGCCTGAAGGAGAATTTACTTTCGTAATCGAATTTTTTCCGCCATCAATGACAAATGTGAGTTTGAATGTGGTTTCAACGTCTTTGAATATTTTACAACAAGCAACAAAAAGTTTTCAGAATTATACCAGATCGATCATTCATATGCATAAATGGGCACTTACTCCACCAGAATTTATTTATTTAGATTTAAAATGTGACGGATCTTCTTCAAGTCCAAGCCAGGGGCAAGGTTATTTGATTGTTTATGGTGTATCCGGCCATCAATCTGATATAGACTCTAATATTTACGATACTGTTTTTGTCATTGAAAATGGTAATATGGTGATGGAGACTAATCTAGACTTGAATGGTAATCAAATAAAAAACTCCACGCATTTCTTACATGGCATTCTAAACACAAAAGATGGTAATAAGACCTTTTTATTAAACGGGTGTGATAAATTAATTATACCTAATTATAGTCAAATTATTCAAATAAAGGCGATGTATTTCAAATTTGCCGCAGAATATGTCAGAATCAAATTGAAAATAAAACACGGGTTCATTCTTCAAACCGTAAATAATTACACATCACCTTCGACGACTCAGCTTCAGACAATAGATATAAATCTGAAGCTTACATTTGACCATTTGGCAATTGAATTAACTTCTGAATCATCTGATGAAGAAATATTGTTAATGGTCGAATATATAATACCATGATGAATTTAATCGAATCAATATATATATGCCAAAGAGAACTGAGAGCATTTATCAATTCAACCATATCGACAAGAATCTGTCGCATGAAACAATTGACGAAATCAAATCACTGTATTCATTTTATCATAAAAAATGGTGGTGTTATTTGAAAGCATTTAAATATTTTAAACGATTAAATATAATAGCAAATGTGACATCTGCTTTGTTGGTTGTCACAGGGACTATTGCCGGTAGTGTTACTTTGAATCCAGTTATTTTGGTACAATTTCTGGATCCGGTTTATTGCTTAAGAGCTTTGTTGAATTGAAAAATTACTCAAGAAAAATTGAAATGTGTAAATTTGCTTATACAACATATCAAAAGACGTTAGTGGAACTAAGATCTTGTCTTAGAGGGGGTCATTTTGATGACAAGCTGTTTGTAAATGATATGAAACTTATTGATGAGATAATCATCGATATGTGCCCTATTGTAGTTAAATTCGAAAAAGCAATATGCTGAGAAATTTACATCTGAATAATCTGTAAAATCTCTGTCTGCATCATGATGTCACGGAACAGCAGTACCGCAACGTCACATTATTTCTTAATTTTTTTCTTACAAAGCTTCGTTGGTTTGCTTTCAATATACTTCAAATCCACATTTTCACATATATCCTTCCATATGGTATTATATTGTATCAGGGTTTTCAAGCTATTGGGTAAGTCAAAATATTTATAACATGGAGATTGTAATAATTCAAATAGCTTTCGGAATATGAAATGACATTTTATTGATCGTTTTCTATTGCCGTCAAGTAAAACACTCCCGATCTTCGTAAACATCACATTAATTTTGTATCTATCTTTGGACGATATTTGAATCTTATGTTTACAGCATATATCATTTAATACATTGTTTAAATGGTATTTACGATGATACACCGATTTCCGCCTTATATTATACATGTTTTCATAAAAATCAATATAACCAGGCACTAAATCATAAGAGTCTACCGCACCACAGTTTCGACAGACATTCATTCCATCAACATTAATCATTTCTTCATTATCACAACATGGTTCATCATCTTTACATGTTACATTTTCAGCTAACTCTTGATCACAGAAAGGGCAGATAATCTCTCCATCTTCCTTCAAGCCGTTATGAATATTCTTATCACAATTCATTCTATACTATTAGATGAGATTATATTTTAAGTACAATAACAAACAGATGCATCATACAATGAAGACTATACGAAGCACCAATCATCAACTTAAAAGCTATGAGCTCAATAAAGTGTCACTCAGCTGCTTCGATGACAAAAGGTATATATTGGATGGTATAAATTCATATGCTTATGGTCATTACAAAATCTAAACAACCACAAAACTCAAAAAGTTCAGTTCGCTGATGTCCTTACTATTCTTGTGATTCCGTTATTCCGTTATTCCATCCACAGTAATAATGACAGTGTCAGCATCTACCAGTCTTTTTTGTTTGCGTGTTAATTTCACTTTCGTCTTCACATCGGTAAGCCTCTTTTTATTTTTAAGCTGTTGAAGATAACGGCGTCGCTTCCGCTCTTCAGAAACCATCTTCTTTGCCTCATTAAACAGCGCCAAACTCTTCTCAAATTCTTCTTCGAGAACATCCAAGTCAGCCTTCGGTAAATGGTTTTTAAAATCTTCAAGATTAACATTCAATTCCACCTTTGGTGTTTGATAAATTTCCAAACATGTCTGATAAGACTGTGTCATCACATCAGTTGAATGAATAATTTTCTCTTCCAATTGCGCTTGTGAATAAACCATTGTAAAATAACAGTTTCACAAAAGTATCCCTCAAAGTCGCTTCTAAAACCAAAACCAACTTCGAAACCAAATTGAAAAATAATTCATTCAAGAAACAATTTTGACAAAAAAATGGAAGTTCTGATTGGTTGGTAAAATCATATGATTGTCTCATGACTGTCTCATGATCTGACATGTTCAGACCTGCTAGCGGGGGAATTCCCAAATATAACATCCAGTTTTCCGAGAATGTCACGCAAAGGAAATCACGCAATGAAATAAACGCATCATTTGTTTTAAATAACATATAGTTTCATTTGATTTTACCATTTAATATTTCCATATTTTGATTCCCATATTTTATTTCAGCATTTGATTCCAAAATTTGATTCCAATATTTGATTCCAATATTTTATTCCAAAATTTGATTGCAATATTTGATTCCAATATTTTATTTCAGCATTTGATTCCAAAATTTGATTCCAACAGCTGGCAAGTAGCATATGAGTTTGGGTGGTATGAGACTATTTTTCAAAATGGTCTAGTACCCCCAACTCCTATACTACTCGTGCGTCTGTACTCTAATAGAGTACAGAAGACGTCAAAACATGACAAGAACAACAAGGACCCTCTCGACTACGTCTCGTGGTTCGTAGTTGTTCTTGTCACGTTTTGACGTCATCTGTACTCTATTAGAGTACATACGCATGGCCAAATATAATCTTTTTGTTAAATAATATCATGCCAAAATAACGTCATACTTTAAAAATATCCGCCATATTGGATCCGCCAACTTGGATTTTTAAATAGTTCAGAAATGTCAGAAAATCGCCAAGTTTGATTTGAAAAAATCGAAAACAATATCAGGATGCAAAAAATGCAAAAATGTAAACTCCTTTTTAAAAGCGGAAATCTCATTAAAATTAAGCTGAAAACACCAAATTTGGGTAAAACGGCCTGTAAAACTTGGTTGCCATGGAAACATCAAGTCATGTGATCAAAAAATTGACACACCAAAATGTTTCCAGATAACTTTTAGGAAAATTCATGAATTTTGGCTATGATTGCTTGAACGCTCTTAAGTGCGATACATTTGAAATCAGCGCGGGCACTTTCTGCCCCCCCCCCCCCCCCAACCCAGGCAGAATAGTGTTAAACTTCTGAAAGTCCCCTCCAACAGAAGATAAAGTTACATGGAGAAATTCATCGATCTGATAAAAAGCCTCCCAAGTATTTTTTTTTTCATAAGCGCGCATGTTATATTTATAGGTTTAGCTCTGCAGAAAGTTTTCTTTTGCAATTCATTACGGTGTTAATTTTGTTTTGACGATCGTACAGCTTGTTTGTGTTTATCACTTAGCGCAGGGGTATTCTCACTCGGTCAGTGCACCTTCCCGTTTTCAAAACGCCACAATGCTGAAAAAGTGCGGTCATTTTGGCCCCTTTTGGCAAAAACCGTGCGCAGCAAATAAGCTCGATGTTTTTCAATGCAGCCCGTGATATCGCACACTCAGAGTTTGACTTTATTCCATTGTTTATTCACCGACGTTCCAGAAAAATGTCTTCGATTTCCTTTGTATTTACTTTACACTCCAAAGTAGATTCAAATTGGATATGCGCTGTGGGACCGTAGTGGCTCCCTCATCGGTAATTTAGTTAAATTGCCAAAAAACTGATCATAGATTTCTGCCCATTTTTTTTGTGTGTAATGTAGATACTGTTCTTATTAAAATTAGGAAATAAAAAATGGGGGTCACTGTGCTTGTTTAGAAGAAAACGACCATTTATTTCCCAGCCAAGCTTAGCCTGAAAGAAATCCTGTAATGTTCTTTATGTGCGCGCGCTCGTACTCGCGCTAAATGACGCGTGGCGCAATAAATTATGCGCAGTACGGATGCGCAATGCAATTGTAGGGAATCACCTTAAACACTTGCCTTATTAGGGAAAGTGGGGGAGGGGCATGAAGATGCAGCATCATTAATGTGAGAAAATTCAAGGCCCCCTTCACGCTGACATCAAATTTTCAAGGCTCCCCCTCCCCCAGGGAGATGCGGCCGGGCCACTCCACCTAAACCCTGAGCCTGTTCAAGACACAAATCTCTGATTTTCCTTCCCTGTATTAAGATAGAATTCCGATTTTGAGACCCCATCTAAGATATTTAACTCAAAATCATACCCTGTTTAAGACAAGAACAGAATAGTGATTACAAATCTATTGACAGCTTATGGAGTCACTGAGCTGTTTGCTCTACATTGTAATTGCGCCAACAAAAAATGGTACAAATTTGGCTTGTGGTTAGGTTTTTATAAATTAACCATATATGCTTATCCTGATTAGGCCATGTAAAGATTAACCATATATGCTTATCCTGACTGTTCAAGACATAAGGCTTGCGCGCGCCTAACAGAATAAAAACGGACAACGGTAGTGCTTTTATCGGATTTTTCATTCTATTACCTTTACAGTGATATATAGTTTTCTAGGGTTTCTTCTATAACAGCGCGCATAGGAAAGATTTCCCGGAAGGCGCCCTCGAAGGTTTACAGTAACCTTAACCATATATGCTTATCCTGACAGTTCAAGACATTAGGCCATGTAAAGATTAACCATATATGCTTATCCTGACTGTTCAAGACATTAGGCCACGTACAGATTAACTATATATATGCTGATCCTGACTGTTCAAGACATTAGGCCATGTAAAGATACCCTGTTTAAGACAGAAAGTGATAACATTGATACCCCGTCCAAGACAAATAAAAGATGAAAACCATACCCTATTGGGAGGCACGTCCCTGTAAAGGCCAGATAAGGGAGTACCCCCCCCCCCCCCCACGGGTAAAAACCCAAGTAATATTAAAAGGAAATTAAACATAGAGGCAACAATGCAGATACCAAATATATACACATGACTATATTTATATTCATCATTATATATATTTCTTCCACTGTCAATAATTATACTACAGTCAAACCTGTATTAAGCGGTCACCTCGGAGAATGGCAAATTGACCGCTTAATTATAAACACAGGCAGTCAATAAGCCAATAAATATATAAACACAGGCAGCCAACAGACCAACAATTATAAACACAGGCAGCCAACAAATATATAAACACAGGCAGTCAACAAACCAACTATTTATAAACACAGGCAGCCACAAATTATAAACACAGGCAGATAAACAAACCAACTATTTATAAACACAGGCAGCCAACAAATATATAAAACACAGGCAGTCAACAAATATATAAACACAGGCAGCCAACAATTTATAAACACAGGCAGCCAACAATTTATAAACACAGTCAACCAACAATTTATAAACACAGGCAGCCAACAACAATTTATAAACACAGGCAGCCAACAATTTATAAACACAGGCAGACAACAATTATAAACACAGGCAGCCAACAAATTATAAACACAGGCAGTCAACAAATATATAAACACAGGCAGTCCACAAATATACAAACACAGGCAGTCCACAAATATATAAACACAGGCAGCGAACAAATTATAAACACAGGCAGTCAACAAATATATAAACACAGGCAGGGAACGATTATAAACACAGGCAGACAACAATTATAAACACAGGCAGCCAACAAATTATAAACACAGGCAGATAAACAAAACCAACTATTTATAAACACAGGCAGCCAACAAATATATAAACACAGGCAGTCAACAAATATATAAACACAGGCAGCCAACAATTTATAAACACAGGCAGCCAACAATTTATAAACACAGGCAGATAAACAAACCAACTATTTATAAACACAGGCAGCCAACAAATATATAAACACAGGCAGTCAACAAATATATAAACACAGGCAGTCAACAAATATATAAACACAGGCAGCCAACAATTTATAAACACAGGCAGCCAACAATTTATAAACACAGGCAGCCAACAACAATTTATAAACACAGGCAGCCAACAATTTATAAACACAGGCAGACAACAATTATAAACACAGGCAGCCAACAAATTATAAACACAGGCAGTCAACAAATATATAAACACAGGCAGCGAACGATTATAAACACAGGCAGCCAACAAATTATAAACACAGGCAGTCAACAAATATATAAACACAGGCAGTCCACAAATATATAAACACAGGCAGTCCACAAGTATATAAACACAGGCAGCGAACAAATTATAAACACAGGCAATAAACAAACCAACTATTTATAAACACAGGCAGCCAACAAATTATAAACACAGGCAGTCAACAAACCAAACTATTTATAAACACAGGCAGCCAACAAATTATAAACACAGGTAGATAAACAAACCAACTATTTATAAACACAGGCAGCCAACAATATATAAACACAGGCAGTCAACAAATATATAAACACAGGCAGCCAACAATTTATAAACACAGGCAGCCAACAAATTATAAACACAGGCAGATAACAAACCAACTATTTATAAACACAGGCAGCCAACAAATATATAAACACAGGCAGTCAACAAATATATAAACACAGGCAGTCAACAAATATATAAACACAGGCAGCCAACAATTTATAAACACAGGCAGCCAACAATTTATAAACACAGGCAGCCAACAACAATTTATAAACACAGGCAGCCAACAATTATAAACACAGGCAGCCAGCAAATTATAAACACAGGCAGTCAACAAATATAGAAACACAGGCAGTCCACAAATATATAAACACAGGCAGCGAACAAATTATAAACACAGGCAGTCAACAAATATATAAACACAGGCAGCCAACACAATTTAATTATAAAAACAGGCAGCCAACAAATTATTTATAAACAAAGATAGTCAACAATTATAAACACAGGCAGTCAACAAATATATAAACACAGGCAGCCAACAAGCCAACAATTTAAAAACACAGGCAGCCAACAAATTATAAACAGTCCGGCAGTCAACAAGCCAACACTTTACAAACACATGCAGTCAACAAGCCAACAATTTATAAACACAGGCAGCCAACAAACATTAAGGGAAACCGGAAGATGTTTTGGGTGTATTTCACTAGTTCCGATGTCAAGATGATGGTCCCGCCACTTGTCCCGAAGAAAATTCAACACAATTCCAAATTTAAAACGCAACCACAAAACAATAGCTTAAACAATTTGAACGCACAGACAATATTTACAATAAAGCTTGTACACTTACGATCAATTAGTGAATAATAGCTGTATTAGCTATGGATTTTTGTCTATTGTAACACTTAAATGGCGTCCCGAAGCTAAATTGAGTAAGCAAAGCGAAGATCGGTCGCGGGAAACAATGGAAAACCTCCATGAACTCTGTATTCAAATCTTCACACTTCACAACGCCACGAGGCTCAAAGCATCGGCAAAAGCAGTCCTGATTTCTCCTCTCTAAGATATGCATATTCCACTTTATAGGCAGTCCAGTTTCTCTAGGCTATTATATTTCCATTTCTAACGTTTAAAAGGTGCATAGGTCATTAGAATTTCAGTGCGGGGAAAAAGTATTTAATCCTTTAACAAGTAGAAGTAAACATTTTTATGAATTGCTTATTTTGAAAAAAAGCTAGGGTCTCAAGACTTTTGTCTGGACGACACAGCTCTTTAATAATAATAATAATAAAAGCTTTATTTAACCTGGAAAAAAATCTATCAGCATTTATAAAAATGCTGGTCTCAACAAGATGTCCAGTAATAAAATCTAAGATTAAGATTACAATATATATAATTTACTTTTAAATTTACTTTTAAAAGCTTTTCTTTATGTTAGATCTATTTCGTCTGAAACCGTTTTGTAAAGAGTTTCCAGTTTAAGATTTTGAACGATATATTACTAATCATCGCTTGGCCAAGATAGGATATGTACCAAATGACCTTTGTACATTTTGTGTAATTGAATCAGAAACTATGTACCACCTATTTTATGAATGCTTTTGCACAAGCCAAATCTGGAAT
Organism: Desmophyllum pertusum; assembly: GCA_029204205.1. Lineage (NCBI taxonomy): Eukaryota > Metazoa > Cnidaria > Anthozoa > Scleractinia > Caryophylliidae > Desmophyllum > Desmophyllum pertusum. The sequence continues at coordinate 104,654 of MU825455.1, read as the reverse complement.
GAATTTGAATCCTTTTGGTATTTTCGGCTTTCTGGTAAAACGGGTGGACCTTACGTTACAAGATGTGTTACTAGGTACATTAGATGAAGGAACGGAATTGTTGAATTACTTTATATTACTTGTAAAACTACACATTTGGATCAGCAGGAAACGTGGTGTAAACCCTAATTTGAGTGCTTTCAAGGAAATCGTTAAGGTGAAATTTAGAACTGAGAAATATATAGCTATGAAAAATAATACAGAAAGAGTTTCAGGCTAGATGGCAACCGTATATAAACAGTAGATTAGAAACTTAATTTTGCTTGAGCTCTTTATATTTACTCATTACAATAACAAGGCATGTAAATTTGTTAATGATAGTAATGATAGGTGTTATTAATATTATGTAGTTTTGAACTCAATAAGGTTGAAATAAAAGTGGAAAAAGGACTTTTACTTCAGTTTGTTCCCCCGTGTCTAACGTACTGTTATATTTAACTGGAATTTTAAAAATATATCATTTAATTTCCCTTCCCGCTAATTTTCGAGAATGAAAATGAAAGTTCCTTTTTTTTCACACGTTCGTCAAGAACATTTTGGCATATTATACACGGACGCGTATCATGTATAAATAACATGATTTAATTAGCTTTTATACCATCACAACAATTTCTAATATTTTGAAGCACAGTGTTTTAACTACAGTAAAAGCTCCTGTAAGCGGATACCCTCGGGAAGCAGAAAAAGTGTCCACAACTGGAGCTGGCCGCTTACGGGAATGAGTCTTATTAAGCGGCCATTAGCAGTATAAGGGATAGCTGGCCGCATACGGGAGCTTTTACTACTCACACTAAACAGGATAAATGCGAAAAAAATACCATAGCCAGTGAAATAACAAAAAAAAAAATGACAAAACAAACAAATATGAACACAATGAAGAAAAGTAGCGGTGTGAAGTTCATTGGTTAGAATAAGATTCGTGCTAACTGTATAGGATTGTTCATTTGGGGTGTCCGCATATGGGAGCTTAGAAAACAACAGAAGAATTCGAGAAAAATCAAAATTGTACCCCTCGAAATTGTCCGCGGCCGCTCACGGGAATGTGTAAGTACAGAGTTTGTATGAGAGTTCAGTTGGGGTTTTGCCGGTCAAGGTGGCCGCCAGTAGAGCCGTCCGCTTTCGAGAGTGTCCGCTCATGCAGAGAACTTCAACTGTATCTGCGTAGCCTGCGTGCAGACGTCTCCTATTTCCTTATTTCACGCGAAAAAGTGAAATACAGTCGAACCCCTATTATGGCCTCTTAATATAGGCCTGGGCTTCAACTGCAGGAGATGTCTGTACGCAGGCTACTGTAAACGAAAGATGAATATTTGTGAGCTGATATTATGTTTTTCCACAAATTCATTTAAACATTTGTTGTGCCCCTGTCGAAATCACTTTGACGGTGGAGAGACTTTGTCAGACCATAGCACCTGTCTTTCTTTAACAGGTTATATTTCTAATAATAATACATTAATTATAACAATTCAGTAGATGGTGATGAGCTTGAGATTGCTATGATGTGATAGTTGATTCGGCCGCATGCAACAATCACATCATAGAAATTGAGAGCGAATATTAATCTAATTGTGTTTTTATTTTATTTTTTTAATCATAATACAACAAAACAAATTCATAATCAATTCATATGACAGCCTGGGTATTTTGTTTTCACATTACTAAATACTGTTTAGTGTGAGCAGTACAAGCTCTCGTCATCGGCCACCTATCCCTTTAATACTGCAAGTGGCCGCTTCCAGTTGCGGACACTTTTTCTGCTTCGCGAAGGTGTTCGCTTACGAGTGTAGTTTGTATTTTATAATAATTATTCCACTACATGTAAATGCTCCGCAGGTTCCTTGGACTGCATCTTATAAATAAACAATTTCTTTGCATTAGGCTATTATTCTCTTTTCAGGAATTAGTCAATTTATGTATTCTGGACTCTAAATAAAATATTATTTTTAAGGCTACGACTTTTATTTATTGCAGTTATGGTTTATTTTTTGTTCATTGCTAGTCCCAGTACTTTTCATTCAATTCCCGGATTCCGCATGCGTCTAAAAAACCAGACGGCAAAAAGAGGAGACGCAAGTAGACGCACGTTTTGAAATATGAACTTGCGTTGGTGGCCGGAGCCGCAAGTTTACTCGCAAGTGCACGCAAGTTGCTAAGAAAAAGCCATTTGAATGCTCCCGCGCGCGCTGTAATTCAATACTCAAAGTGAACCAAAAAACTTGCATTGGGTGATCAAACGGTGAAAAACTTGCGTCTACTTTCGTGCAAATTAATTGATCTTGTTTAATAAAAATAATCCCAAGTCGTCGCAAGTCCTGGCCAAGCGGAGTCGCATGCAAGTATATGTCTATGGCCAGGGTTTAATGCTCGAAACCAGTCTGCGGTTTCTCGTGTGAACGGACTGCTCCTGTTCATTTACAACGACATTGCATCTTTGAATAGCTACAATAGCTTGCCCATGGTGCTGACTCTGAGTTTTAACGCTTGCTTATGAAATATGCCCAAAAAGGTATGCAATTGAAACTGACTGCCGTTTTCGATTAGAAACAGCTGTTAACTCTTAAAATAGACCCTTAAAATATGACGTGATACATGATCTACGAAAGTCCCTCCAATCCAACGTCTTTCTAAAAGTTCTGTCTTCCTGCTTCATATTATATGTTGTCTATCCTGTCTGGCATGAATTAATTAACCTGTCATGATAATCACCTTGAAGCTGTGTTAAGTTTAGCTGCTCAAACCATTGAGGTGAGTATAACTCTTATTAATGGACATCCGGATCATTATAATGTTTTAATTGCTTGTTATCTCATGGTCGATGTTAGCGGCCGTCTATCCCGACTGAATTCAAGTCAGTGAGACGTATTTTAACACGGTGATCCCTGTCACTTGAGCGATGATTTCAAAATTAATTCCGTGCACGCTGACGAGCAAAAAAATTAAAGAATGTCCAACAAGAAAGTCACGATTTTGGTTCCAAAAATCGACGAGTTGTGGGCAATAAGTAGCAGCACGTTAAGTTTGTAAAGACACGAATAGCGGACACATTTAATGTCTAAATTATATTTATTTTTCTTTATTGGAACAAGACGGGCGAAGTTTTTTCACCTGCACTTTAATCTACTTCTTGGCAATGTGCACCCTCCGTGTCGTGAGATGTTTTTTCCTATTCCTTTTAACCCTAAGTCCCGATCTTAAAAGGGTCACGGCATTTGTCTCAACATTCTCTCAAGATTTTTTGAGTCATACGCATGTTGAGAGATGTTAAGACCATGCCCGGTCAAACGGCCTCAACAACGTCTCAACATTTCCAGAAGAAAATAGTTGTTTTGAAGATGTTGAGACCCTGAAAGTTTTAAACGAATTTAACTCGTCAATTCACAACCATGATCTCTCAACATTGTTGAGCCGGAGGAGCTGTCAAACGGCCTCAACATCGGCTCTCAACAAATGTTGAGAGAATGTTGAGAGACAAATGTTGTGACCGCTTAATCGGGGCTTTAGCCGCGTAGGTGATGCAACTTGAATATCTCCCTAGTTAGAGGTAGTCATTCAAAATTATATTTCTTTAGTTGTCAATGTCGGTACTTAACTAGACTAGGACTTTTACTTTAAGTGGACTATAAAACTATATAATTAATTTAATTATCCTTCCCGCTAATTTTCGAGAAAGACAAGTTTATAAAGGTACAAATAGAATGCTTCGTATTTAACGTCTAAATTATATTTATTTTTCTTTATCGGAACAAGACGGGCGACGTTTTTCACCTGCACTTTTGTTTCCTCTTGGCGATGTGTACACTTCGTCTCATACTCTCATACTCTCGTTTTTATTTATTTTTAATTTTACCTAATAGCCGGATTAGCCGCGTAGGTGATACAAAATTAAACTCTTGAACTATATAGTTTAATTCCCTTCCGCTAATTTTCGAGAATTAAAATTAAAGTTATTTTAATTTATTTTTCACGCGTTCGTCAATAACATCTTGGCCGACTTTTTCCGCTTTTTATAAAATTATTATACGCGGACACGTATCATATGTAAATAACATGATTTAATTGGCTTTTATACCATCACAACGATAACAGCAGCTATATAACCAAGATAATTATAAAAATTACAATTTCCTCGGTTGTGATTGGTTGAAAAAACTCCTATTTTCCACTGATTTGCTTTGCCAAGTTGTTATCGGACAGTTTGTTATCGGACAGTTTGTTATCGGACAGTTTAATAAGCCAATAACATTTAAAGTTCTAGTTTAAATCAACCAATCACAGCCTTGGTTAAAATAACCATAGCAAGAGTATGAACACTCTCTCTGCAAAATGGATAATTTGTTACCCTTCCCCTTGTCCCTTGAACAATGACAGTATTGGAGAAGGCAATGATGATTTTGTCTATCCTATGGCACAAATGTTTTTTGCCAAGAAACCAGACGAGTTCTTTTATGGATATCTTGACAAGTTCAGATGAATTTCAGCCCTCCACTACATCGTTTTAAAACTGCAAACGGAGGCAAACATCCATCCGACTTCCGGTGAAAACCGCCATTGTTCGACAAAACACAACAACAACAATGCAAGTAGACCAGTCTCGTTTCCCACTTGTGTCGGATGAAGAAATTTCGGAAATAAATGAAACGGCAGACTCCAAAAACAAGCTAAAACACAGTTCGAGCAACCAAAACATGAATGACAGTATGGGCATGCACAATGGTGTAAAGCGAGAAACATTGATGTCAACAATCCAGCTCGACAAAAACATGTGCGGCTGTCACTTCTCCTCCATCAACAAGTCGTTTGCCAATGCACAGTTCGGGGCCAGCTCCGTCAAATCCAGCAGCTGTCGCAGCTGTGACGAAAGAGAATGTCTGACCATCAGATAGTTCTAATCCTGAGTGAGTTTGTTCCTTCGAGAATCCAGCCGTCTTTGTACAGCATGGCTACGAAACAGAATATCTCTCGGCGCCATTTCAAGTTTACAACAACGTACTGTGTGTTCAACACGAACAACGTCAACCAAAGACCCGAATAGCCAAGGAAGCGAAGAATCATTGACTCTGACTCCGATTAGTTTACAGACTTTACGTACAGCTTCGAGTCAGCTTGTTTAAAAATGTTGTACTTTGAAAGAAAAACTGCCCCGCTGAGCGTTCGTTCAACAAAATTTTGATAAGTTCTGCGCAGTTCTCGCATGGTTGCGTATTTGATTGACACAAATATTTATTTTTCGCGAGTTACTTAGCAACCGACAATCTCGCTATTTATAGAGCAAAAAAGAAAAAAGAAAAAGTTGGCCCGTTGACATAATTTCCCTTCTTCTCCTTTCCTGGGAAATTGTAATTTTTATGATTAATTGGTAATGAGACTTCGTGTCGTCCAATTCTGTCTGTAATCATACTCGTGATAATTACAGACCGAATTGGACTCCACTCAGTCCTATTACCATTACTAATCTACTCAGAAACCATGTCTTCGATTTCTAATATTTCGAAGCACAGTTTTTCAATTATCTATAAACGAAGAATGACTGTTTGTGAGCTGACATTAAAAAACAATATGAATAATTTATTATATGCCCCTGTCGAAAGCGGTTTGATGGTGGAAAAGACTTTGTCAGACCATTGCAGCTGTTTTTAACAAGTTATCTTTCTAATAATCGGTAATAAGACATTAATTAACAACTAGTAGAATTGTACCAGTGTTCTAATGCAAATGCAATTTGATTCGCTGAGCTACTCGTATCATCCGTTAGATTACGAGAACTCTGCCCCAGCTCTCATCCTACCGGTTTAGCCGAGCCACTCGACCGAGTCTTTTAGTCACGGAGAATTTGGGCGGATGACGTAATCTGCCCAACGTCGAACTTGTCATTAATTTAATTCGCTGAATTTAGTTCGACTCATGGCCTAAAGTCCTGGCCAACAGAGACGCACGTTTTGAAATATGAACTTGCGTTGGTGGCCGGAGTCGCAAGTTTACTCGCAAGTGCATGCAAGTTGCTAAAAGAAATCCATTTGAATGTTCCTGTGCGCGCTGCAATTCAATACACAAAGTGAACAACAACAAAAAAAACTTGCGTTGACTGGTGTTGGCCATGGGTGATCAAACGGTGAAAACTTTTCGTCTACTTGCTTGCAAACAATGTTGAGTTGTTTTGCCATTCCACCCATCCACGACATGTCAACATTGTCTGTGGGGGAAGGGGGGGGGGGGGGATGTAATAATGAATTAAAAATTGAAACATCTTTGTCTCTGGGTGATATTTTGTTAAGTGTCTTAAAGACTTTTGGCCAGGATTGTAGCTTGTCCATGCACGGTGACTCTGAGATGGAATCGAAGGTTTTAACGTTTGCTTATGGAATATGCAATTGAAATTGGAACAGCTGATACGGGATTCAATCGATCCAGGAAATTATCCAATCCCACATCTTCCTCAAAAATCTATTTATTCAAGCGCTATATAATTAAAATTAAAGACATTTTTCTTTTTAGGGATACTTTTTGTTAGATACCATTTTATTATTGTTGTTGTAAAAAATACGTCAGCCAGTTTTATTTTGTTCATATAATTTTATAACTGTATTTCCTGCTGATGTAGGGCGCATTGAGTATTAGAAATGCGCCATATAAAAACCTAGGTATTATTATTATTTTTAATATATTGTCAATCCTGTCTCGCATGAATTAATTAATCACTTTATCATCAACTTGAAGCTGTGTTAAGCGGTTCAGCTGCTCAAACCATCGAGGTTAGTATAACTCTTCAATTTTCTTAAATGGACATCCGAATCATGATAATTTTTTAATTGCTTGCCGTATCTCGTAGCGGTCCTCTATTTCGAACAACTCATTTCGGTGAGACTTATTTTAACACGGTGATCCCTGTCACTTGAGCGACGATTTCAAAAATTAATTCCGTGAATACTAACGAGAAACAAATTTAAAGAATATCCAACAAGAAAGTCACGATTTTGGTTCCAAAAATCGACGAGTTGTGGACAATAAGTAGCAGCACATTAAGTTTGTAAAGGCGTAAATAGAATGCTTCGTATTTAACGTCTAAATTATATATATTTGTCTTTATTGGAACAAGATGGGTGAAGTTTTTCACCTGCACTTTTGTTACCTCTTGGTGATGCGCGCACTCCGTCTCGTGAGATGGTTTTTACTATTTCTTTACCCAGCTAATAGCCGCGTAGGTGATGCAAAATGTTTCCCTAGTTAGAGGTCGTTATTGAAAATTATATCGCCCCATGAAAGGGAATCCGGAATCCGGAATCCAGCATATTTTTGCCTTTGGAATCCGGAATCCAGGCCTTTGGAATCCGGAATCCAGCCTTTGGAATCCGGAATCCAGTCTCTGGAATCCGGAATACAAACTCTTCTGAAATCCGGAATACTACAACAAATCAGAACCCACTCCCCTCCCCTCGGCCTCCCCCACCACCACCACAACAAAAAAAATGTTTGATATCTGGTCTATTGTCATGCATTTATATATCATATTGTCAACACGGCGCATGCTTCATTTGTTGACGATCCCCATTGACATATTGCCTTTGTGATCGTGACCTTCCTGACCTTGAAATATCTTCAAATGCAGTGCGCGCACTTGCTAAGAACTGTCAACACTGTTCGCGCGCAGGAATTGTTTGGCCCCATGCGGGGTTTCGCTTTTCCTGTCAGTCGGGAGTAAAATGCCTAAAATGGTTATCAAGATACAAGAAATTATAGATAAATTCGGTTGTGGTGGAAGCGGTAGAGGGTGAGCCTGCTTGAAGGTGAGCCTGCTTGAAGGTAAAATCGAAGCTAAACCGTTAAACATTTTTGTCCAGAAACTCCCCCCCTGGGAGTAACAATTACAGGCACCCAGTTGATTCTGGCGATCGAGAAACTCGAGCTAGTCGTGTTCCCTGCTTCAACTGTGAAGATGGGGAAGCATCGAAAAAAGCATAAATCTGAGCGGGAAAAAGGTACGTAATAGTTTTTTTGATAATTGTGCGGAGTGTTGTTTAGAGTCATGTTCAGAAAGGTATGCGAATTCATGTGTCGGATGTTAACATCAAGAGAAATCTTCGAGCAGCAATTTTGAATTCGGTCGAATTATTACTTGAAATTCCAATCCTTACGAAATTTTTCACGTACTCTCTGCCGATCTCTAGCTGTCACGTGCGATGATTTACACATGTGCTTTACGTACAAGTGCATTATTGAGTTATATGGCGGGAAGTTTAAGAACACGAGAGAAGACCCTCAAATGTGCTCTGTTCTGTTACTGAAGCACACAGGAAGCGGCGCGAGCACGAAAAAGTGTAGGGGAAACACGAGCCGATAGGGGAGTGTTTTTCCCAACTTCTTCTCCAAGTTTCTTTAGTTGTTTCATGATAAAATATATATCATTTTCCTCACAAATTTGCTTTTATTTTCAAAACAAACTTAGCGGATGGCGTGAGCATTCGTGAGCTTCCGCGCTTTGTAATCTCATAAGCACGCGCGCGCACGTTGTATCAACCAATCAGAACGCGTGTTACATTGGTACTTTATTCTCTGCTTTATTATGAAACTCGATAAAGCACGTGCGTGACTTTGGGCGCGTACTTTAGGGCTCGAATTGACCAATCAGAGCGCGCGTTATATGACCAAAATTTTATAAAAGCAAATAAATGCTGCCCGAGGAGTTATCTGAGTGTTTGTGGACTCAAAGAACGAAACTAAAATTAAATTCATTGCCAACATCATACAGAATCGATATGACTATACCGTCTTTGTTAATTTCCTTTCTGACCACGATCCCTGGTTTAGGGTTTAGTAATACAGTTGAGTAAATTTCATTATATGAAGCCGGGTTTGATAGTGAATTTTAAGACCGGATAATAAATGTTTATTATTGTACATGTATTTATAAAAACAACGCTTTTTTAAGAGCGTATGCCTGTAATAACCAAGAATCGAAAATCAGTGGCGAAAATTCGAATTTTTTTTTATTTCGCCAAAACATCCCTTTGGGTGAACTAGTCCAGGGAAAAATATCAAAAAGTTCCAGCGATTTTTTTTTTCGGCTGAATTTTAGAAAAGTTCGAAAATTATGCAAATTAGCTGTTTTCGCCTTGCGAAACGGCCGAATCGTCACGCAACTTTAGGAAGATGGTGAAAGCGTAAAACATTCCCAATGGACATCAAACTTTGTAGACGTTTTAATATATTGCTGGACATTAAATGCATATGAAAATTTTTTAGAAATTATATTTTAAAATAATTTATTGGCCTTTTTATACAGGTGTATTTTGAATGTCTTTGCGAGAGGCAAACTGAAGGCAAAGTTTGAGCGGTCTAAACGACGTCTGGTACATAACAAATTAAAATCAAAACAACATCAGAATAAACCTTATTTATTATATTTTTCACCTGGAAAATTTGGACTTTGGAAATTAAGTATTATTCCGTCAGTAAAATAAACCATCATACCATGTTAGCGAGTAGAATGTGACGCTAATCACGCTAATTGCGGAGTCCTTTCTAGAAATATATTTTCTCAAGAGTTTCTATAAGAAAAACAAACATGAAATAACGTGTTGGTACTAGCTGCAACTCTTCTCTGATATTGTAAAATTTAAGCACAGCCTTTACATGTAATTTTCTCAGTGTAGCGTTGAATCTTGTATCTCCGAAACCGGCGGCTATTTAACTAAATCAATACATCAACTGAAATGAACAACGGATACCCTCGTATAAAATGTTGCGGTTTAACCAAAAGACCAAAACTGCTTCAAATACGCAGCGATATATTTCTAAATAGGAAAAGGCTCAGCAATTGTGAAACTTTCGATTGTAAAAGACCGGATCAGCCAATAAAGATCAATATACAACTCAAAAGAATGAATACCTTCCAACTGTGAAATAGGCCGGTTACATGTATCAAATTACGTACTCCTTGTGTTTTAAATAAATTACCAATGTTACCTCAAATTACCCACGGTTTCTCAAATAGACAGAAAAAATATAGAGGAATAAAGACATTCTATAACTAAAACGAGCACAATGTATTTTGATCGTCAACAAACGATTAAAAAAAATTACTCACCCAAACGTATACCTTGAAGTAACGCATCTTCAAAAAGTCACGCAACTTCAAAAACGTTAATTTGATAAAGATTCTAAACATGTAATTTAAACTTTAATTTCGGATCTGACTAGTTCCTTTCTAGTCGATTGGGACACTTGACCAGTTTTAACTTCCACGTTTTCACCTTTGAACCCAAATCTAATAGTCTATAAGCGAGCATTCGAACATTCTTCTAAGAGATGACCAGAGATGCCTGGACTCTGTAGCTGAGATTGAATACTATGAAGTACACTGATTAACCTGAACAAGAGGATATTACCAAGAATTGGTAATGAGTGGCTCTCCATTTGTCGATCGATCTCAGCTACACGGGAATGGCCTCGTTTGAGAATTGTAACCTGCGAGCAGACCCAATTTTGAGATCCATCAACCATAATTCCATACAATAGTGCACAAAACATACCCTTTTCGGATAAAAAAGGCCCACCCACCCACCCACCCATCCATCCTCCAGGACGTAGGTGGCTTTTAGTCTGTTCTTTCACATGCACATTTGAACGGCTTGAATTGCGTCTACACGTCATTCTAATCAAACCTTAATATACTGGAAGCAGGCAGTACAGGCCAGGCATTTTACACACGTAGAGTCTATTGAAAATAGGGAAGAATTGAAGAAAAAGCTTGTTTCACGCAAGACGTCTAAAAAAACCTCATTCCTTTGATCTCCTTTCTGCCCCAAATTATCTGGAATATAACTACAGTCAAACACCTATTAAACGGTCACCTATTAAGCGCCCACCTCTATTAAATGACCGTGCCTACCTATTTGGCCGTCCCGATGAGTGTTCCGCTATTGTTTTTTACCCCTATTAAGCAGCCACCAGGAATTTAGGGTAGTACAACTGGCTAAAATGCTCCGAAAAAGGACCCTTTTGAGAAACTGTTTCAAATCCATTTCAAATTCCATAGAAGAAGTTGTTAAGTAATTTTTATCAGAGAAACAGATTCTGAAATCGACATTTTCATTTTCGTAACGGGAATGTGTGAAATTGATTACCTCGCAAGCGGTGCAAAAATCAGTTTTTTCTAATTTTTAGGGTTATGTTTTAATTAGTAGTCATAATTTTTGTTTTATAAACAGTTATGAAGAAAATACATTAAATATGAGTTAGCCGCAGTGAAACAGCAAATTCGGTGTTAATTATTAACAGGCATTAAAATCAAGGACATGACTCCCTTAATTTTATTCAAATTGAATGTTTTTTTGCGGCTAAATGCAGGAAGATTACTTAACATGTGGACAAAAGCTGTGCCAAATTTCGTCAGCATTGAGTTTTTCCTAGTGGCAATTTGTTAAATTTTATCACATGTAAGTCAAAAAGACGGCGAATTCGACGAATTCAGCCAGTTTTTCATCGCGATTTCTCTGCAAATTGATCCGCCATCTTGAGCCTTGTACTACCAGCCTGATCAACATTAGCACACACGAAAAATAATCTGGAATGTTGTGCGAGACTCCCGTGAACAAAATACCCAGAGCGCATGTCCTTAGCTTCCACCGTTCGATACTTACGTCTGCAAATCCAAGATGGTGTCTTAAAATGGCGCCCCAGACAACGAAAAACCCGCAAAACGGTGGACTCTTATATTTTGGAATTGATCATAATAATGTTTTATCTACCAGCTGGCTGTAAACGAAGGCAACTTTATATTTTACGACTCACCCAATTGTACTACCTTAATACACGTAGCCGTTTGGCCTTGTTTTAAAAAAGCTGATGACAGATAAGAGTCCGAAATAGAAGGTGACAGCTGATAAAACAAATTTAAAAAATGCACATTTATTGTATCGTCTTGACGTGATTCCACCACTAATCTTTAGATTTTCTACCACGCCTTATGCTAATTTTATGACGAACCCCTTTTAAGCGGCCAACCGCTTAATATGAGTTCGACTGTATATTGCAGTGTATTTGCCAGAACTTAGAATTTGATGTGCCTTTACAACCCATTCGACGTAAAGCGCCATACATTGCCTTACGTAATGAAGCTGTTATTAGTCAATGCACCTGCCAGCTCACTGACTGACCCATTAGCCGATCAGTGGGAAAATACTTCGGATTGGCTACTGCCAGTACATACATGTCATACATAAATGTTATGGTGGTTCAGGTTGCCCAACCGATATAAATTATAAAATTTGTGTTTAACTAAATTATTATCCCATAATTATCATAAGTGCGCCTGAGTGGTATGCCATTTCCGCCGTACGTTTCGCACGCTCAAGGAAGGTGGGGGGAGGTTGGTGGTGTTGGTGGTGATGAAGGGGAGGGGGGGGGGGGGGGGGTGCGAAGTAGGGTTTTTGATATTTCTTGTGGAGAAATTTCCGGAGATTTGACCATTATGATACAAACAAAACAATATCCGTCAGTGTTAGGGCTAATTTTCGGTAATATCCTCTTGTTCAGGTTAATGTACTTCATAGTATAAAATCTCAGCTACAGAGTCCAGGCATCTCCGGTCATCTCTTGGCCAAATTGAAAACGTGGAAATTGAAACAATGATCAAGTGTCCCAATCGACTAGATAGGAACTAGTCAGAGCCGAAATTAAAGTTTAATTACATGTTTAGAATCTTTATTGAAGTTGCGTGACTAAGATGCGTTACTTGAGGTGAGTCATTGTTTTAAAAAAAAATTGTTTGTTGACGATCAAAATACATTGTGCTCGTTTTAGTTATAGAATGTCTTTATTATTATTATTAATAATATTATTTCTGTCTATTTGAGAATTTGTTGAGTACAATGATAAACCGTGGGTAATCAGGTAATCTGAGGTAACATTGGTAATTTATTTAAAACACAACGAATACGTAATTTGATACATGTAACCGGCCTATTTCACAGTTGGAAGGTATTCATTCTTTAGAGTTGTATATTGATCTTTATTGGCTGATCCGGTCTTTTACAATCAAAAGTTTCACAATTGCTGAGCCTTTTCTTATTTAGAAATATATCGCTGCGTATTTGGAGCAGTTTTGGTCTTTTGGTTAAACCGCAACATTTTATACGAGGGTATCCGTTGTTCATTCCAGTTGATGTATTGATTTAGTTAAATAGCCGCCGGTTTCGGAGATACAAGATTCAACGCTACACTGAGAAAATTACATGTAAAGGCTGTGCTTAAATTTTACAATATCAGAGAAGAGTTGCAGCTAGTACCAACACGTTATTTCATGTTTACTTTTCTTATAGAAACTCTTGAGAAATATAATTTCTAGAAAGGTCTCCGCAATTAGCGTGATTAGCGTCACATTCTACTCGCTAACATGGTATGATGGTTTATTTTACTGACGGAATAATACTTAATTTCCAAAGTCCAAATTTTCTAGGTGATAAATATAATAAATAAGGTTTATTCTGATGTTGTTTTAATCTTAATTTGTTATGTACCAGACGTCGTTTAGACCGCTCAAACTTTGCCTTCAGTTCGCCTCTCGCAAAGACATTCAAAATACACCTGTACAAAAAGGCCAATAAATTGTTTTAAAAATATAATATGTAAAATATTTTCATATGCTTTTAATGTCCAGCAATATATTAAAACGTCTACAAAGTTTGATGTCCATTGGGAATGTTTTACGCTTTCACCATCTTCCTAAATTTGCTTGATGATTCGGCCGTTTCGCAATGCGAAAACAGCTAATTTGCATAATTTTCGAACTTTTCTAAAATTCAGCCGAAAAAAAAATCGCTGGAACTTTTTGATATTTTTCCCTGGACTAGTTCACCCAAAGGGATGTTTTGGCGAAATAAAAAAAAATTCGAATTTTCGCCACTGATTTTCGATTCTTGATAATTACAGGCATACGCTCTTAAGCGCTGAAAGTTAGTAATTTGCACGGCGTTTGTCAATTTTAGATGCATTTCCAGCAATTTCAGAAGACGTAAATTCAAAAATTTTCCAGTGCACCATGCCCCCGGACCCCTAGTTGGTTCATGTGTACACGTTCGCATTAGCCCGCACTCAAAATATTGCTGCGCGGGCCCTGAATGTAGCTAGAAAATAAGAGAAAGAAATGAATAATTTTAACAGGTGATTTCAATATGAATATGCAAAAGCACCAACCTTCTATTCCTACTACTTTTGGTTCTGTTAATGTTATAATCGTTTGAATGAGAACACTTCGTCAGATAGCTTCATTGTTGTGGATTACTGCGGATTACTGGACTTCAGAGACGCCTCTTGTCAACAGGTACGCCAACAAGTTTAAAATAATTTAATCGACGCAGTAGGAACTCAAGTTTTAGATATTAAAATGTACATTCTGATATATTGAAAAGAAAATGGTACAGTATGTTCTTTTTTCAAAAAGACGACTTCGTAATTTAATAGCAGAATCTGCTATCGAAGTACGAATGAAAACCAGAGCTAAAAACTTTGGAATCCGGAATCTCGAAACGTTTGGAATCCGGAATCCATAGGCATGGAATCCGGAATCCAGTCATTGGAATCCGGAATCCACGGTGCGGAATCCGGAATCCAAGACCCTCTTGGATTCCTTTACATGGGGCGAATTATATTTCTTCACAGTTTTTTTAAATTAAAGTGGACTATTAAAATATATAATTTCCCTTCCCGTTAATTTTCGAGAACGAAAATTAAAGTTCGTCTTATTTTTCACACGTTCGTCAATAACATCTTGATCGACGTTTTCCGCATTTATTCATTTTACGCGGACGCGCGCGTATACTCAGACACGATCGATTCGATTTCTAATATTTTGAAGCACAGTGTTTTAATTAACAAATAGATTATATTTGGCCGTGCGTCTGTACTCTAATAGAGTACAGATGACGTCAAAACGTGACAAGAACAACTAAAGTGGCCCACGAGACGCAGTCGAGTGGGTCACTGTTGTTCTTGTCACGTTTTGACGTCTTCTGTACTATATTAGAGTACAGTCCCACGGCCAAATAGAATCTATTCGTTTTATATAATTTTGGAGATATTCGCTTCGGATTTTCACTTGAATGTACGCTAAATAAGCCGATAAAAATTATGTCAACAAACATCGAGTTTAGGCTACAGTGTTTTCATGCACTCAAATAAAACTTTGTGAAAACTAAACGGCTTAAAATAAACTACAGCTCAACTCAGCAAATGTTTCGAAAAACAAATATTTAGAGACTAACCTGACATGAGGAAAAACAATCTGAATTATTCCAGTCCAAATCCCGTTGCAAGTCGCTTCACGGCGAGCGATAATCCCGCTAAATTTCTCGGATTCTGTTCACAATCGATCTAAAAGTCCATCATATTTTCCTCCAAGTTATAGCCAAGCTTGAACAGCTGATTTAAAATTCGTATTAATTGATCTACATTGAATTTCCTACGGAATATTTCCAGTTTGATGAAAAGTTTTCTCTGTTTTGAGACGGCGATGCGAATAATTTGTGTTGTGGCGTCGTTGTGGCAGGGCGCGCGTGTTTTCCCGCCACACGTGACGTCATTCGTCGGTCTGTACTCTAATAGAGGACGGTTCTAAACCAATCACAGCGCGAGTTTTACACAGTAAATTGTATAATTATCAGTAAACGCAAAATGTGGATGTTTGTGAGCTGATATTATGTTTTTCCACAAATTTATTTAAACATTTTTTTTGTCCCCCTGTCGAAAGCGCTTTGATGGTGGAGACCATAGCAGCTGTCTTTAACAAGTCATTTTTCTAATAATGCATTAATTAACAATTATTATTATTTTTTTATTTACTCAATTTAATTATACAGATGTATATATAAAAAATATATATATATATATAATAAGATAAAACTACACACTGTATAATTTGGTAGGTTTATACAGAACGTTAAGTTCCTTATTAAAATAAACCCCCAAAGAGTAAAACTAAGAGTAAAAACCTATATATGAATGCATTAAAAAAGTCTAAAAACAAAAAAAACAAAAACTATACAAACGCGTCCTTATTAGATAAAAATTTACAATAATAAAACTTATTAACTTTAACTTAA
>MU825455.1:74672-88021 GCA_029204205.1 Desmophyllum pertusum | reverse complement strand
TAGCCCTTTTCACAGTTAGCCAACGCCGCTGATGTTCAGTATCGCAGGCGGGAACTGAAAATCGAGGCTTATTTCGCGGTCAAAAAATAAAATGGCGACGGGTGGCAGCTGACGACGGTTTTGGTTCTTTCATGCGGAACCTGGAAGAAAAACCTTTGGCAGAAATAAGGACAGGAGCTTACTTTGGACGACAAAATGGTGCTGTTTTTGAGGAAATATCTCATTGCGCATGGGTACAAACGAGTGATATGGCAAGGCCTATAACAAAGAGAAACTAACAAATCTCGCATTCCAAGGCATGGAGATTACGCCTTCAACACATCAGTGTGGACAGCGAAGACACGTCAGTATTAATCCTGGAAAAACACAATACTCCAGATGGCCGTATTCCCTTGGTGTCATCTATCACAGAGGGATGGTGCAAAGATTTTTCAAGTGCACCTAATTTCACGTATGCTGATCTATATAACTACATGATCATGAAACCAGGTTACGATCACGATGGGCTGAAAGCCTACAAAGGCCTACATGGACATAAACTATACGAGGCAGGTCATGTTGCCAACCTCGAATATATCCGCATCAAGGATTCTACCTACAGTTTTGTGAGATTTAAGGTAAATATAATTTTTTTATTCACCCAATGTATCGATGGGAAAACTCTGCACCAAACAATGTACTTCACACAGAAGCAGAAATGAATCAGAAAGATAGTATGTTAATTGAGTGCAAACTTAAATATATATCAAGAATTGCACATTGTTCAACAAAAATATTTGAGTACCGTTAAAAACTATATTTAGCCCCCCCCCCCCCCCCCCCCACTCTGTTAAACCCCCCTTTGGAAGTCAGATTTTGTAACAAGCCCTCCCCCCCCCCCCCCCCCCCCCCCTTTCCATCTAGAGATCGAGAAAATAGAGAGGCTATGAACAGTCTACTTTCCATCAGGCTGATGTAAATAAACTTTTCAGCAATATTTTCTGGCGTTTCAGTCACTTTGGTATTGAAAACGTGGTCTTTAATTTCCAGAAACTATCATTGAGGTAGGGTATAAACTGACATTGCATTAATCCTGGAAAAACACAAATTTTGTAAGACAGTGATACATGACCCATTTTTGTTCTGTTCTGGTGTAATAGTAAAGTTTGAAAAATTAATGTCAATTTTATCGAAAATGTATGATTTGAAATAAGCCGCCCCTCTCTATTAACCTATTCTGGAAAAACACAAATTTTGTAAGACAGTGATACATGACCCATTTTTTGTTCTGTTCTGGTGTAATAGTAAAGTTTGAAAAATTATGTCAATTTTATCAAAAATGTATGATTTGAAATAAGCCGCCCCTCTCTATTAACCTATTCTGGAAAAACACAAATTTTGTAAGACAGTGATACATGACCCATTTTTTGTTCTGTTCTGGTGTAATAGTAAAGTTTTGAAAAATTAATGTCAATTTTATCGAAAATGTATGATTTGAAATAAGCCGCCCCTCTCTATTAACCCCCCCCCCCCCCCCCCCCCCCCCCCCACTTCAGCCTGAAATTAAATAAGCCCCCTGGGTCTTGATAGAGCTTTTATGGTAATACCCAGAAATCTTTGTATGACCTTGGTTGACCATCATTAGTCTAAAAGTTTGAGAGAATTATAAAGTTTATGTAAACCCAAGCCTCATGTAAGGGTTTACATAAACTTTAGAAATCTCCCAAACTTTAGTAAATGGTCCATGGTTATCTTACATTTGAGTGTAAATTAATGATTAGTTTGCCTTCTAATCAGCCAAATATGACAAAGGTGTACATGTAGCAACCCTCAACTTTCAGTGTACATCCTCCTTTATTTTTATAAAATTCAATTCACATACATGTAACCTTGCATATGTTTTCTATTGGAGGGGATAAAACTAAAATTGTTAAAATATTCCCACAGCCTTAACTCTGTTCTCCAAAAATAAGCCTTGAATAATAATTATTCTAAACTAAATATTCTAATCTGATTGCTGGTTTGTCCAACTGAAAGGAAAAAGACGTGGAATGGCAAGCCCTATTATGAAGGATGGTTTATTCTTAAAATGTACGGTGAAGTTTTTTCAGGACATTGTAACTGTTTTGGCGGGGCCGATGGGGCATGTAGACATCTGGCAGCAAGTTTGTTTGATCTTCAATACACTATTGCTAAGCAAAAAGATTCACTATCTTGCACTAGCAAGAAGTGTGTTTGGATCCAAAAGAAGAGGGACTTGGCTGCAACTCCAGTTGCCAAATTAACTTTGTCCAAACGAGCAGATGACACTTTGCCAGCTGAACTTGAAAGCGATAAATTTGATCCCAGACCTAGTTCAGTACTTGCCTCTCGTAATGTGAGGCAAAAACTCTTGCAACAAGCAATTCATGACATTTATCCTGAAGCTGTTTGCTTAGATGTACTTCCTAGAATGATTCAAGGACCTCTTCAAGATAACTTTCCCATTGAGCATGACATCAATGTGATAAAAGAGGAGGAAGTTATTACTCAGCCACATGCTCCTTATATTTCTGATGTAATAAAGGAGTCACAAATAAAGAGCAGGGAACTTAATGTGACTAATGAAGAATATTTAGAATTTACCAAAAGCTATATCTTAAACTACAAAATCAGCAAACAACAAAAAGAAGAATTATCCTTGAGTACTGTAGGACAAAGCTCCAATCAGAACTGGTTCCTGAACAGAATTGGAAGGATAACAGGCTCAGTGGCTCACAGAGTGTTCGCTAGGAGGGATACCACTGATCCCTCAAGTTTGTTAAATGAAATCATGGGTAGAAGTATTTTTGATGACAATAAACTTCCTCCACAAATAAAGTATGGAAGAATGCACGAGGAAGATGCATTGAAACATTATGTTACAATTGAAAGGTTGAAGACTGCAAAGTTTTCAATTAGAAAGACTGGCCTTGTTCTATTAAACAATTATCCATTTCTTGGTGCCAGTCCGGATGGCATAACTTCTACTGGGAAAGTTGTTGAAGTCATGTGTTCCTGGAAATTTAAAGAGAAAACTCCAAAGGAAGCTGCAATCAATTCAGGTTATATTCACAAAATCGAAGGCACCCTGCAGCTGAAGAAAAGCTCTCCATGGTACACACAAATGCAGTTTGAAATCGCAGCTTGTGAACTTGAGGAAGGAGTCCTAGTTCTTTACACTGACAGAGGAATTTGCACTATAGCTGTACCATTTGACATAGAGTTTTGGACTCATTTGCTGGAGAAACTGAAAGTTTTTTTCATGGACTTTGTTCTTCCTGAGTTATTAAAGTAATGTGTGGTTCCAGAAAATATCCATACTTCCCCCATGGAAGGTTTTCATGGTTTGAGCTACCCTGGAAATTCCAGTTTGCTTCATACTTTCCTTTAAACATTTTGGCTTTTAAGTCCCCTCTCCCCCTCGGAATTTCCAATGACCTTCCTTGGGTGGGTATTTATATTTTCTGGAACCACAGCAGCAGCCGTTACATAATAATCTAACATAACTGTTGTTGAAAGTGTTTGTACATCAAGGGGCCGATTACATAGCAAAATTTCAGCCTGGTAAGGGAGTTGGAATTCTGTTGTGATTACATGACGAATTTCAGCCTTTGCTGAAATATAAGCCGCCATCTTGTTTCATTGAAAACATAATCACTGCGCATGCCCAAGTTCACTTTTCAGCCCAGGCTGAAAATTTCCCATTCCGATTCTGGGCTGAAAATTCCAGTCCATGCTCAGCCTGGACTGAAACATTCTGCATGTAATCGCCAACTTCATTTCAAGAGGATTTGTTTCGGATAGCCGAGCTGAAATCTCAGCCCCCATAACCGGGCTGAAATTTGCCATGTAATCGGCCTTTGAGAACTAAGAGCTTTGAGAATTAGCATTACCTAAATTTTGCAATATTTACTTGACAAGCTTTGGATATAGATTGCAAATGGCCGCACAGATCAGAACAACATTATCGATTGTCCTTTTAACTGTCAAAGGAATAACCTTTTGCAGGAAATGGAAGTTATTTAGCCTCTCAATTGCACGTTCGACATGAATTCTTGAGGAAGCAATTATTCTTGTTCTTGTGACTTGTTTACTTGTTAATGGTTTTCCTTTTGAAAATGAGGGAATGTTTAAGGTACACTCCCTTTCTGTACAATAATCACGTATTGTGAAGCCACGGTCTGCCATGACATCATCCCCAGGAACTTAAAAACATACCTATTTCTAACTGAGACTCGCAGTAGATTTTTTTATAGGTGACAGTTTTGAAAACAAACATTTAAGCAGAAGAGAGCCTTCGATTTTTGCCATGCTACACCATAACGAGGACATATGACCAAAGATGTTGTCATGTTTCCAAGCAACATAGGTTACGCTAGCAGTATCCTTTTGTTTAACCCTATTCAGACCGGGTGGGGGGGGGGGGGGGGGGGGGGGCGGAATCTACCCGCACTGATATTGACCGTTAATAACTTCTTTTAATATTAAAGTAACAGCCGCCAAACTTTTCGACTTTTTCCTAAAATTTATCTGGGAACAATTTGGTATGACATTTCATTGTTCACGGAACTTGATGTTACCATGGCAAACCATATTTTGACAGGCATGTTTTTCCAAATTTGCAATGTTCGTGTTTTTTAAGGAAGAATATTACTTTATGGCAGTAACTTTTACCTTTCTTGATCATGTTAGCATTATTTTATTGGTTTTGTTTATTGGTTTTGTTTTTGGAAAAATCAAGAAATCCAAGTTAGCGGATCCAAGATGGCGGCTGTTCGGAAGTCATGACGTAATTTCTACGTCATATGACGGCATCATTTCGGGTTTCATACGTAAAAAGGAAGATTTTTGGACGTACTATATATCCTCCAAGTTACGTTGTCGTAGCTTTATTAGACACCTTAAGCATAGACGTTTTCGGTCACGACGGCGACGTGATGACCGATAAGAAACTGGGGAGAGAACGTCGAACTTGTCACCAAATAAATACCTTCAGTAAGATATATTTGAGACGGCAACGAGTATTATTGCTGCTATTTTGAATGTAAAAATAATCAATCTTTTCACTTTTGCAAGAGAAACAAATTACTCTTCTACTACTGTTTAGAAAATAGTGTTGGTGTTTGCCCATACATTTATTTCAAATATACCACGCAGCAAACCAGAAGAATATGTTTACTTAATATTTTAATAATTTAAGCTTTGCAACGAAGATGGCTATTTCTGGTGAAACTAAAAAACAATTAGGTACAACGATAAAATAAAACACTGGAGTAGTCAGAGGTTTTTATAGAATACCTACAATTTTCAACAACCTACTTGAAATCTGCAGTTTCATCCACAAGGCGATAGTCTTCCGTACGAAATTATAAATCGAAGAGCTTTGTTTTATCGCAGAAACTCCGTTTAAGCAATTACATTACATGAGTTTAGGAAGTTCTTCAATTCGAAATAATTTGGAAAAGCGAGCTTAAAGTGATAAAAACAATTGATAACTCACAGACGTTCTCCTCGCAACCGCAAACCTGACGTTCTCACGTTCTCGAAGACAAGTCGCAACGTCTTCTACATGCGCAGTAACACGTGAAAGGAAGTTCACGTTTCCGGTTGCCGTCGCGACGTCTGTTGCTTTTAAAGGTGCGCCTATTAATCTTGGAGAAACGGGGGGGGGGGGGGGGGTCTCCCCCTCCCCCGGTCGGAAAAGACCAATAAAAGCCCGCTCTGAATAGGGTTAAAAAGAAGTCTGATTTTCAGTCTAAATAAATCTAGTGAGAAACCTAGTATCTATTTTTCAATGTTTTCCATGTATCGAAGTAGCCAACCCGTAGACAAAGTTTGTTAAAAATCTGTAAGGCGGTTTGTGAGTAAAACAAGAATGAACTTTTTGCGGAGAAACGTTTGAATTGCCTACAATTTACTCCAATATTTTTCAATAAATTAAATATTTATATGATGGTTAAGACTGATAAGGTAAATGGAGATCCTTTTTGCGCAAAACACCGTGTCAGAACGAAGTCCATTATTGCTTGTCGATGAATAAGATGAGTTTGAATTCAACGCGGACACTTTCTGCCCCTCCCCCGCCAGGCAGAATAGGGTTAAACTATATATTTCGAATTCCTTCATAACATAAAACCAATTTATTCCCGTCAAAAATCGGGCAGAACGGCCAGGACACTTGGGCATATCAATGAGCTATTACAGCGGGCTATTCAAGCATGAACACTCAATAAAAGCGCCACAATTAGAGAGAAAGCGGGTGAATTTGGTGCAGCGCACCGACTAAAATCGCCATTTCGAAGTTTCAAGAAGTTGTTTTTCTAAGTTTATAGAGTGGGTTTTTGTAGTCAAAGTGTTAATCTACAATTGTATATATCCAAAAACTGAGTGAAATGAACGAAAACAAGTTGTAGACTTGAGCTTACTTGAATATTAACCCGCAACATTACGGACCTAGAACATTTCATGCACTGTAAGTAAATGTCGTGAGAACAATAGGCATTCTGCGCGATGTAATTTTCTTACTACATACTTGAATACCGTTTTGTTTCCACTTGTCAAACGACATGTATACCATATTAGAACAATGACATTATTTATCAAATAATGCTATTTTCTTTTCTGATATCCGATGCGAGAATATATATTAACCCTATTCTGGCTGGGCTTTTTCTTCGTTCGTGGAGTGGAGGAATCTACTCGTAGAAAGCGGAAATCTCATGAAAACTGAAAATTAAGCTGAAAATACCAAATTTGGCTAAAACAGCCTGTCAAAACTTGGTTGCCATGGAAACATCAAGTCACGTGATCAAAAAATTGACACACCAAAATGTTCCCAGATGATTTTACATGGATAGTTTGAATCATTATTTTGACTTAATATATGTGTCATTTTGATTAGTAGTTGAGATTCTAAAAAAAACCTAATGTAACGGTTTGAATTCCTCGATGTGGTAAATGAACAACACTGAGGCATATTTCGCATTATAAAAGCAAATCAATTTGTCATGTCATATGTGTTATCGCCGTTTCATCACATTAACATATTTACTTAGCAGCTTAGGATATTCTTGCTACTAAAACAAGAAAAGAAAAAAGGCCGAAAGAATCCTTGATAACGGGTCCAAAAGGAAGTGAGTAACTAGGTACTGGACGTAACAGATTCTTCATCAGCCAACATTAACGGTTTTCTATAACATGAAGCCAAATTATTCCCGTTAAACAATTTCATTGAATATTTAAATTCCATTTCGATGTCACTTGTCAAATAGGCCAGGCCATTTTCGAGTTGCCTTTTTCCTCTGTTCCAAAACGAGTCCTGGTGCACAACCTTTCATATGGAAACGAGTTTTGCTTGCACATTTTACTGAACTTTTCTTGCGAATCAAACTCATTTCCATATGAAAGGTTGTGTACACCAATACTTGTTTTAAAGCAGAGACAAAAGACAACTCGGAAATGGCGTATAATATGCACAACATTATCGATAAATTCCTGATACAACTTTGAATTTACTTTCTTGCTTATCTTATAACTTTTTTGGCTGTCCTCGCAATTCTACAGCCCGTTTACGCTCTTTTTCTTTGGGCGCGCTACCAGCTGTGTTACACAGTATGGCACGTTAGTATAATTCAGTGACGGGGGAAAACTTCCCACTTTCCGTATATCTTACTCCCTGCTATTGTCCCTTCCTTAGTGGTTTCCGCCTCTTTGGTGCTTTCCCTTCAAAATATTACGAAATATTGTGCATTCTTTTCCTATTTCTCCCAGGTTCCCGCCTCTTTTTCCCGCCTCCCGTAGACTTCCCGCCCCCTTTACTCCCGGGTTCCCGTCCCCCGTAGACTTCCCGCCCCCTAATTTTACTCCCGAGCTCCGTCCAATTTATCCTTCACGCGATTCGCCTTAGCTCACTTTGTGTGTTTCATAACCTTTAGATTTTAATGTTATTTTACTATTGCGATTCATTGGAGCGGCTTTCCTCTCTTTATCATGACGCGCAGCAACGTCAAATTATCACAAACCGAGGCCTTTCGATTTTTCGATTCAACTTCAATTTAAATTTTAGATTATAAATCATCAAAAATAGAATGAATGTATTTTCGGTTCCTTCAAACAGTTCAAACCGTCCAAAAAATGAAGATAAAAATGTTCAATATAAATTACAAAATGACCAGCCTCATGTGAACTCGTAGAATGCCATGAGAGAAAACTATTGTACTTTGGAATATGTTAACAGCTTTCTTACCTAATTTCAGATACGTGTATACAATAGTAAACGAATTCATGCAATGCAATAAATTAACTGTTTAGGACCTGATAAGTTTGAGGTTCAGTTACTTGACCATTTTTAACGAAACATTTTCAAATCAATATAAATGTATAAGAATAAACTTTAGTTAATAAAAAATGTGTCAAGGTACTTTTTTTACACACCACCGTTACGTGTTGAAAGTTAAATTCTACACACCATGCCAGCGTACGTGTTGAAATTAAAATTCCTAAATAAATTAAACCATATTGGAAAAAACTAAGGCATCCATCATAACATTTTTAACACGTTTTCATCACATTAGATCACATATATTACTTACCATGTTTAGATATCGTTGTCACTTACAAGTGAAATGAGCGAAAGAATCTTCATCATAGTTTCATCAAAAAGTAAGCAGTTATATAGCAAACGGAACGGATCCTGAATCCGCCAACACTTAGCCAAATAAGTTAGACAGAGCCAAACCAAATGTTCACCCGACTAACAATGGTATTACATAATTTGAATTGTATTTTGATGCAGTTTGTCAAAAACGCTATATTATGTTTTACAATAAACGTCACGTTTATCAAGCGCTCATTGGTTAGCTTCCATCATCAATAAAAGGACGACAGGAAGATAAGAGTTGCTCGCACGCGCTCGCCAGCAGGCTCTGCCACTTGGTATTTATGTCATTTAATGAACTTTGCCTCGTTCTGAGGCACTTTTTCTAAATTCTGGTCGAGTTTTCTTCTGAGTTGAATTTCCTATGTATATCTCTGTTTCGAGCAAATAAAAATTGTAATATTAAATTGTCAATTGTCAATTGCAATATATGGAATATACTCGATGTTCTGCTTCATAGCATGAAATGATACAACATGAATCGTTCGCCTTATAAAGAATAAAGGAGTCGTACAGAGGCCATATGATCTCATAGGAAACCCTGCGGCTATTGGCATGAACATAACATTATAGTAACTTTTACAGCGCACGCATATGTGGTAGTAAAATATGTTCATGTTTAAACTTCTTCACGCTATGCAAGTCCTTCTACGCTTACAACATGTTTTCAGTTGAACGGGTATTTGTCTGTAGTCTCGACATGTCATTACAAATATTCTGCGCTGCAGAATATTGCAGTTCAATTTGAACGCCGTAAACTTAATACACCCCAGGCCGAAGAATACCGCCGGTAACCACAAAAGCTGAATACAGCTTCAAGTTCTTCGCCTTATTTTCGGAGGGTAACTCGCGTTTTAAAAATGTTCAGGCATAATTTTGCGTTTTGAACATGGGAAGGTGCACTAACCGAGTGAGAATATCCGTGTGCTAAGTGCTAAACACAAACAAGCTGTACGATCGTCAAAACAAAACCCGTAACGAAATGCAAAACAAAAACTTTCTTCAGAGTTAAACCTATAAATATAACATGCGCGCTTATAAATAAATATTTGGGAGGCTTTTTATCAGATCAATTTCTCCATGTAACTTTATCTTCTGTTGGAGGGGACTTGCTTTTAGAAGTTTAAGATATTTGTTCATATAATAGGTCCAGAGGGAACGTGGCTATATAATACGTTCACAACACTTATGTTTTAATTTATTAATCTTTATTTATTTATCCACGGTAGCTAATTTTAATATCAACATAAATAATGAAAATTGCTTTACAAGTAAAACGGGTATCATGCGCTAAATTCTACTAATCTAAATACATAGCATTTCTTTCACTAGGACTAATACAATCGAACATCGTTATTGGAGACACTTGAGTGTTGTAGCAGTAGCTTAAGCTTGCATGGATGTTGGTCTTTCCACGTCTGGAATCGCATAATGAAGATTCCCTGAACGACAGATGTCCGTATTATAAATAAACATCTTATACGACTTTCGTTCTCGCCAAGTGAAGTGTCTGTAAGAACGACTGCCGTGGAAAGTGGATCAATTAAAAATAGGTTGAAACACCGTGCTCTTCAAACTTTTCATTGGAATTTACTCGTTTTCATTGTCGCTTAATACTTAGAAGATATAAATTACATTTAATTAATATAAATTATGCATACAACCGAAAACCAAAACTAACAATTTTTTCGCCCCTTTACAAGTAAAAATCAAAGGCGACGCGATATGTAAAATTGCTCAAAACTGTTTTCACATTTCTTTCACTTTTACATACGGATACTATTAATTTTTATAATATATAAACAACGACTGAACTAAAAAAATTTAATATAATTTTAATATAATATACAAAGTTTCAAACTTGAAATTACATGGTTGCATTGGTTAAAATCGGAATACTAATGAAGGAGAGGGCGTGGTCGAGGGACAGGATGCACCGGGTTCAATTCCTTCATTCTGAAGACTTGATGGATTTTTTACAAGGCAGTCTCTTGTTTAGTACCTCGGCTTCACTACTGTTAGCACACCATGCATATTTAAAATAAAGTTATTTATACAATTCTATTTATTTATGCGAAGAAAATGTTATGTAGTCCTGGGTCTATAAACAGCTATAGTCGAAGTTGTCTTCAAGTTATATATCTTCTGTTACAATTCTGTTCTTTAGTTTCTTATACCGTGGACCTAAAACATTATGTATTTTTATGGACTTTCCCTCATTTTTTCTAGGTTATTGTTAAGTTCCTATTCGCTGTTTTCAACAACTTTGGCGGGCACGTTGTAGTATGGACTGGTTTCATCGTGCTTGTTCACGTCGCAGTATGGTACATCCCTTGTCATAATCGCCTCCAGTCGGTCAATCAACTGAGAGAAACTGGGACGAGTAGCTGGATCTTCACTCCAGCATTCACACATCAGTTCATATCTATCATAGACAAGAAAATGAAATCTGATAGTATCTTTGGTTTTCGTTTAAACCTCGAACGTACAAGGGTCCAGGAAGCGGGGGAAGGTTGGTTGGTTGGTTGAATGTTTTTCATTGATCCCTTCTGGACATTTTTATGCGGCCGCTGTTGTCTAGTCTCCTACGCAGCCGGTATTTGTGTCGTCACGCAACGCTTCTCCCCACTGACGACACAAATAATGGCTGCGTAGGAGACTACTGTTTGTCCGCAGTTGTTGACGTTGCCATGGTACCCGTATATGGAACATTGCATTATTAGTAATCGCGGCGAATTACCTGAGACTTATCACTATCGACTGAAATTTCACTTGACTCTAAATATAACTTTTATGACTATCAAGTTGTCAAAACGTCAGTCGCCAACAACAGTCAAAGCCTTTCGAACACACCCTACTTCATTTACATGTACTTACACTTCATCACTGCACATATCAGGCCTTTCCATGCGATAACCAGTCTTCAGTAGTCCACACAGCTCTGGATTGGTAAACGTGGGGTATGGAACACCTCCTGCATTGCATCAACAAATAAGAAACCGTACACATATTCAGGACAAATTTGTTCTGAATTGAATTCTCGCTTTAATATAAGAAAGTAAGTCATTTCTGAACAAAGATGAATAAATTAAATTAAATTAAATTAAATCATAAAAAAAAACAGGCTGAGTTGAATTTATGTCTTACCCATGGTGGCCATTTCCCAAAGAATAATACCATAGGACCAGCTAAGTGAAAATTAGAAAATAAAATAAGACGCACTATATTTTTAAAAGTATTCAACACAACTGTATGGTAATATCTTTGATTTATTTTGTAGGTAAGATTTACTAAAACTTTTGAATGCAGAGCAGCACACAACGTAGAAATAAAACGCTTGGCTAGCGCGTCTTGTACTGTTTAGGAAAGTATGTATTCAACACAATTGCAAATAGATAAATGTTTATTTTCGTATATGCGTTAAGTTAATGCAAATATATCTTATTTCATGTGACAATTCATGACTCAATGTTTCTAAAATTTCCAAATATGATAGAAAATCCTCGCCCGACGACGCCGTATATAGACGGGAAAACAGGTGTCTGTCTTCCTTGAAAATGCATATTGACTCCCGATAACTTGAACATTCAAGATAATTCAGTTATCGAGGGTAAAATTAGTAAGAAAATGACCTGAAGGGAAAACGAATTTTCTTCGAGTTAGCAGGAGGTTCGAGTTAACAGGAGTCAACTTTGGAATGACATTACAAAGAGATATCCACTCACGTATCACTCTTGATGGAGAAAACGCTGTCAAAAATCGATTCTGGGGCCATCCATTTCACTGGTAGCTTTTTAGTCTTCTTTGCGTTGTACACGTCTTCGTAGATTTGACGCATCAATCCAAAGTCTGACACTTTGACTCGACCATCGCTGCCAACCAGGATATTACGAGCTGCAAGGTCACGACGAATGAAACCTTTCTCGGCGAGGTGATTCTAGTAAAAATATCGAAGAGATCAGAGTGGACATTTTATTATGAATAACTATAAATTTTATGAGGCTTACTTCGCTGGCCACGTTTTGGAAGCTTCACCCCACCTTGAGCATTGACGTCACCAAATAGCACTTGCCCTAACTTGTTCCCGGATCACCGCGCTCGCCGAAAAAAAAAACATCTGCGCATTATAGTAGACGATATGCGAGAAAACAATTGTGATGGTGATTCTACCCTTAATATCATACTTGTATAAAAGTCGATTCAAACGTGTTAGAACAATTGAAGAACATGACGTGTCTAGTTAGTCATGAATTCAAGGACGTTATGCAGTTTTGTCAAGAAAAGCTGTTCAGAATTACTTATCAATGTAATAATAAATACCTTGCTGAACTTAAATTGGGCCGATTCTCTAAAAGAAAGGCTACGATAGTCTTGGTTTAAGGCTGAATTGAGGTCTACAGAGGACTGTGTAAACCACCACTAGACGGAGGTTAGATTTCTTTATTGCAACGTGGATGAGCCACATATCACATAGACCACATCAATACGTGTTGTAACAAGTATGGCTAGTAGCTTAAAGTCCATATTTACAAACTGTACTACATTTTACCATTCCCTTTGCTATTTGCCAAGCAAAAGAAAACAGCCGTTGAGTATTGAAGCTGTCTGCTTCGTCATCGTCATCATAAAGACTCTCAGTTGATAGCAACATGGCTGTAGTGTTGGTGTTTACTTGTGATGTCGATGGCATCGG
>MU825455.1:12172-72172 GCA_029204205.1 Desmophyllum pertusum | reverse complement strand
TTTCAAAACAAGATACAGGAACCATACCGCATCATTCCGCCACGCTAAGCACAAAAACTCTACCGAACTCAGCAAACACACTTGGAATCTTAAAGACAACAACATTGATCACTTTATTTCCTGGCGCATTCTCTCATCGCACTCGCCGTACAGTAGCTCCAGTAAAAAATGTAACCTATGCCTCAAAGAAAAATTTCTAATCATCTGCCGACCTGAACTGTCTACACTAAACAAACGCAATGAACTCGTGTCTTCCTGCCGACACAGAAACAAAGCCCTCCTACGCAACAATTGAACTGTTAAATTTCGCGCTGCATATATTAGACTAGTTTGATTAGGTCATCGCATCACCACTATTGTTATGTAAATCAATTTGTATATAAGCGACGGTAAAATATACTCTTATTAAATCCTCTGATGAGTGGGCAACCACGAAACAGGCTTGTAAGGATGAACTTGTAGTTTATTTGTCTTTTTTCTTAAACCATATATATATATATATATATATATACACCCGTTTTCAAAAAGGTTTTCTTTAGAAAGATATATAGATAGATATATACTTTTGTTTACCTGCACATGCGCGCGTGTGCATGTCACACCAGTCATTGTTTAACTTGAAAAAAACATCAGGTACGTGAGACATTCATTCTTTTTGTTTAAATGCTTGTACTGTAACAAAAATGGTAAATACTTTTACATAAGTGAGAAAAATCCCATTTTTTCACGAATCCTCTCTACTGTTCTTTTGAATTTGCATACTCTCGCAGTAAACAATAAGGAAAACAATAATACTTACTTTGGGCAGTGATAAAATAAACTAGAATAAATAAACACGAATTAAGACCCGTTTACACAGGCGATTTTTTTATGTAATTTTTGTCGCGATTTTCACTGCGATTTTTGTCGCGCTCGCGCTGCAGCCGGCTGCAATCTCAATGCAATTTGAGCGCGATATGGCTGGAATTTCTATGAATCCTGAAAATTTTGAGCAGAGGTTTTGTATCAGTGCATATATACACATCTTACCTACGGCGATAACACGCTGAAATCACGACCAAATCGCAGCTGATTTATATGCGCGATTTGAAGTTGGAAAAAGTCGCAAAAATATAGCTGTAAAAAACACATAATAACTGAAAAATCAGGTTCAAAAGAAAATACTGAGTGCATGTATTATTTGTAATAAAAAAGTACAACAATGATTGCGTGATATATGGAGAAACCTTTTTTTTTCGAAGGCCCAAAACTTGCCAAATAAAATTGTCAACGCAACTCATCACTAATTGAAAAAGGAGCAGGCATCTTTCTCGAAAAGCAAAATATGTTATTTGGAATACTATGAATCAAACAAACGAGCACAAAATGTGTCTCACCTACCTGATGTTTTTAACAAGTTAAACAATGACTGGTGTGACATGCACACGCGCGCATGTGCAGGTAAACAAAAGTATATATATATCTATATATCTTTCAAAAGAAAACCTTTTTGAAAACGGGTGTATATATATATATATATATATATATATATATATATATATATATAGTATGTGTGGAGTGGAGCATATATATATATATATATATATATATATATATATATATATATATATATATATAGTATGTGTGGAGTGGAGCAAACAGCGAACTTCTTACCATGTCAAAACTTTAATGCAAACGTTTCGCCCGTTCGGGCTTCTTCAGTACATATAACGGATTAAAAATACTTGGAATAAAAATGTTTTTAAAAATTGGGTCTTATATAAGCGAGAATACAATTCAAACAAATATTAAAAATTACAAACAATAAAATTATTAATTACTGGTGAATAAAAATGAATGGCCTAGAGAAAGTGCTAATTAAAAGGTACCGGACCACTAGAGTATTACGTAATTACAAGGAAAATTACAATGGAAATAAATAAACAATATAGTTCGTAACAAATTCTTAACTCAAAGTCCTTGAACTAAAGCGTTTTCTAGTGTACAATATTACTCCAGGGTAACAGGATCCGAATAAAAAGCCTTTGAATGATTGATAACAAAATCCTAAAATTAAGCCCCTGAACTCCGGTATTGTATGCGGCTATACTCTCAGCCTTGTAACAAATTCCTTGATAAAGCCCTTGAACGATTATAC
Organism: Desmophyllum pertusum; assembly: GCA_029204205.1. Lineage (NCBI taxonomy): Eukaryota > Metazoa > Cnidaria > Anthozoa > Scleractinia > Caryophylliidae > Desmophyllum > Desmophyllum pertusum. Next base: position 70,035 of record MU825455.1, on the reverse strand, counting down.
AATTATATTCTTTGAATTTAACCATGATTACGTAAGAAGAACACCTGTGGGTCAGTAGAAACAAAAGTATTCGAAAAAACTAAACGGCAATTTGTGGTATTAATTATATCTTATTCTATTCTTGGAGTTGAACTCAGATCTTTTATTCAAACCGTAAGGTTGAAGGGTGCAAAGTTGTGCACTCCAATAAGCTTCTCTTGTTAACAAGCGATGATCGAGGCTATTATTGTCACTGAAATTGAAAACTTGTTCAATGATAGCGAAATCAAAATCAGACAAAACATGAGTTTCTTTGTTAAAATGTATCGCGACCTCACAAGTGTTTTTCTTTGTACTCATAGCCGATTTGTGGTTGCGAAATCTGACTTTAAATTCGTTGCTTGTGGATCCTATATATTGAACATTACATTTATTACAAGTGACTAGGTAAATCACGTTCTTAGATTTGCAATGGAGATGTTGTGTGATGGGATAGATTCTGTTGGTGCTAGCGCTAGTGAAGTGATCGGATTCTACTAAAAAATTACGACAGAGATCACATTTCCCTTTGCATTTAAAACAACCTTGTACATCTGTGTTATTGTAATTAGTGCGACGAGGGCGTGCTAGAATATCTTTAATGTTTTTGGTTCTTCTGAATGATGGAATGATGGATCCCTTGGGGAATATTTTGGCTAGAGAGGGTGAATTGTGAATGAGATGTTTATACGAATTAAAAATTTTTCCGATGCTAGGTAAACTTGGATTGTAGTCTAAAACAAGCGGAAACACTTTCTTAGACTCCTTGGTGGTGGGGGCAAGCAAATTTTCCCTAGGAATTGATTTGACTCTGTCAAATTGTTGCTTGACTTGGGAGTGGTTGTAGCCTCTATTAATTAAATAACTTTGATATTCTACACTACGTTTTTCAAAAGATTCGGGGGTGGAGCAATTTCTTCTGACTCTAGTAGCCACTCCATAGGGGATGGCTTTGGAACAATGAGCGGGATGGGCACTATTACGTAACAAATAAATGTGATTGTCTGTGGGCTTAGAATAGATATCCGTTTGGATGTATCCTTCAACAAAATTGAGCGTGAGATCCAAAACATTGAGCGATGTAGGAGAATGGACAAGGGTGAATTTAATAGTTGGATACAGGGAGTTGATAAATTGCGTAAAATCAATCAGTTTAGAATGTCCCTGTGTCCAAAGGTCGAAAATATCGTCCCTATATCTCCACCACAAGTTAGGTTTTATAGTCCCTGACATGGCTTTCTTGTCGATAACACCCATAGCCAAGTCGGCATAGCTACATGCATTTTTAGGGCCCATGGCCGTCCCATGGATTTGGAGGAAGTTTTCGTCCTTGAAGTGAGAATTGTTGTGTTGGAGACAAATTTTGACAGCTTCAACAATACAATCGGTGGAAGGAAAATTATTTGCTCGAGAATTAAGGGCGTCCGTGATGGCATTGATTCCCAAATTGTTGTCAATATTGGGAAACATGGCGACAACATCCCAGGAGACCAAAATACTTTCTTTAGGAAAAGGGCCTGATTTGTTAAGATCCTCGATCTTTTGCAAAAAATGAGTAGTGTCCTTGACAAAAGATGGAAGATTTTGGGCAAGAGGCTTAAGATAGAATTCAGTGAATGCGGACAGATTTTCAATGGCAGTACCGCAGCACGATGTAATAAGCCGGAGGGGATTCCCCTCTTTGTGAGTTTTGATGGTACCAAAGGCCTTGCCCGGTTTTGCATTTTCATTGACAACCCATTTAGCAATATTTTCGCTAATTTGTCCCCTTTCAAGCCACTTCTTTCCCCATTGCGAAATGACACTAACATGATCAGTGCTTGGATCGGAATCTAGTTTGTCATAATGAATAGGGTTTTGTAATTGTTCTTTCATTTTGGCGTCATATTCATCTGTGTCGATGATCACAAATTTGGAACCCTTGTCTTGGATTTTAATGGTTTGACTGTCAATATCTCTAAGTGCAGATAGGGCCTGTCTCTCCCCTTTGGAAAGGTTGTCCGGGATGAAACGGACGTTGTCAGGGTTGAACAATTCCGTTTTGACCGACTCTAAAAATAATTCAAGTTCTGGAATACGAGACAAAGGGGCCTTCCAACGAGTGGTTTTCTTAACGGTGGGAAAAACAGGCACGCTATTATCGGCACTAGAGTCATTGTTGTCGTGGTCATTGTGGAAGAAAACAGCTGATCTAAGTCGATTTTCAAATTTCTCCCAATCCTCTAATAATTTAATTCGATTAATGTCACGGGGGACCGGACAAAACGAGGGGCCCTTACTAAGTAAAGAGTTTTGATCTGCATCTAATTCCCGCGAGGAAAGATTAATGGGATAAAACTGCTGTTGACTAGCAATAGAATTAAAGCGATGTTGCATTAAAGTATTAAAAAATCGTTCTCTTCTAGCTTTTCTAACCTTCTTAGAGTATCTCCTAGTGGTTTTCTTGGGCCTCGTGTAGTCATCCGTAGGTGCTGCAGTGTGCAAAGGGATAGTGTTCTTTATCTTGTTTCTGTATCTTATGTTTAGTTCTCTGTTGAGTGATGTAATAGACTTAGATTTAATGCAACATCGCTTTAATTCTATTGCTAGTCAACAGCAGTTTTTATCCCATTAATCTTTCCTCGCGGGAATTAGATGCAGATCAAAACTCTTTACTTAGTAAGGGCCCCTCGTTTTGTCCGGTCCCCCGTGACATTAATCGAATTAAATTATTAGAGGATTGGGAGAAATTTGAAAATCGACTTAGATCAGCTGTTTTCTTCCACAATGACCACGACAACAATGACTCTAGTGCCGATAATAGCGTGCCTGTTTTTCCCACCGTTAAGAAAACCACTCGTTGGAAGGCCCCTTTGTCTCGTATTCCAGAACTTGAATTATTTTTAGAGTCGGTCAAAACGGAATTGTTCAACCCTGACAACGTCCGTTTCATCCCGGACAACCTTTCCAAAGGGGAGAGACAGGCCCTATCTGCACTTAGAGATATTGACAGTCAAACCATTAAAATCCAAGACAAGGGTTCCAAATTTGTGATCATCGACACAGATGAATATGACGCCAAAATGAAAGAACAATTACAAAACCCTATTCATTATGACAAACTAGATTCCGATCCAAGCACTGATCATGTTAGTGTCATTTCGCAATGGGGAAAGAAGTGGCTTGAAAGGGGACAAATTAGCGAAAATATTGCTAAATGGGTTGTCAATGAAAATGCAAAACCGGGCAAGGCCTTTGGTACCATCAAAACTCACAAAGAGGGGAATCCCCTCCGGCTTATTACATCGTGCTGCGGTACTGCCATTGAAAATCTGTCCGCATTCACTGAATTCTATCTTAAGCCTCTTGCCCAAAATCTTCCATCTTTTGTCAAGGACACTACTCATTTTTTTGCAAAAGATCGAGGATCTTAACAAATCAGGCCCTTTTCCTAAAGAAAGTATTTTGGTCTCCTGGGATGTTGTCGCCATGTTTCCCAATATTGACAACAATTTGGGAATCAATGCCATCACGGACGCCCTTAATTCTCGAGCAAATAATTTTCCTTCCACCGATTGTATTGTTGAAGCTGTCAAAATTTGTCTCCAACACAACAATTCTCACTTCAAGGACGAAAACTTCCTCCAAATCCATGGGACGGCCATGGGCCCTAAAAATGCATGTAGCTATGCCGACTTGGCTATGGGTGTTATCGACAAGAAAGCCATGTCAGGGACTATAAAACCTAACTTGTGGTGGAGATATAGGGACGATATTTTCGACCTTTGGACACAGGGACATTCTAAACTGATTGATTTTACGCAATTTATCAACTCCCTGTATCCAACTATTAAATTCACCCTTGTCCATTCTCCTACATCGCTCAATGTTTTGGATCTCACGCTCAATTTTGTTGAAGGATACATCCAAACGGATATCTATTCTAAGCCCACAGACAATCACATTTATTTGTTACGTAATAGTGCCCATCCCGCTCATTGTTCCAAAGCCATCCCCTATGGAGTGGCTACTAGAGTCAGAAGAAATTGCTCCACCCCCGAATCTTTTGAAAAACGTAGTGTAGAATATCAAAGTTATTTAATTAATAGAGGCTACAACCACTCCCAAGTTAAGCAACAATTTGACAGAGTCAAATCAATTCCTAGGGAAAATTTGCTTGCCCCCACCACCAAGGAGTCTAAGAAAGTGTTTCCGCTTGTTTTAGACTACAATCCAAGTTTACCTAGCATCGGAAAAATTTTTTAATTCGTATAAACATCTCATTCACAATTCACCCTCTCTAGCCAAAATATTCCCCAAGGGATCCATCATTCCATCATTCAGAAGAACCAAAAACATTAAAGATATTCTAGCACGCCCTCGTCGCACTAATTACAATAACACAGATGTACAAGGTTGTTTTAAATGCAAAGGGAAATGTGATCTCTGTCGTAATTTTTTAGTAGAATCCGATCACTTCACTAGCGCTAGCACCAACAGAATCTATCCCATCACACAACATCTCCATTGCAAATCTAAGAACGTGATTTACCTAGTCACTTGTAATAAATGTAATGTTCAATATATAGGATCCACAAGCCACGAATTTAAAGTCAGATTTCGCAACCACAAATCGGCTATGAGTACAAAGAAAAACACTTGTGAGGTCGCGATACATTTTAACAAAGAAACTCATGTTTTGTCTGATTTTGATTTCGCTATCATTGAACAAGTTTTCAATTTCAGTGACAATAATAGCCTCGATCATCGCTTGTTAACAAGAGAAGCTTATTGGAGTGCACAACTTTGCACCCTTCAACCTTACGGTTTGAATAAAAGATCTGAGTTCAACTCCAAGAATAGAATAAGATATAATTAATACCACAAATTGCCGTTTAGTTTTTTCGAATACTTTTGTTTCTACTGACCCACAGGTGTTCTTCTTACGTAATCATGGTTAAATTCAAAGAATATAATTGTATAATCGTTCAAGGGCTTTATCAAGGAATTTGTTACAAGGCTGAGAGTATAGCCGCATACAATACCGGAGTTCAGGGGCTTAATTTTAGGATTTTGTTATCAATCATTCAAAGGCTTTTTATTCGGATCCTGTTACCCTGGAGTAATATTGTACACTAGAAAACGCTTTAGTTCAAGGACTTTGAGTTAAGAATTTGTTACGAACTATATTGTTTATTTATTTCCATTGTAATTTTCCTTGTAATTACGTAATACTCTAGTGGTCCGGTACCTTTTAATTAGCACTTTCTCTAGGCCATTCATTTTTATTCACCAGTAATTAATAATTTTATTGTTTGTAATTTTTAATATTTGTTTGAATTGTATTCTCGCTTATATAAGACCCAATTTTTAAAAACATTTTTATTCCAAGTATTTTTAATCCGTTATATGTACTGAAGAAGCCCGAACGGGCGAAACGTTTGCATTAAAGTTTTGACATGGTAAGAAGTTCGCTGTTTGCTCCACTCCACACATACTAAAAATATTTGAGTGCAAGCGTGTAGTATCCATTGGATCCTTCTTCCAAGTGGCATCATTGTTGGAAAGCCAATCTTCACACAAATATATATATATATATATATATATATATATATATATATATATATATATATATATATATATATATATATATATATATAAATAAATAAATAAAGTAAGAAAGAAAGAAATACATCACTAATGTAATAAAACTGATTATAAATATATATTTTGATTTTTATGAAAGAGTAGTAAGAGTTGAAATTCATGTCTGTTTACTTGTAGCTGTTTACTATTGTACACGCGTCCTTAGGTTGGATGAAGGGAGTGGGGTTAGGGTGGGAGGTTGAAGGGGGGAAGGAGGAGCAGAAAATATGTAGTAAATAAGATCTTGAAATGCAAGGTGACGAATCCAAGATGGCAGATATTGAAACTGAGGACGTAATTTAAGGACATAATGACATCATAATGAAAACGACCAACATTAAAACAAAAAATAGAAATATTTTGTGGGAAATTTTGGGTGCTTTACACACCATGCAAAATTCCTTACCATGGCTTAGCTTCCCCCGCCCAAGTACCACGAATTTTAAAAAGCATGCATGGCATAGTCAGACGAAGGGGCCTCTTAAAAAAATCAAATTAAATCAGATTTCGTACTTCAAAAAATAAACTAAAGATATTTATTTTCATAATATCTTTAAATTATCCGAGGGTAGTGATAGATCGCCGGACCTGGATAAAATCGTTATGAGTGCAAAAACGTACTACTTATTTCTAAAACTCATTAATAATTCATCAAGTTAAAACCCTGAACGAAATCGTGTTTGGATACCTGATCTTAAATAATTAACATATATATTTATAATTTTATGTATCCGTTTACTTCCTAATATTTGTTTATATAGATCAAAATCTTGAGATAGTGTTTCATCACATTTCTAAACACCTCAAAATTCGTCAAAAGTGATCGATGTTTGGAAATCGGATGAAACCCCGTTTCTCGAATTTAATATATTACGTATAATTATTTCTTACGTCAGCGAGAATCTCAGAGGACAGGGTCATGTCAACGATGACATCTCTGTTGTTTTGTGATGGAGTCGTTCCCATCAGCGAGGTGTTCTCTGTTAGTATCTGATCTTCTATTATCTCTTCCTGTAAAATTCGTTAAATCCTTGTTATAAGCTTTTCTAGAAAATTGCACTAAAGTTTTTTTTGTTCACGAAGATGATTCAATGAGAGTCACGTTGTCGGAGGCGTATCCAAAAGGCGAGTTCAAAAATATGTGGGAGTGGAGGTGGGACTTAAATTATGAGGTCAATAACGGGGGCGGTGGCAAATATTTTCGACCTTAATTTTTTACAACAAAGAATGCAAGAGGATTGGGGAGTTCCCTAGAAGCCGTTTTTCCTGCATGTGTTATGTAATTTGTCCATATATGAAACATGCCAGACTCACGTCACAAATCGGGCGTCGTTTTATACATCAGCTTTTATCCGGATTTTTAATTATAGCAAATCAGTCTAGTTCAGCTGACCACGTCTTCAACGTTTACCAGATAAAATGTAACATATTGAGAAATTCAGTAAATTGCGTGACTAAGCAATATATTTTAATGTGCTTTTCCGGTTATTCCTTACCTCAGAAAGATGCCCTGAGAACATGGCGATTTCTTCGTCAACTTGGAAAGATGTTCCCGCTAACATTGAATCAGTATCAGCTGGGGACTGATTTTCATCCTGAAGGTCGCACTCTCCCTGATTAATAAGTGACGTGTTTCAACTTATTATATTAATTTATCTCAAAGAGTTACCAGCTTAACCTTGCAGAGGACTGGGGAGTTCCCTAGAAGCCGTTTTCCCTGCATGTGTTACTTAATGTCGCCCATATATGGGACTGCCAGACTCACGTGAGCAAATCGGACGTCGTTTTTTTTAATATGTATACTTTTTATCTAGATTTTCACTCTGTTAAATAGCAACTCAAGCCTAGTTTACCCGAGGGTAGTCGTCTTTTTTCACTCGCAGCAATAATAATTTATTTTTCAGAAGCAAATCCGTACAAAACGTTTACCACGTGTCTAGCTGATGAAAGTTTTCTACTTTTAATTGAAATAATCTTCTGTTGTTTCGAGTGAAACACTGAGATTCAGCTTTCGGATTTTCGTTTCAAGCTATCACCCGGTTTCCATTCCTTTCTCATCAAATAACTCGGGAAACTGAAGTCAAACTCCGAAGCGAAGTACAAGCGAGCGCTGTGTTTGAAAATTCTGCTCAAAATCCCGCCATCAAGAAGCCAACTAAGTGCAGCGCGCTCAGCCAATTAGGAGCGAGGAATTTTGCCGCTCGACCAATCAGGATCAAGTAATCATGCCCTTGATTACCAAAAAGTGCCCTTGATTAAGAAAAAATGCCCTCTGTCTTAGCCAATCAGAATTCGCTAATTTTTCCCGCTATGTGATAAGATATATTAATAAATCCTGTTTCAATAAATTGCGTGACTAGAAATATAGTCTGGTTATTCCTTACCTCAGAAAGACGCCCTGAGGACATGGCGATTTCTTTGTCAACTTGGAAAGATGTTCCCGCTAACATTGAATCATTGTCTGCTGAAGACTGATTTTCATCTTGGTCGCATTCTCCCTGATAAATAAGCGCCTTTTTAAACTGATATTCATTTATCTCAACGAGTTACTAGCTTAAAAAATAACATTTATTGCATAACGCTATATTAACATCAACAACAAATTTTCATCATAATTGATGTTATATGTAGCAAATTATAAGTTAGTTCATTTAAGTTATTATGAAGAAAGTCACGAGAAGCTAGTGACTTCATACGCGACGCGTTATTTCCTTTTAAAAATCAACTTTTGGATGAATTACATCCAAATATAATTGTCATAGCCAACACGTATACTATCCGCAGCCTCTCGAAAAACAAGCCACGTCTAAATAGAGTTAAAGTGAGCAGCTACCTGACCAGATTTGTTGGTTCTATTCGATCGTTAAAAGTTTCTTTGTCGTCATAACATTTCTCCTTCTCTTTTCCTTCAGCGGTCTGGCTTCGATTGATCTGTGGTATAATAAACATGGTTAAATCGGAAATCATTAGCATAGTTGCGACATAAAAATCGTTTTAGAATGGGGAAGAACATAACAGATGGGACACTTGATTAAATCTGGAAACTCCAAACCCATGCAACGTGGCAAATATGAGATCCCTAACTCTAAAGGCAGGTAAATTAAAGGAATCCAAATATCATGAGTTGAATCATGGCAGCACCCTTTGAAAAGAGAGTTGCCAAATACTTGAGGCAAAATCAAATTACTTAAATATTCCTTTAGAAAACTTCATACCGATCGCCTCCTGCGTCGTAACCACTGTAGCAGGTCACCAAACGGAACGTACTCTATCACCAGGGACTTGCTCTCCTGTAGTGTGCAACATCCAACCAAGGATACGATATTCGGGTGTGCACCTAACCGCTTCATCTGTGCTATCTCATGCAGGAACTCTTCTTTTTGTTCCTCGGTTGGATCATCTAAGCAAAATTATTATGGTAAAATCCCTACTAAGTACACAGTAAATTCAAAAGATCTGTTTTGGCCCCAAATGCCAAAATAGCCCTTATACCCCTAGGGCTAATTTGACCCCTTTGGGGGCCATTTTGACAATTTGGCGCAAATCAGCCCCACAAAATTCCAATTCGACCCAACTAAAAGCCAATTCAGCACTCACCGGAAATCAATTTAACCCCTGAGTGCATTACAGCCCTAGACATCGGAGCTGTTGTGGCCCTAAGTACTAGAGCCACTTGCTCAGTATTATTTTGAGTGGCCCCAATAAGGTTCATTTTAGGCTGGCCGGTGCTGAATAAGACCTATACGTTGGGGTCGTTTGGGCCTTTTTAATAATCAGATGAAGAAGTTGAATTTGCGTGGGATGAGGTTGTGGACATCACTGCCGATGACATTAATTATACAAAACAATAAATGGTTAATTAAAAACGGATGCGATGATGAAAATCGGACTGGCAACATGCCCGTGGCAACATACCCGAAACCTCTTCAAAGAAATCAAGACTTTCGGCTTTTATAGCACCTGAACAACAATATTTTAGCCGGATGGATTGTAAAAAAAATTAAATAGCCTGGAGATGAGCATAATATCTTGCGATATTTCGGTTAATTGCTTTTTAGTTGAAAATACAATGCATGTCGTAATCCGGCGCAGTACAAAGGTCGACACCTTGCTCTGGCCGAGAGGCTCTGGGTCTGAATAGATCATGCGCAGTGTACGTTCTTCCCGGCGTCCTCTTTGGTTTAGATCAATTTTGGCGCTCGTTATAAAACGGTTTGAGGTTTTTGCTCGACCTTTTGCTCGCTAAATGGAACGTTTTCTTCTCCTAAAGCCCGCTTAATTTCCAAAGTAGCTGTATGGAGTCTTCTTACAGCGGATCTTGGATTGGTACGCCTGTTTTAGGCAGTCTTAAAACGTCATTGACCAAGGTAAGCTTGTGCCCATCGATAAGCTTATAAGCTTATATTTTCCAAGATAATTTATCACGGAAATATTTGCTTAATACTTTGCTTTTAAGCTTAAGCTTATATTAATGTAGAACTACACTTTGTACGTATTCAATAATGTATATACAACAAAGAGATCGATGGCTGATATGTACTCGAACATGTACAAGATGGATCTGGATGTACAATAGTTGTGTCAAATCTCATTTGTATTGCTTGGCTGATATGAAATTTTTCTATTGTTTCATGCTTATCAAGGGTTCCTCGGGAGAACACTGTTGCTACTGATTATTTTCCCCTTCTAAATTGCTGATTGTTATGTATATCTCAGTGTTGTGATTTGTAATTGGGCAATTTAAGGTTTAATTAAAACATGTGGCCAAGGCCTGGTGAATGTTATATCTGCTATAACATTGTATTGGCTGATCCCATGATTGGCAGTGCTGTTTTGAAGTGTGGTTTAGGTACATGTATATGTCAGGTTGGAGTTTGGCTTTATGCTGAGGTATCCTATAGCTACCCTGTCAAGCATTGATAAATCGCACTATTTACAGCAATTTTCCTCCATAATCCCTTTGTTTCACAACAGTGCATATTCGTCGCCCTATTTTGTTTGTGCAGTGCTGTTTTAATTAATGGTGCAGTTTAGGTATATGTCAGGTTGGAGTTTAGCTTTATGCTGAGGCATCCTACCCTGTTAAGCATTGATAAATTGCACTATTTACAGCAATTTGCCTCCGTAATCCCTTTGTTTAGCAACAGTGTATATTTTCGTCGCCCTATTTTGTTTGTGCAGTGCTGTTTTAATTAATGGTGCAGTTTAGGTATATGTCAGGTTGGAGTTTGGCTTTATGCTGAGGTACCCTACCCTGTTAAGCATTGATAAATCGCACTATTTACAGCAATTTTCCTCCATAATCCCTTTGTTTCACAACAGTGCATTTTCGTCGCCCTATTTTGTTTGTGCAGTGCTGTTTTAATTAATGGTGCAGTTTAGGTATATGTCAGGTTGGAGTTTGGCTTTATGCTGAGGTATCCTACCCTGTTAAGCATTGATAAATTGCACTATTTACAGCAATTTGCCTCCGTAATCCCTTTGTTTAGCAACAGTACATATTCGTCGCACTATTTTGTTTGTGCTGTGCTGTTTTAATTAATGGTGCAGTTTAGGTATATGTCAGGTTGGAGTTTGGCTTTATGCTGAGGTACCCTACCCTGTTAAGCATTGATAAATTGCACTATTTACAGCAATTTGCCTCCGTAATCCCTTTGTTTAGCAACAGTGCATATTCGTCGCACTATTTTGTTTGTGCAGTGCTGTTTTAATTAATGGTGCAGTTTAGGTATATGTCAGGTTGGAGTTACTCAGTTAGGCTTTATGCTGAGGTATCCTACCCTGTTAAGCATTGATAAATCACACTATTTACAGCAATTTGCCTCCGTAATCCCTTGGTTTAGCAACAGTGTACATGTATATTCTGAGCCCTTTTTGAACATTTGATGTATACCAATGGGTCTGAAAATTGAAAATTTTTTACATTGAAAATACAGAACATATGTATTTTTTTAATCTGCCTATATGGCATGTTGTAATCAACATCACAGAGAGCCCATTAGCTTTTATAGTTAAATGTCTAGTTGCCATGATGGCATGCAGTGCAGTGAACTTATAAAATTGTTTCATGTCAACATGTTTATATTATTCATTGTTTTTATCAATTTATTTCTGTAGTATTGAAATAACTTGAGAAGTGGAACTAGCAAATAACATTGCTTAAATATTATGTTATTATTTTCAGGTGCAAGGATTTGATGTCTTTTTTCTTGTATAAGTATCAAACTAATACATGTAATTCTTGCATGAAAATCGTAGAGTATTGATGAATTCTGTCAATAACCTTGTGACTTTTAGATGTGTATTTAATTTTTATAAAATTTACATTTGTTGATGTTACATTGTCAGATCAGTATGGTAATCACATGATTTCGAGTGCAATTTGGAATAAATAAGCAGGAGTTTTCAAAGACTAACAAAACTGCACTTGCAATGCAATTTGTAGTCTTTGAAAAATTTAAAAGTGCTTATAATGTATTCCAAATTGCACAAGAAAATCAATTGTGATTGCTTGTTAATAATACACTTGAAAAAATTCAATTACTTTTTTTACAAACACGATTACTAAGAGGAGCCCTTGCCCTTCGTAAAATTTCCGAAAGTATTTTCAAACCTTCCGATAGAGTTGGAAGTCTTCGGGTGATCTTCGGAAGGCTTCAGGTGAACTTCGGCCATCTTCGACATATCTCATATGACTGTCGGCAGCCATTAGGGGTCTTCGTGGTTCTTCGTACTGACTTCGGAAATCTTTGTTTGTAATTTGCACTGGTGTAATTGCACTGGTGTTACACTTGAACTGCATTTCTCTTAGCCAAACAGAATGGAGTAATTTTTTCAAGTGTATTATTAATATACAGTATCAATCATACAGTTGAATAATAATAATAATTATTATTATTGTAACAAACATTTCTTATAGAGAGCTGCTTCAGTAGTGGTGATGAATTGACCAAGTTTGTACAGTCCCAGTGCTTGAACTTTATCATTATGATATCAGTATTCTTCAGCCATGTATTTTTTTCCAGGTTTTTTTTTTTCTAAAACAGTCAATATAATGTAGCCAGTATGTGAAAGTAATACACTACACATAGTTGAAATTTATTGAGGATTAGTTGAAGACTGTCCAACACCCATTATATATTACATGTATATAATGGGAGTTGGACATAGTATTCAACTAATCCTCAATAAATTTCAACTATGTGTAGTGTATTTATACTTTCGCATACCGTAGTTATGTTTTTATGTTAAATTGCTACACTGTGTGGATATTAGAAGCTACATAGTCTATTCTGTTATTGCTTCTGCTAGACCAGTGCCCTAAACCATTCTCAGGAAAAGCAGGGATTGCTCGAAGTGTATCAAAATTAATGTGTAGGCTATATACAAATAACATTGTTCAACATGGAGCTTTGAACGTGTTCACTTTGAATATTATATGTATGAATTGATAAGTATACCATATACATTTTTACAGAGTTAATGTTTACGTATAATACATGGTGAGAACAGTACATGCTGATAGTGTTCTTACAATGTTGTGATATTGATATATTTACCAATGATTTATGATTAACTCTTACAAGAACATGTTTTTCTGTATTCAAAAGCAACAAACTATTGCTCCTGTTCGTTGGAAGACTTATTTTTTGTTTCATAATTAAGTATATTATTTTATTTTATTTTAAAACTAAGTATCGCAGAAATATATACAACTGAGTGCTGACTTTAATGCAAAAGAGAAACCGTAATAAATTGAGAATGATTCAGCAACAACATGTGTGATAGTTTTATCCCTTTTTCCAGTCAGGGCTATTTCAAGGACTGCAAAGGTGCTGATTAAGATCCAAGTTGTGGACGTGTTTAGATTTAATGTGGGCTAAAACAGCACCAACATTTGTTCCATTTTTAGTTTGATATGACTCCAGTCAGTGCTATTTCAAGGACTGTTGTGGTCGTTTTGTCCTTTCTATGGTAGCCAGCCAGCCGGTGCCGTTTCGGCTACAGTGGTGCTGATTGAGATCCAAGTCGTGGGGGTGTTTCAGCCCCGAAACTTGGGCCGTTTTGATTCCTTTCTTTGAGTTCGAAATAGCTCCGGACGGGGCTATTTCAGTATATAGCAGTATTCATTACAGCCCTTTTAAAATCCAAAACAGCACCACTGTTTTCCAAAAGAGCCCTTCCATTGGGTCATTTCGACTCCCCCAAAAGGGCTATTTCGGCCCGGTTTATTTGGGCCATAACAGCTCTTTCATAATGGGGCCGAAAAAGCCTCCAAAATGGGGCTGTATTTTACTCACCGTTTCGGCCCCATTTTTGGGGCCAAAACAGATCTTTTGAATTTACAGTGTAGTGATAAAAAAATATTATTTAAAATTCCTCGCTCAAATGTACAAATGATCTGTGAGATCTAGAATGAGCATGAAACATGAGCTAGAACTTGAACAAAGAAAAGCAATATTAGCTTAAATGAAACGTTTTTATGGGTACTGCGCTTGCGCAAGTGCCCATTATTGTCGTCGTCGAAGCATTCTTAACATTCCTTCGTAAGACTTTTTTGTTCGTAAGACTTTTTTGTAACAATTCTTTGAATAACTGAACATGATATGGCATTGTTCGATTGTTTCGCTTCATTGACAGTGGTGTCAAGTGCAATGCTTAAAAAGAAGATTGGCATCTTTAGTGAGCTATATGGAGAGAAATTGCGTTGCAAAATAAATATGAAAGACACGTTTGTTTTTAAATGTTTTTATTTACGTAGGTGTATTTCTTTGACAACTGCACGAACAGGGTCGCGTTTGATTGAGTCACATTGTTGAAGCTTTTGTTGAGTAACCGCCGGTCTTTTAGAGTCCTTCGTACAATTCATTTGTTTGATTAGGGCCCTGCCGCACTAGGCGAATTTTTGTTTGTTTTGCAAAAATATCTGTCATCAGTTCCGTTTCACAAGTGCGAACGGCGATTTTTTTCCTACCAAAATTTTGTCAAGCCTTACCAAACTTCAAAGGCGCCGTCATCCTGCCCCAGAGCAGGACAAAATTTTGTCAAGCGTCAAAACTGACAGATTCGTCAATTCACACACATTAATCTCAAGGTTACAGCGATGATTATTCGCTTGCCTCGGTCCGTACAACTTGTACCGGTCCAAAATTTTACCTGCTAGCAGCACCTATACTGATGTTTGAGTAGCACAATTTGCTTTACAAGCAGTGAACAGTGCACGTCCGATCGGGTACAAGTTTGCGCTAAAAAGTGACAGTGACAGTCGGGAAAAGCGGCAAGAAACATGCAAGTCGTTTAAAATTTCAGTCCGAGAAGAAGAAATATCTAGTTAATCAGTTTGTGTATCATACCACGAAGGCAGGAGAGTAAAAACTTTAGAAAGTACTGGTTTTAAAAGATTGTCGAGGAGTTGAATGCAAAATTTCACAGCAACAACAGGGGTTTTCGGTTTCTACGTGATTGATATGTTGTGGTTCGCCGCAGCGGCTCGTTGGTCACTGATGTTCTTACCACATTTTGACGTCTTCTGTGATCTATTACTGAACAGACCCACGGCAACATGGAATCTATTTGTTTTATATAATTTTGGAGATATTCGCTTCGGATTTTCACTTGAATGTACGCTAAATAAGCCGATAAAAATTATGTCAACAAACATCGAGTTTAGGCCACAGTGTTTTCATGCACTCAAATAAAACTTTGTGAAAACTAAACGGCTTAAAATAAACTACAGCTCAACTCAGCAAATGTTTCGAAAAGCAAATATTTAGAGACTAACCTCTATTCCGTCCTGATATGAGGAAAAACAATCTGAATTATTCCAGTCCAAATCCCGTTGCAAGTCGCTTATAAACGGCGAACGATAAGCTTAATCCCGCTAAATTTATCGGATTCTGTTCACAAATTATGAGCTAAAGGACCATCATATTTTCCTCCAAGTTCTAGCCAAGCTTGAACAGCCGATTTAAAATTCGTATCAATTGAACAACATTGAATTTCCTACGGAATATTTCCAGTTTGACGAAAATATTTCTCTGTTTTGAGCGAAGGATTTGTTGGAGCAGGCAGGGCGCCCGCGCGTTTTTCCCGCTTCGTGACGTCATTCGTGCGTCTGTACTCTAATAGATAACAGTTCTAAACCAATCACGGCGCGAGTTTTACACAGTGAATTATATAATTATTTTTAGATTCTGTTATGTCAGCGCGAATGCTGCTGTGTAAACAAAGATATTACAGTATGACGACAATCAGAAGAGTATGAGTGATGAGTGATTTGAGAATTTTGTTATGTCAGCATGAATGCTGCGAATGCTGTTGTGACAAAGATCAAAGCCGCGTGCTGGATTGCAGAAAATTAATTCACCGCGCTTTCGGGAGTCTGACGTTGGACATCGTGACAAAATGATATTAGAAAATGGATTTTAGATCTACTATTGTTAAGTGTGTTAAATTTTTTTCGAAACGAGGAATGATTTTAATATGAAAATATCTTCTAAAATTAAAGACGAACTTATCTGCTTGGTTTGTAGACGAAAGATAAGATCATCTCATTTGAGCACAGTTTCCGTTGTTTAAGAAAACAGTGGGTGATTGTATTCAAATTAGCTTGGGTTTTAAGTCTTGTTAGATGTACTGATCAAAATGACATGAAGGTAAATAAACGGAACAGAGTTTGTTGTCCGCAACTGACAAGTCGGCGAGCTAGTTTACGAGAGCAGAGTGTTGCTAAAAGTGACCTAATAAATTTGTTACGTTAAACGTGAATCGTGCAGTGTACTGTAATTACCCAGTTCAGTTAGCTAGGATATGAGCAGAGTCAAGATGAGAACTGTTCTTTGATGGATTCTTGTGTAATAATTCGTCGTCTATTTATAATATGTCAATAATTTCGCGGCGTGTAATTGGTCGGGTTATTACACAATTACAGAGATAAAGGCAAATAGCTTTGACAGTTTGCAGGGGTTTTTTGGCAGGTTTTTTTTTTCAGTTTCGTGAAGTCAAATCCCTTTGTTTTGACTGTGATTGAAACGCCTCGTATGTACAGTGGAACCCGGATAAGACGGACACGAACAATTGTCCGTATTAAGCAACGTCTAATGACTGCAGTAAAAGACCAAGGAAGTGAAACTTTTGTGTTACGCCTGCCACGCAGCACAGTGAGCAAGACAGTTGTCAAACATGTCATGACAATATACAGTGCACAGATAAGCGAGGTTAACTTTGTATGAGAGCGGAAAAGTGACCGTTGTAATGTAAGATAAAATATATGAGCTTTTCGTCGGGACAAACAAAACTGTCCGTAATAAGTGCGAAAGGGGAGGGGATAGCCTGCGTGCAGATGTCTCCTTTTCCTTGCGCGTACTAACTTTCGAGTGCCTCCCGAGTTTGTAGGGGGTACCGCCGGGAAATTTTTGATACAGTCGAACCTCTACTAACGGCCACCTCTCCACAACGGCCACATCTCCACAACGGCCACTTTCTTTTGTCCGGCGGACAGTCCATACATTCACTCTTGTTTTAACCTCTCTACAACGGCCACCTCTCCACAACGGCAACGGCCATTAAAACCCTATCTTTTTTGGCGTACAGTAATAAAAGGTCACGCAACTTCATCTGTACCACGCATCGTCGGGCAATACAGTATCTTATATTGCGGCACGTGTTTAGCCACTGATGGAAGAATCACACAATACTAGAAAGTACAAGGCCCCCATTTTTTTCTATTTTCCATTTTTTTTACGCTTTTACAGTACTGTATTTTTATTTCAGTCGTAAATCGAGTACAGCTGATAAGGCTCTGTGTTTAAATTGCATTGCGAAATTGAAAAAAAAAATGCCTGGTGGCACAGTAAGTCACATTAAAATAGAACCTCGCAGCCACTCACTCAAGCAAACAACCCTTGACAACTTAATTTCACGAAAGAGAAAGTAAACGATGTACAAAACTGATGTACTCACTGTACTTTACTAGCTTTGTTTTGTTAACATTCCTGTTCTGAACATCATTTTGGTTTCTGTTTTATTGATACATTTTGATTGTGTTACGTATTCATATGCTATAATAAGCATTTTTAAATAAAAATGTTGTCCCCCCCAAAAAAACAAATGGTGTCATATTACACCCCTACCTCCCCATAACGGCCACCTCTCTACAACGGCCACTTACCTCTGTCCCCAAGGTGGCCGTTGTGGAGAGGTTCGACTGTATTTCGCATTTCGTGCGTTTTGATATGAAACCAGGCAGCAAAAAGCAAACGTATAAACATAAAAATTTCTTGCACTTTTTAAATTCAAAATGGATTAATGACAAACAATTGCAAGAAACTTTATGTGACATGTAATTTACAATTTACGGACAAATGTATCTATCGATTGACAGGATTTTGCTGCGGCCTTTCTATTTCGCTCTTCTGTGACCTCTGGCTCTGTTCGGTCCATTTTATCCAATATTGACACACATGCTGAGCCCTTTTGCAGTTCATTATTGGGGTACCCAGTCTTCTCTCATTTTGATAGAGCCTGGGGATTAAAATTCCGTATGAGGGTTTTAGGTCGAATTTATCGTTAACGTTAAATTCAGCTTATAGAATCTCAAGATCTGGTCCAAAATTTAATATGTCACCCAGCAAATCTACAAATGGCGGACCTTCGATGTTATCTTCGTTGATTCAGGCTTCATTTCCAGACTACACCAGTTAGCGAATTAGAGCTTTTCATTCACTTTATTTTCAGCCATCGGTCCACGGACGCACCTGTCGCATCCCTCGCCCTACGGGCCTGATTATTTTAGTGTGGTTAGCCAAAGCAAGAGATGTTGCCTTAGGGCTAGGGTTATCAAATGCAATACACCAAAGAAAAAAATAACAAAACCAACAAAGTTGCTGCACTATCCTCAACGGCGACAACTCGGAGAACGAAGTCTTGACCTATATTATCAATTGAGAGGTCTGGTGAGAGTTAACGAAAGCCATTGGCGTGGAAATGTTTATATCTAGTATGTCTAGTATACATGTTATAAAGGGATGATGTGGATTCATGACTGCTGGGTAGAGAAAAATATAACTTACTGATTGAAATCGTGAGAGTCCCTAACCCATTTCGTTTAATCGGCTCATGGGCTACATGTATGCGCATTCTCTGAGTAAAAAATGCAGTAGCCATGAGCACGCCTCGCGGGCCTATTTTTTCTCTTCGTTGTTCTATGACTCATCTGGACAATCCAACAAAGGAAATTGTAAAATCATTGCAGTCTGCCCGATTAAAATGAGAGCTCCTTTATCCCACGCTGGGGCCAAACACCCCTACAAAGGATCATTAAGACTAATTGTATTTCTTTTTTTCACATTTCTTCACCAAACTTGCCAGATAAGCTTGGGTTGTTGTCCAATTAATTTTAAAATTTAAGATTGACACAAAATGTCAAATTGTGACGTCATAATGGATGCCGTCAGAAAACGAGTTTAAAAATATTTGTTTTCTAATTTATAAGAAAAAGTTATGGCATTTGAAAGAACTTGGCAAGGGAAGTAAAACACCGAAAACTATTTCTCGCTATGACAAATATATCTCGTGTTATGGCAATTTAAAGAAATTCTAAGTACCCCCCCCCCCCCGGAACCATACATTCCTTCTAAAATTAATCCTTTGATTGCTTTTTTTCAATTTTTTCACAGTAAGCTAATATTTTGGTAAAATAGACTTATTACGGTGCTGACAAATCGTATGATTTTTGGTTTTTGATTTTTGGCTCGAAAACGATAATATTAGCAAAATAAAAAATTGATCACGTGACATTTTATGACGTCACAAAACTGCTTTTGTGGTACTAGCACTGGCAGGATAGACTACGAGTAGTCCCTAATTTTTCTCAGATCGAGCAGGCGGGCGCGCGCGAAGCGCGTGGAAATATCCTCGCGCGAGAAGACGCGACGCGAAGGGGCGCGAAAAATGAGGGACTACCGACATAGCCCCAGCGTTTGACCCTTCACGGCCGAGTGATTTTTGGGTGTCAATTTCATATCGTCTTTCTTGCTGTCATTTGCGCTTGTCATTGATGAACTGCGGGAGATGTTTATCACAGACCAGGGGCCGAAGGAATGCGCTTTTATTCGTGGATGTTTCGCGGAAAGCCATCTCAAAATGGCTGAGACGTCTAAAAAAGCGATAGGAAGGCCTCAGAAAAAGCCTAGCATCAACGATTTCTGCCGTGTTTGTGGCTGCAACTTCAACACTTTTTACGGAGATTTTAAGCGAAGGATTTCAACAGAAAATATTTTCGAAATTCCAAAACGGGCAGAGTCAAGAAATCTCTCCTCGCCGATTTCCTGAATTAACTGGGGTTTCCTTGTAAACAATCTGCTTCATTTTCTTCCTGTGTGTGTGTGCCAAATGTGGCACAAAAATAAGGAATACCGTGGATCTGGTCCGTTTCCTTCGAGGAAATCTCCTTAACCAAGGTCCACAATCTGGTTGTGCTGTTGTTGTTGACGAATCGGTTTCGCAGATTGCGACTGAAAGGTTTAAAAGACTGGCGAGTTCCCGGCCTTGCTCGAGCTCAGTTAATTCCAAGTCAAGCCGAGTAGCATCACCGTTGGACATGGCGAAAACCGGCAAAGCTCGACGATCGATCAATAGTAGAATCGCGAGAACTTCTCGACCAGCAAAGAGCGCCTCCAGTGCTTCGATTTGTTTTGGTTTTAACACATCTATGTTTGGCAGCTGATCGATACAGGCCTGTAATCGATCAGCCTAAATCCTTGAGTGTTGACATCGGCTTGCGCGTATTGACATATTGTTGACAGATCTTCAAGAAAGAACCAATCAGAATTGTGCGTTGTGAGAGCAACGCATAATTCAAACGCTGGGGCTATGTCGGTAGTCCCTCATTTTTCGCGCCTCTTCGCGTCGCGTATTATCGCCCGAGGATATTTCCACGAGCTTCGCGCGCGCCCGCCCGCTCGATCTGAGAAAAATTAGGGACTACTCGTAGTCTACTGGCAGGACGATGTTTCTCTGAGTTTTTCTTTTTCTAATAGCTTTCGTCATTTAAAGCAGCCAATCTGTAACCTTAATTGCATTGCCAAAACGACCAAAACATATTATAATTGAGAGGTATTACACAATGATGGACCCCGTTTTTTTCGTTGTAAATGTTCCCAAATGTTCCCAATGCAAATTCAAAATGTCATATCTCATTAGATTTTCGCTTTTTGCGAAGTGTTTCTTCCAAATTCTCTACCGTTTTTGCATCCTTATATATATATTTTTTTCAAATCAAATTTGGTAATTTTCTGACATTTCTTAACAATTTTGAAATCCAAGATGGCGGATTTTTAAAAATTGGCGCGATATGATATCATAACTGATTCGTGATTGTGGCTAAAATAAACATGTTTGAATGCTTAACACACCACATAAGGTTCATCAGTTCATAGCATGAACACCTTTCGAGATACAGGTCGTTTTAGAAATAGACATTTTTGGATGTAAGTTTCATTTTCATAGCGTGAATAGTTTTCGAGATACGTAGGGGGTAGCACTTTCTACGAACGAAAAAAAAGGCCCAGGCAGAATAAGGTTAGAGATGATTTCCAGTCCGTACGGCGCATGCTCGGGGTTTGTTTTCGTTTTTGTTTTGAATTTGTTGATACGTTACACTTTGGTGATAGCGTACATGAAGTTGTTATGAAGTTTTTGAGTCCGCCATTACGGGTCGTTGAAATCCTGAATGCTCGATGAGCTGAAACGTCGGTTTGGGATAACGCCGAGGTTCTTCTACTAGTTATTATTGTTTTCGCAAGGATATCTGGCGTTAATAATGAAGAAAAATGTAAATTTGTACAACAATTTATATTTTCGCTAGTATTTACATTCCTTCGTATGAGACTTGTAAACATTGCAGGTGGAGATTGCGCAGTACGGACTGTAAATCATCTTTAAGAGTGTGTTAAGAATAAATTTCACGG
Source organism: Desmophyllum pertusum (assembly GCA_029204205.1). Classification (NCBI taxonomy): domain Eukaryota; kingdom Metazoa; phylum Cnidaria; class Anthozoa; order Scleractinia; family Caryophylliidae; genus Desmophyllum; species Desmophyllum pertusum. Next base: position 48,424 of record MU825455.1, on the reverse strand, counting down.
TGCGGTTAACGTGTAATTCATGCAAGTCTCTGCTGGGGGCACTTTTTCTGCATGTTTTTGCATGATGATTGTATTGTACCTTGCAACACTTTGACAGCAACCACCTGGCATGCCTTCTTTGGTTCCAGTCTCTTTTAGTGTCAAACACTTCTATTCCAACTCGTCTCTTTAGAGTTGCTTTGTAAACCACACCAAACGCTCCTCGTCCCAGCTCTTCCTCGTGTTCTATCTCTTCCGGAAGTAGTTCCCACTTGTCAAACGGAATAATTTCGCGAACTGAACGAGCTGATCTGTAGAACAATGGGAAAATAGGGTATAAAACGACGGATAGTAATATGGTACATGTATAGTGTAATATGCCTTTGCAGCAGTTGAATTGCTTGTTATGACACATCAAGAAGAACTGCTGTAACGGAGAGGAATATTCCCAGTGCCAGGTGATAGAAAAGGCAACCATTTTGCTTATCATTTTCATAGCAGTTCCTAGTTCTTTTGTTTCTCCGCAGCATCAAATCGAATAGTAAAGTTATAACATGATGTACGGCACAGCTTATATTTGACAAATCCGGTAGTCTTAAAGATAAAAGTAATTGGCAGTGCAAAATATCACATTCTTCACTGACATTTCAAGATTTTCGTTGCGTGTGAAAAAATGCCTGTTATCTAAGTAACCTTTAATTACCTAGCTCTTATTAAGCTTTCATCTGTAACATTTAGTGGTTTATTGTTTAACCGCTGAATTCATTCTGTTTCGCTGAAAACGACAATTAATAACCTGTGTACTCCCTTTTGATGTAACCTTTTGTAGCACCAGTAGCCTATAATGAAACACAACACCAGAAACAGAATGGAGGCGACACCAGATATGATGTAAGTGATCACTTTACTGAAGATCTCTTTTTCCCGCGTTGGCTCATCCGTTCTCTGTCTTGGTTCATCCTTTATTCTCTGTGTTATTTCTGTTGTTACTTGCAAAGTAGCAGGCACTGTTGTTATTTGCAAAGTAGCAGGCACTGTTGTTGTAGCAAACACTGTTGTTACTTGCAAAGTAGGAGGCACTGTTGTTACTTGCAAAATAGGAGGCAATGAAAAACAATAAATAAATTTATGCAAGCGGCAAGACTTGTTTGGTAATATGAACTGAAGCTGTTCAGTATTAAGCAGAGAATCTTGAGTCACGAGTGTTGTGATTAAATCTGAACTGCAGTATAAGAAATATAAAAACCGTTTCATAACAACGAAGGAAAGAAGCAACCATAAAAGCGTGGTACGTCCACACTGTCACAATCATGAAGCCTTGCTTAACCTATTCAGACCGGGCGGGGGGGGGGGGGGGGGGGGGGGGGGGGGGGGGGACGGAATCTGCCCGCCGCGACTTTGACCGTTAATAACTTTTTCAATATTGAAGTAAAAGCCACCAAACTTTTAGACTTTACCTAAACTTTATCTGGGAGCAATTTGATATGACATGTTATTGTTCACGGAACTTGCTGTTACCATGGCATTATGGCAACCATATTTTGACAGGCATGTTTTTCCAAATTTGGAATTTTCATGTTTTTTGAGAAAGAAAATAACTTTCTGGCAATAAATGTTGCCTTTATTGATCATTTTGGCATTATTTTAGTTGTTTTTCGTACTTTTGGGTCATTTTTGGTGGTTTTCTGACGTTTTGGAAAAATAAAGAAATCCAAGATGGCGGATCCAAGATGGCGGCTGTTCGGAGGTCATGGCGTAATTTCTACGTCATATGACGTCCATCATCTCGTGTTTCATACGCCAAAAGAAAGATTTTTGGACGTACTATATATCCTCTAAGTTTCGTTGTCGTAGCTTTAATAATCTTGGAGAAACGGAGGGGGGCGGAATCCCCCCCCCCACCGGGTCGGAAAAGACCAAAAAAAAGCCCGGTCTGAATAGGGTTAATTCGGTTAAGGCTCCAGATGCTCAACAAGGTCATCAATTGGCAAATAAAATATGTATTGCAGCAACGAAATCCTGGAACATTTTTAATCGTGAAAAATTTGCTCAATTCAGAATCTTCTATTTACGTGATTATTATAAGGAAATCGGTCTTTATTAATAGCATTCTATGCAAAAAGGCATGCGCATCGAAGTCAACAAATCTTGAGAAATGGCGCAGAGTAACAGAGAACATTTTTTTCATTTAACAATTGTACTGAGGTTATTGGATAATAAAAAAACCGGCTGTCGTTGGATCTTTTATGTGGAATTGTTATTATAGTTTTTCTTTCTCGTGAAAAAATACAAACAAAGTCAAATTTTAACCCTATTCACACCACGGGATGGAATCTGCCCGCGCGGACTTTAGCCGTTGATAACTTTTCTTTTAATATTGAGACTATTGAAGTAAAACCTGCCAGACTTTTCTACTTTACCTACAATTTTGCATGACATGCCATTGGTCGCGAAACTTGCTGCTATCATGGCAACCATATTTGGACAGGCATAGCTTTTCCAAATTTTACTGTTTTCCAATGAAAAAATAACTAATTTACTTTTTTGGAGCATTTTAACATAATGCTATTGGTTGTAATGACTTCTGAGTCATTTTTGGTGGTTTTCTGAATTATTGGAAAAATCTAGAAATCCAAGATGGCGGCTGTTAATAAATCTTGACGTAATTTCCACGTCATAAGACGTCATCATCTAATGCTTTACACCTATTTCAATTAACGTCGTCGGATAGAAGCGTAAAGCCTACAAGACAAAACCGAATGGTAGTCTGGGTATTCATTAGAATTTGCATATCGGTGGAAAAGAAATCTACAACGTGAACGTGATGTGTTTGGTTTGCCCCGAATTAGACAATTCAGGTTTTTCCATGTTTTTTCACTAGCTGATTCTACTAAAATTTCGTTTGGCTAAAAGTAGCTTACTTCTACAGGCTTAAAACAAAAAGGAAACGTTAGAAATAATGTTTTTAATGTTACTTCTCATTAGCATTCGGTGCGTGCAGCAGTTTTCTACTTTTACCCATGCTACCATTCGGTCTTGTCTTGTGGGCTTAAAAACATTTCTATCCGGCAACATTAATTGAAATAGGTGTATACCTCAAAGGAAACGCTTTTGGACGTACTATATACTAAATAATATAACACAATATAGTCTTTCGTAACTGCAGAATGAACAGCTCGCTTATTATAATAACTGTACCTAACCTCTATTATGACGTATCATGCTACGTCCTCATTATACTCACCTTCTGGAACAGCAGTAAAATGCATGACAAATCCTCTCTTTTGGATATTTCTGTCTGAGCAGAATTTTAGCAATGCGTACTTTCCAGTTACAAGAGCCGTCTGCCCAGTCTGCTGACCACAGTACACACCGAAAAAACTGGTCCTTCTCATTGGTAATCTTCAAATAGTCCCGACTACAAAATAAAGATAAAATACACAACACGGGAACAAAATGCAACATTATATTAAAAATACCAATTTACATTATAAAGTGCGTTACATTCGGAAAGATATCCACAGTTTAAATAAATGTATTTTTCACGTTATTGTTGATGCCTTCCATCACCTTCTGTGATGCGTTTTTTGCGTCGGTATGCATACCTCGTAATCGTCAAATATGCGAAGTATTTAACCCTTTCACTCCCAAGAGTGCTAAGTTCAAAACTGAGGGAAATAATTTCAAATTTGTCAAAAACAAACAGTACCGCATGAAAGAACTGCTCAATAGCTTTCATTTGAACGCGTACGGTCACATACTAAGATTTCATCCACAGACTTAAAAGTTAGAACCACATTTATTGACTCATGGTTTGACTCTGGGAGTGAAATTGTCCGCTCGAAGGCATATCCTTGCACATCTCAATTCTCAGTGTAATCCATATTTACTTTAAGTTTTTATTTACTATCTGCATTTCACTGTCTGTGTTCAATACACGAGATGCCCCTTACTTACATCTCTGGTTTGCTTACTACACAGTCAGCTTAATTAGTTAGAAATCGTTTTTTTTTTAATGGTGAATTTGATTGTAACGTATATGAATGGCCGTATACTGAGGCCGCCACGTTTCGACCGCAATGAAACTCCAAAGTTGTTGCTACAGACGCAAACACATAAGACAAGTAATACGTGTATAAACTGAATAGATAACACAGTTAAGTCCATACTTACAGGCAAATTATAAATTGTATTTTCTTGGGGAAATTATTATTTTACTTGTTTCTTCATTATATAAGCTTTAAATTGATATATAGGTTTGGCTACTTTAGTTTAAAACTGTGCGCTTGCGAGGCCTTTTCCGCAACGTGGTCACGAAGGTTTACAGTAACCTTAAAAGCGGAATAAAACATTTCAAAATAAGCTACAGCAGTGTTGATCGAAATACGTTTTAAGTTGAAGGCTGTTGAAGAGATGCTATGCATGCCGGGTTCTAAAACTGTTGTACACTTACAGTAATACTACAGTAAAACATTGAACAGTTACCAGGGGCACCCAACGACGGTTTTCTCCCAATTGCTTTAAAACACTATTTAAGGCTGTCTGGTGTGCTTTTAAAGATCTACAAATGAATTCTAAGCTGCGCTATAAAATTTATATATGTTCGGTCATTCTAGGGGAACTTTAGACTTCACGAATTTATTAGGGCTTCTTTAGTCATTTCCCGAAAACCTCAGCTCTTCCTTGCTGATTTTTCCTTTCCGAAAATCCTAGCTGATCATTTTTCCTTTCCGAAAATCCTAGCTGACCTTTTTTTGTACCCAAAACGAAATTTTTATCTCTCCGAAAATAATAGGCATTAATTTTCCCATATTAAAAAAGTTCGAGATGATATTTCCCTAAAGAAAACTCCAAACGTTAATCCGAATATCTGAGGCGATTATAGGCCTTCCGAACAGATATTTCACCGAAACGATCCGTTGGGTGCCCCTGAGTTACGGTACTTTAATGGTTATGGTATTTGACAAGATAGTAATATAAAGATAGATAATAATAAGATAGTAATAAACTTATTGTTCCGCGATCTTTCCTAATTTTCTGTTCGAAGTAGTACAGTGTTCTGTGAGAGTGCTTAATATTAAGGAAACAAGGAAAACTAGAGGGGGCTTATATCCGGGGGGGCTTATAATCTGATGTATTTTTTTTGTTTACAGGTAGATGATCCTATAACCGGGCGGGCTTATAAGCAGCAGTTTACGGTATGGATAGTTTCCGCTCTGATTGACTGTCACTCATATGTAACCAATAATAAATTGTTGCCTGGATTAGCTTTCCCTTTGTAAGAAATATGAACATTCTCAAATTTAATCACTACATTCCAGTGGATAGGATCATTAAAGATCAACCGGATGTATATAATATAGTCACAATTATGTGCTGACTGACCCGCATGATGAGTGAGCCTCCAAGTCAAAATCGATAAATGAAATGTTCATCGTCATGTTTTGTGGAATAGGAACCAGATAGTCACAGTCCATATTGTTTGGGTAGTCGTTAGGATATCCAGGACTTTTCAAAGAGTTATTTACCACTGAGCCACACCCTGTTAAAGCGAAATAATATTGCTAATTGCTATATAAATAATCAAGCACGATAGTAATAAATTTTCATTCGCGTAACAGCCAATGCGCATGCCTTCTAAGGGATAAGATATGTATGAAAAAAATGAGGTGAAGAATAAGGATTTTGCCAACGTCGCTGAAAGGGAGGTGGCTGGAGAAACTTGCGAGAACTATGTGTGATTTTCATGCGAAGGACCTGAGAATCGCCCCATTGACTTCTACAGCCAATGAGGTGTTATCCGCATGAGTACGTGGCTTTTTGGCAAATGAAAATACTTACAGAAAATGAACCACTTCTTTACCAAGAAGGGATGTTACTAAAACCATGAACGGGGAACGGGGCTAACCCTAAACCCTAACCCTAACCCAACTCTAACTCTAACTCTAACACTAACTCTATTCCTAATCTGACCCTAACCAGCTAGTTAGGATAAGAGTTAGGTTTAGATGTAGTGTTAAGGTTAGGGCTAGGTTAGGAGGTTCCCCGGATCCCGTTCCTGGTTTACTAACATCCTTTGCGTTGCACAGACGACGGCGCCTTGGGGAACCATTGTATTTGCCTTTCTCTGTTACCCTATTCTGCCTGGGCTTTTTTGCGTTCGCGAGCCTGGGGGAGGGGGGCAGAAAGGGCCCCCCCCCCCCCCCCCCCCACCTATGTATCTCCAAAAGTATTCGCACTACAGAAATGAAACTTGTATGGTGTGTAAAGCCTCCAAAAATGTTTATTTTAGTGAAAACGTTGTACAATTCTGAAAGGGCCAACAGACAATATAAAGGTACCAGATCCTGGTGGATCTAATCAGCAAATTTAGAATGAAAATACAACAAAGAAAGACTGACTGTACTGTTGGGATAAATGTAAATATATTTTCCAATATTTCGTTAGTTCCCTGACTTCTTCAGGGAACTAACTTAACTCCAAGAAAAAAACGTTACAATTTTAAACACCAAGAGACAAAAGAATATAAGATTACAGGTAAAAACGTTACAATTCAAATAACTGAGAAACAAAAGAATATAAGATTACAGGCAAAAAAAAAACGTTACAATTCAAATATATGAGAAACAAAAGTAAACATGATTTGGCATGAAAGCTAAATATAATGTTTATAGTTTTCACGCCGGTTGATACCCTTGGGTTCAAGGGTTTGACCCCTATCGATAAAGTACGCCTCCCGAGCTTTGCGTATAGCGTCACGAGATGAATGTATGAGTTCTAATGGAATAAGTTCTATGTCGGTGGGTGAATGATTGTCGGAAAAAAAACTTATCCCATTAGAACTCATACATTCATCTCGTGACGCTATACGCAAAGCTCGAGAGGCGTACTTTTCTTGGAGTTAGTTCCCTGAAGAAGTCAGGCCGCGCCTGACGAAATATTGGAAAATATATTCACATTTATCTCAACGGTACAGTACGCCTTTATTTAAAAAATCCGCCAAAGTTTTCGGATATGTCAGAAAATCTCCAAATTTTAATTGAAAAAAATCAAGAAAAATATAAGGATGCATAAATTGTAAACAATTTTGACGAAACTCCTATTAAAAAGCGAAAATCACATAAAAACCGAAAATTAGCTGCTATGGAAACTTCAAAACAATTGACACACCAAAATACTCCCAGATAATTGTTAGTAAAATTTACAAAGTTTGGCGTAACAAACGTTTGAAATCAGACCGGGCATTTTCTGCCTCACTTTCCTTTACCCCCTTTCCTGTCCTGGATTCGAAACTATGTTAAAGTCCGTGACGGGGCTGACGGCTGCATTTCGACTCCTTCGCCTTCGCACTCTTGGTCATGCTGTGCGAGCCAGTACAGATGGCGATATTTCAATATAAACCGCGCGCTACAATGCCAGATTGACCCTTTCGCTTCGTTTAAATGACAAACCGCTGACATCTGTGATTCCAGGGCATATATGTTGTCTAACTGTACGGTGAAAGAATAAAAGAATGAAGCAAAACAAAACAAAATGACTCAACTTTGACACCTATTGTCATAAAAACCTGGGGTTGGCATCCAAACACACCCACCCACTCATCCCCTACCCATTTGTACGTCCGTTATCATGATCTGCATGGAACAACTCGAAAAAAAATGACGTTACGTGCAAAAACAAATAAAGAAACAAACAATTTATGTGTTCACCTTGTATTGCGAGGGTTCCCTCTTGTCCATTCCACATGAGCAATAGTAGCAATATAATCATTTTCATGGTGGAATCACCAATTCTGCAGAGATAGAATTGTAAACTTAAAAAAATGTCCTATTTCTAGGCTCGCAGTAGATTTTCTAGCCTTGAGGTGACAGTTGACAGAAGACAAGATTTTTGCTATACTACACCATAACGAGGACAAGTTTCAATCGATATTTTAAATAGTCACCAGCAAGATTAAAACAGCTTCATTATGAATCAGGAGTTTCACAACCTTAGCTTAGACCTAAATTCTTTTTCACCCTATAATTAAATATACAGAACTAAACAATAGAAGAGACCAATGAAAAGAGAGGTTCCAGAGAGGTAGTGTCTTACTGAGACTTCTATCATGGCGTGCGTACGGCACCGCAAACTGCACAGAATAATAACTTATTGTAACATGCATTGAAGGAACCGAAAAAACATTCATTCGATTTTTGATGATTTTATGTTGCAATGTATAATCTAAAATTTAAATTAAAGTTGAATCACAATATGGAAAGGCCTCGGTTTGTTATAATTTGACGTTTCTGCGCTTCATGATAAAGAGAGGAAAGCCGCTCCAATGAATCGAAAGAAGATAGTTTTTGATATACAGTGAACACTCTCTAAGGCGGACACCCTCGAGACCAGCTGCAGCTGTCCGCTTTATGGAGGTGTCCGCCTTAAAGAGTTTAGTTAGAGAAAAACAAGTGAAATTCGGCCGGACAAGCCAAGCCAACCATGTCCGCCTTGGAGAGGTGTCCGCCTTACAGTGGTGTCCACTTTGAGGGAGTTGACTGTAATAATTATGCCCAAAGAGAGCGTGGCTATATAATACGTTCACAACACTTATGGTTTAATTTATTAATCTTTATTTATTTATCCACGATAGCTAATTTTAATGTTAACATAAATAATGAAAATTGGTGTATAAATGAGTCTCGTTTTATTATGATTTAAAAAACTAGACTATTCGCTCTCAATTTATATGAATGATAGTTGATTCGGCCCTATAACATCAAATAAGTCATAGAAATCTCGAGCTCAAAATCTTTATTAATAACTTTATTGACTCTTTATACATTCCTTGTTCGTCCTCAACTGGAGTGGTCACCTTATCTTTTTAAGAACGACTTTCTGTAAAAGTCGACCAAACGGTGGCACAACTCAAAAAATCGAACTCGCTCATATTTTGCTCATAGATAGGCCCTAGTCAGAAACTAAACGGACTGTAGTTAGTTTTTGAAAATACAGCTTGTTTCGGTAAAAATATGCGAAAAACCATTTTGCCCTGATTAGGCCCAAAATCGACTTCCGGTTCGACAGAATTTTCGGAAAAATTGATCGCGTCGCGCACCATACTACAGCTATTTTCAAATCTTTAAATAACATTTATATACTTTCTAGGTCTTCATTGTTCGATTGAACGAAAAATAAAATAAATCTAACTTAGTTTTGAGCCCGAAACAATATCAAAATCATAGGCTAAATTTGCGAACTTGTTCCAAGCTAATTTATGCAGAGAAAACATTGACCATTTTATCTATGTGCGATAACTTAAAATTTCGTAAAAACGTTTTCTACGGGTTAATTATACGATCATCTGATAGGATATGTAAAAAAATATCTGGGTAAATGATTTTAAGTGGCCCGCTTTGGCCCGTGTTTATGACTTATTTTGCCGAAAATATGCCGTTCGATGTGTAAACAATGGCGTGACACGGCCAGAACATCTCTTACTGACTTGTTTTATTCTACTATTAGTATATTTGCATTTTGAAACCACAAGTACATTTTATGACCTAAACTATGTGTTTGTTTCTCTTCAAGCTTTGCAAGTTTGAAATACTATCATCTTTTGTTCATTCTTCAAACACTATAAATGTATCGCCCTCTTGGTAAACTAGAACTTTCAGGTAAAGATCAAATGAGTAAATTACGTTCTTGAATCATTCTCCCTGCAGCATGTTCGACATAGCTAGAGCATTGCGTGACTCTGTTAGCGTGCGACTGGAATAAATATGTTTTAATGTTTTATATTCCCATTTTCAAATACCTAAGTTTATTACTTTCGCTGATTACCGGTTTACAAATAGTTGAGAAGTACAACTAACCAGTTCTCAATGGTTTATTTAATTTTAAATCAGAGTGATAAATTAATATATGGAGAAATGCTCTCTGCTGGTACGGCCAGTGTTATATACAATATGCTCAGCCTCGGCAAGAAAACAATGACGAAAGAAGATTAACGAAAATGACGGCGAAAATTATTTTGTGTTTCAATAATACTACATGTATACACAAATTATTAAAATAGCACTTTCGTTGTTTGCTGAATCCAGTGCTATTTTAATTATTTATTTTTATCAGTTTCTCATAACATTTGGCACTGGTTCCGCTGCTGCTGGTTTTCGTTTTCATAGCGACAGGGCCATGGGCTTGGGAGTCCAAAATATTCCAGTAACTATATAGAAGGTCCTGATGGATTCTTAGTTACAAATTAGAATTTGGGAAATCCTCAGTTATCAGTTGAAATTTTAGGCGTTTCTCAGCTATCAGTTTTGACCGATCTCAGTTGATAATGACTCGATCGAGCCTCGACATTCTTTGGAAGACCTCGTATCAGATAATCGTTGGAAATCTTACGTTGATTTTCGGCAATCTCTGAAAGACCGGAATTATTTAATTTAGTAACGCTTAGACATCTTCGGGTGATCTTCATGTAATTGCCAATTTCTGTCAATGTATTATTTATCCCCAAAAGCTCAGTAAGATGTTTCAGATTAGGTGCGAAATACTTCGCTGCTTCGCAGTTCACACATGTGTCGTGTTGTAAGACTACTGAACTGGAGACATCGTGACGCATCTCGGACGTGCAAAATTTGCACTCTGGGATGCTAAAATGTTCAGTAACTGTTCACCAATGTTCACTCATTTCTCAGGATCAGTTTGATTTGACAACTGTTTGATGTTGCCATAACAACCGCGTTTTTTGACAGGCAGGTTTATCGGCCCAATTATTGAATTTTTAAATGACATTTCATTTACCGATTTACTGGCTTGTTTCTGACGTCACGAGAAAAGAAAACCTGAAATAGAAGATGGTGTACTTCATGACGTACGTATATTAAACGTAGACGTCATAATTAACAGCAAAACCACGTACCTTATGTTGTAAAGCAAGCTATAGGCTCCCTACTAAAGGCATAAGGCTTTCAAGGAGTCTTATGGGATTCAATCAACTCTCCTCCCCCTGAACAGTCATGGGTGTATAATTTGGGTTAGGGTAGGATGTAACTTTCGAGGGTTGGAATATTTCGCAACTCTCATTTCTTGGGACACCTGAGAGGGGGTCAAGCTTCTTTCCAGTTTGTTTTTGTTCATTACAGTAGGTGATCCTTTTGAATCAAATTGAACCGTTGTTTTCCGAACGAAAGAACTCTTGAGAGCCCAACCCGCATGGACAAAGGAGGAAATGTAACATCGTAGCTGGTTTTCGTTAGTATTCCACGTCACATTTTCAAGCACATATATATAGCCATATTTCTCTCAGTGTATCTCATGTCCCAGGGCACGTCAACCTCGGGCGACGGTAAACGGAACAAAGGGCTGTCCTGAACAGAGCTCCCCCCAAGCAGTGATGTTGCGCTTAGCTTATTCAGTGATAAACATCAACTTGTTCAATTATTCCCTTGTTTCTGCCTCGAGCGTGAGTGCGCAAAACCGCAACGATGGCATTCACCATCCGTTGCATTTAGTGGGTAAAGAGCAGAAAAGGTGCGTGGTGTAACCGCGCCCGACTAAAGAGCGAAGACTGGGACGAGGCAGATGACTGCACGACGACTGGTCAAGGTATTGAGACGAATCGGAAACGTGCACAATTGAAAATGAAAACGTCTATGGTTTTATTAATAATTGAGCTAAAAGAAGTAGTAACTAGTAATACGGATATTTGTGAGATCATCCTCTCTTGGTTGTTGTTATTGTCGTACCTCTTTGTTAGAGTTATCCCAGTAGCATTTAGGGTATTGGGTAGTAAGTGGTTTTGTTTTAGAATTGATGCATCTTAGGAGTGAAACTGAATTCGAGTCACACCCATATAGCGTGATTCTGTTATCCTTGAGGGGTTCCTTTGAAAGGAAATTACCCACCGTCACCCACCGACGTCACTATGATACGAGAGAGTCCCGGCCCCCAGGTTACGGAATACGAGCAATGAGCGAAATATATTTATTACTGCAGGAGTTTCCTTCAGATACAAACAATCCCGACTTGTTATGCTTAACAATTAACTGGGAATGTATTCCCTTTAGAACCCGCTCGACGAGATTTAACTTAATTACGACTTTGTGATCAACATCGTGTACTGGTCATGCAACGGTTTCCAAGTCTCACTCCAACTGCCTTCAAAACGGGTGAACAAAAACTATCTCGGATTGCTCTTATTTTTTAAAGAGTTCACAACTAGGTAGTTTATATTTATAGCCTTGGCTTGTTTTGAGGCTACTTGGACGAAATTCTCAAAATAACTCATGTTATTTAATAGGTTGCCGGCGGTTCAACCGCAATCGGGTACGAAAAAATAAAACTGCTAAAAGCGATGCCATAAATTATAATTAAACGAACAAATAAAACAAAATGGTTCCATTATGTTTTTCATTTACATCAGAACGAGTCTCCGGTGAATAGCCGTGTCACGCCATTGTTTACACATGAAACGGCATATTTTCGGCAAAATAAGTGACAAACACGGGCCAAAGCGGGCCACTTAAAATCATTTACCCAGATATTTTTCTATATATCCTACCAGATGAACGTATAGTTAACCCATATAAAACGTTTTTACGAAATTTTAAGTTATCGCACATAGATAAAATGGTCAATGTTTTATCTGCATAAATTAGCTTGGAACAAGTTCGCAAATTTAGCCTATGATTTTGATATTGTTTCGGGCTCAAAACTAAGTTAGATTTATTTTATTTTTCGTTCAATCGAACAATGAAGACCTAGAAAGTATATAAATGTTATTTAAAGATTTGAAAATAGCTGTAGTATGGTGCGCGACGCGATCAATTTTTCCGAAAATTCTGTCGAACCGGAAGTCGATTTTGGGCCTAATCAGGGCAAAATGGTTTTTGGCATATTTTTACCGAAACAAGCTGTATTTTCAAAAACAAACTACAGTCCATTTAGTTTCTGACTAGGGCCTATCTATGAGCAAAATATGAGCGAGTTCGATTTTTTGAGTTGGGCCGTCGAAAGCAGATTTTAGTCGATTTTTACAGAAAGTCGCTCTTCAAGGCCAAATTAAGGCAATTGAACGGGTTCAACGACGTGCAACTAGATTCATTTTGAAATCCAATTTAACCTATCCAGACCGTTTGATTAAGTTGGGTCTTTTGCCTCTTGAGTATAGAAGAGATTTTCTAGATTTATGCTTTTTCTTCAAATGTCTCAAAGGCCAGTACGATTTCGATGTGTTTTCTTTTGTTCAATTCAAATCCTCAACATGGAGGCTACTCTCATGAAGAGACTTTTAGAACTGATATTTTTAAGTTTTCATTTTTTAACCAAATCGTAGACTTATGGAACGGTCTTCCGGTAGAAATTAGAACAACCGTACAAGTTAGCTCATTTAAAGTTAAAGTTAACAAGTTTTATTATTGTAAATTTTGATCTAATAAGGACGCGTTTGTATAGTTGTTTTTTTTTAGTTTCTAGGCTTTTTAAATGTATTCGTATATAGGTTTTTACTCTTAGTTTTACTCGTTGGGGTTTATTTTAATAAGGAACTTAACGTTCTGTATAAACATACCAAATTATACAGTGTGTAGTTTTATCTTTTTTTTTTTTTCTTTTCTCTATACATCTGTATAATTAAATTGAGTAAAATAATAATTGTTAATTAATGCATCATTAGAAAATGACTTGTTAAAGACAGCTGCTATGGTCTGACAACGTCTTTCCACCATCAAAGCGCTTTCGACAGGGCACAAAAAACATTTTAAATAAATTTCTGGAAAACATAATATCAGCTCACAAACATTCACATTTTTCGTTTACTGATAATTAAAACACTGTGCTTCAAAATATTAGAATTCGAATCGATCGTATGTCTGAGGAAACGCGCGCGTCCGCGTAAAATGTATAAATGCGGAAAACGTCGATCAAGATGTTCTTGACGAACGTGTGAAAAATAAAACGAACTTTAATTTTCATTCTCGAAAATTAGCAGGAAGGGAAATTATATAATTTTAATAGTCCACTTTAACAAAAAAAAACTGTGAAGAAATATAATTTTCAATAACCACCTCTAACTAGGGAAACATTTTGCATCACCTACGTGGCTATTAGCTGGGTAAATAAATAATAAAAACCATCCCATGAGACGGAGCGCGCGCATCGCCAAGAGGTAACAAAAGTGCAGGTGAAAAACTTCACCCATCCTTGTTCCAATAAGAAAAATAAATATAATTTAGACGTTAAATACGAAGCATTTTATTTATGCCTTTACAAACTTAATGTACTGCTACTTATTGTCCACAACTCTTCGATTTTTGGAACAAAAATCGTGACTTTCTTGTTGGACATTCTTTAAATTTGTTTATCGTTAGTATTCACGGAATTAATTGTTGAAATCGTCGCTCAAGTGACAGGGATCACCGTGTTAAAACAAGTCTCACCAAAATGAGTTATTCGAAATAGAGGACCGCTAATTAACATCGGCCATGAGATAACAAGGAATTAAAAAATTATCATGATCCGGATGTCCTTGAAGAGTTATACTCACCTCGACGGTTTGAGCGGCTGAACCACACTTAACACAGCTTCAAGTTGATGATAAAGTGATTAATTAATTCATACCAGACAGGATAGTTACATCAGCAGGAAATACAGTAATAAAATTATATGAATAAAATAAAACTGGCTGACTTATTTTTTACAACAACAATAATAAAATGGTATATAACAAAAATTATCCCTAAAAAGAAAAATGTCTTTAATTTTAATTATATAGCGCTTGAATAAACAGATTTTTGAGGAAGATGTGGGATTGGATCATTTCCTGGATCGATTGTATCTCGTCATATTAAGTTACAGCTGTTCCAATTTCAATTGCATATTCCATAAGCAAACGTTAAAACCTTCGATTCCATCTCAGAGTCACCGTGCATGGACAAGCTACAATCCTGTTCAAAAGTCTTTAAGATACTTAACAAAATATCACCCAGAGACAAAGATGTTTCAATTTTTAATTCATTATTTATAACATCCCCCCCCCCCCCCAAACCCCCCTTCCCCCACAGACAATGTTGACATGTCGTGGATGGGTTGAATGGCAAAACAACTCAACATTGTTTGCACGCAAGTAGACGCAAAGTTTTCACCGTTTGATCACTCGTGGCCAACACAAGTCAACGCAAGTTTTTTTTGTTGTTCACTTTGTGTATTGATTTGCAGCGCGCACAGCCTGGGAACATTAAAATGGCATTATGTTTAGCAACTTGCGTGCACTTGCGAGTAAACTTGCGACTCCAGCCACCAACGCAAGTTCATATTTCAAAACGTGCGTCTCTGTTTGGCCAGGACTTTAGGCCATGTGTCGAACTAAATTCAGCGAATTAAATTCATGACAAGTTCGACGTTGGGCGGATTACGTAATCCGCCCAAGTTTTATTTTCAGCGTTCTCCGTGACTAAAAGACTCGGTCGAGTGGCTCGGCTAAACCGGTAGGATGAGAGCTGGGCAGAGTTCTCGTATTCTAACGGATGATACGAGTAGCTCAGCCAATCAAATTGCATTTGCATTAGAACACTGGTAGAATTCTACTAGTTGTTAATTAATGTCTTATTACCGATTATTAGAAAGATAACTTGTTAAAAACAGCTGCAATGGTCTGACAAAGTCTTTTCCACCATCAAACCGCTTTCGACAGGGGCATATAATAAATTATTCATATTGTTTTTAATGTCAGCTCACAAACAGTCATTCTCCGTTTATAGATAATTAGAAAACTTTGCTTCGAAATATTAGAAATCGAAGACATGGTTTCTGAGTAGATTATATTGGTTCTAGCTGTTATCGTTGTGATGGTATAAAAGCCAATTAAATCATGTTATTTACATATGATACGTGTCCGCGTGTAATAATTTTATAAAAAAGCGGAAAAAGTCGGCGAAAATTTTATTGACGAACGCGTGAAAAATAAAAGGAACTTTAATTTTCATTCTCGAAAATTAGCGGTAGGGAAATTAAATTATATAGTTCAAGAGTTTAATTTTGCATCACCTACGCGGCTATTAGGTAAAATAAAAAATAAAAACCATCTCATGAGAGTATGAGACGAAGTGTACACATCGCCAAGAGGAAACAAAAGTGCAGGTGAAAAACGTCGCCCGTCTTGTTCCAATAAAGAAAAATAAATATAATTTAGACGTTAAATACGAAGCATTCTATTTGAACCTTTATAAACTTGTCTTTCTCGAAAATTAGCGTGAAGAATAATTAAATTAATTATATAGTTTAATAAACCACTTAAAGTAAAAGTCAAGGTCTAGTTAAGCACCGACATTGAACTAAAGAAATATAATTTTGAATGACCACCTCTAACTAGTGAGATATTTTGCATCACCTACGCGGCTAAAGCCCCGATTAAACGGTCTCAACATTCTCTCAACATTTGTTGAGAGCCGATGTTGAGGTCGTTTGACCACCCCTCTCAACATTGTTGAGAGAGAGTTTAAATTCATTTAAACGTTGCCTCGACATCTTCAAAACAACTGTTTCGTTCTTGAAATGTTGAGAGGTTGTTGAGGTCGTTTGACCGGCATGGTCTCAACATGACTCAAAAAATGTTGAGAGAATGTTGAGCCGACAAACTGGTTGTGACCGTTTGATCGGGGCTTTTAAAGAGGTAAAAAGAATAGGAAAAAGCATCTCACGAGATGGAGTGTGCACATTGCAAAGAGGTAACTAAAGTGCAGGTGAAAAACTTCGCCCGTCTTGTTCCAATAAAGAAAAATGATTAAAATGTCGACGTTAAATACGAAGCGTTCTATTTTTTTCCTTTACAAACTTAATGTGCTGCTATTTATTGTCCACACTTCGTCGTTTTGGAACCAAAACCGTCACTTTCTTGTTGGACATTCTTTAAATTTGTTTCTCGTTAGTATTCACGGAATTCATTTTGAAATCGTTGCTCAAGTGACTGGGATCACCGTGTTAAAACAAGTCCAACTGAAATGAATGGCCGCCCCGGGAGGGCCGCTAACATCAGCCATAAGATAACAAGCAATTAAAAAATTATCATGATAAAATTGAAGAGTTATACTCACCTCGATGGTTTGAGCAGCTAAATTTAAGACAGCTTCAAGGTGATGATAAAGTGGTTATAAATAATTAATTCATGCCAGACAGGATATACAACATATATGAAACAGGAAGACAGAACTTTGAGAAAGACGTGGGATTGGAGATAATTTCCAAGATCATGTATTACGTCATATTAAGTTAAAGTTAATAAGTTTTATTATTGTAAATTTTTATCTAATAAGGACGCGTTTGTATAGTTTTTGTTTTTTTTGTTTTTAGACTTTTTTAATGCATTCATATATAGGTTTTTATTCTTAGTTTTACTCTTTGGTGGTTTATTTTAATAAGGAACTTAACGTTCTGTATAAACCTACCAAATTATACAGTGTGTAGTTTTATCTTATTATATATATATATATATATTTGTTTTTATTTTATATATACATCTGTATAATTAAATTGAGTAAATAAAAAAATAATAATAATTCTTAATTAATGCATTATTAGAAAATGACTTGTTAAAGACAGCTGCTATGGTCTCCACCATCAAAGCGCTTTCGACAGGGGCACAAAAAATATGTTTAAATAAATTTGTGGAAAACATAATATCAGCTCACAAACATTCACATTTTGCGTTTACTGATAATTAAAACACTGTGCTTCAAAATATTAGAAATCGAATCGATCGTGTCTGAGTATACGCGCGCGTCCACGTAAAATGAATAAATGCGGAAAACGACGATCAAGATGTTCTTGACGAACGTGTGAAAAATAAGACGAACTTTAATTTTCATTCTCGAAAATTAACGGGAAGGGAAATTATATATTTTTAATAGTCCACTTTAATAAAAAAAAAACTGTGAAGAAATATAATTTTCAATAACCACCTCTAACTAGGGAAACATTTTGCATCACCTACGCGGCTATTAGCTGGGTAAAGAAATAGTAAAAACCATCTCACGAGACGGAGTGCGCGCATCGCCAAGAGGTAACAAAAGTGCAGGTGAAAAACGTCGCCCGTCTTGTTCCAATAAAGAAAAATAAATATAATTTAGACGTTAAATACGAAGCATTTTATTTATGCCTTTACAAACTTAATGTACTGCTACTTATTGTCCACAACTCTTCGATTTTTGAACCAAAATCGTGACTTTCTTGTTGGACATTCTTTAAATTTGTTTATCGTTAGTATTCACGGAATTAATTTTTGAAATCGTCGCTCAAGTGACAGGGATCACCGTGTTAAAACAAGTCTCACCAAAATGAGTTATTCGAAATAGAGGACCGCTAATTCGAACATCGACCATGAGATAACAAGCTATTAAAAAATTATCATGATCCGGATGTCCTTGAAGAGTTATACTCACCTCGACGGTTTGAGCAGCTGAACCACACTTAACACAGCTTCAAGTTGATGATAAAGTGATTAATTAATTCATACCAGACAGGATAGACAATATATTAAAAATAATAATAATAATACCTAGGTTTTTATAAGGCGCATTTCTAATACTATGCGCTATGCGCCCTACATCAGCAGGAAATACAGTAATAAAATTATATGAATAAAATAAAACTGGCTGACTTATTTTTTACAACAACAATAATAAAATGGTATCTAACAAAAATTATCCCTAAAAAGAAATGTCTTTAATTTTAATTATATAGCGCTTGAATAAACACAGATATTTGAGGAAGATGTGGGATTGGATAATTTCCTGGATCGATTGTATCTCGTCATATTAAGTTACAGCTGTTCCAATTTCAATTGCATATTCCATAAGCAAACGTTAAAACCTTCGATTCCATCTCAGAGTCACCGTGCATGGACAAGCTACAATCCTGGACAAAAGTCTTTAAGACACTTAACAACATATCACCCAGAGACAAAGATTTTTCAATTTTTAATTCATTATTTATTACATCCCCCCCCTCCCCTCCCCCCCCCCCCCCCTTCCCCCACAGACAATGTTGACATGTCGTGGATGGGTGCAAAACAATGTTGAGTTGTTTTGCCATTCAACGCAAGTAGACGCAAAGTTTTCACCGTTTGATCACTCGTGGCCAACACAAGTCAACGCAAGTTTTTTTTTTGTTCACTTTGTGTATTGAATTGCAGCGCGCACAGCCTGGGAACATTAAAATGGCATTATTTTTAGCAACTTGCGTGCACTTGCGAGTAAACTTGCGACTCCAGCCACCAACGCAAGTTCATATTTCAAAACGTGCGTCTCTGTTTGGCCAGGACTTTAGGCCATGTGTCGAACTAAATTCAGCGAATTAAATTCATGACAAGTTCGACAAGTTTTATTTTCAGCGTTCTCCGTGACTAAAAGACTCGGTCGAGTGGCTCGGCTAAACCGGTAGGATGAGAGCTGGGGCAGAGTTCTCGTATTCTAACGGATGATACGAGTAGCTCAGCCAATCAAATTGCATTTGCATTAGAACACTGGTAGAATTCTACTAGTTGTTAATTAATGTCTTATTACCGATTATTAGAAAGATAACTTGTTAAAAACAGCTGCAATGGTCTGACAAAGTCTTTTCCACCACCAAACCGCTTTCGACAGGGGCATATAATAAATTATTCATATTGTTTTTAATGTCAGCTCACAAACAGTCATTCTTCGTTTATAGATAATTAAAAAACTGTGCTTCGAAATATTAGAAATCGAAGACATGGTTTCTGAGTAGATTATCTTGGTTCTAGCTGTTATCGTTGTGATGGTATAAAAGCCAATTAAATCATGTTATTTACATATGATACGTGTCCGCGTATAATAATTTTATAAAAAGCGGAAAAAGTCGGCCAAAATTTTATTGACGAACGCGTGAAAAATAAAAGGAACTTTAATTTTCATTCTCGAAAATTAGCGGTAGGGAAATTAAATTATATAGTTCAAGAGTTTAATTTTGCATCACCTACGCGGCTATTAGGTAAAATAAAAAATAAAAACCATCTCATGAGAGTATGAGACGAAGTGTACACATCGCCAAGAGGAAACAAAAGTGCAGGTGAAAAACGTCGCCCGTCTAGTTCCGATAAAGAAAAATAAATATAATTTAGACGTTAAATACGAAGCATTCTATTTGAACCTTTATAAACTTGTCTTTCTCGAAAATTAGCGTGAAGAATAATTAAATTAATTATATAGTTTAATAGTCCACTTAAAGTAAAAGTCAAGGTCTAGTTAAGCACCGACATTGAACTAAAGAAATATAATTTTGAATGACCACCTCTAACTAGTGAGATATTTTGCATCACCTACGCGGCTAAAGCCCCGATTAAACGGTCTCAACATTCTCTCAACATTTGTTGAGAGCCGATGTTGAGGTCGTTTGACCACCCCTCTCAACATTGTTGAGAGAGAGTTTAAATTCATTTAAACGTTGCCTCAACATCTTCAAAACAACTGTTTTGTTCTTGAAATGTTGAGAGGTTGTTGAGGTCGTTTGACCGGCATGGTCTCAACATGACTCAAAAAATGTTGAGAGAATGTTGAGCCGACAAACTGGTTGTGACCGTTTGATCGGGGCTTTTAAAGAGGTAAAAAGAATAGGAAAAAGCATCTCACGAGATGGAGTGTGCACATTGCAAAGAGGTAACTAAAGTGCAGGTGAAAAACTTCGCCCGTCTTGTTCCAATAAAGAAAAATAATTAAAATGTCGACGTTAAATACGAAGCGTTCTATTTTTTTTCCTTTACAAACTTAATGTGCTGCTATTTATTGTCCACACTTCGTCGATTTTGGAACCAAAACCGTCACTTTCTTGTTGGACATTCTTTAAATTTGTTTCTCGTTAGTATCACGGAATTCATTTTGAAATCGTTGCTCAAGTGACTGGGATCACCGTGTTAAAACAAGTCCCACTGAAATGAATGGCCGCCCCGGGAGGGCCGCTAACATCAGCCATAAGATAACAAGCAATTAAAAAATTATCATGATAAAATTGAAGAGTTATACTCACCTCGATGGTTTGAGCAGCTAAATTTAAGACAGCTTCAAGGTGATGATAAAGTGGTTATAAATAATTAATTCATGCCAGACAGGATATACAACATATATGAAACAGGAAGACAGAACTTTGAGAAAGACGTGGGATTGGAGATAATTTCCAAGATCATGTTTTACGTCATATTAAGTTAACAGCTGTTCCTATCGAAAAGGGCAGTGAATTTTATTTGCACACCTTTTAGGGCATATTTCATAAGCAAACGTTTTTAAAAAAACCTTGGATCTTCGAGACACCATGGCAAGCTAGCTATTCAAATATCAATGTCATTATAAATGAACAGCAACAGTCCGTTCACACGAGAAACCGCAAACTGGTTTCGAGCATTAAACCCTGGCCAAACGGAGACGCAGCGCAAGTACACGTCCACTAGCGACTCCGTTTGGCCAAAACTTGCGTCAACATGCAACATCACTAATTGAACAAGATCAAATTTGCACGCAAGTAGACGCAACACTTTCACCGTTTGATCACCCAACGCAAGTTTTTTTGTTCACATTACAGCATGTGCAGGAGCATTCAAATGGCTTTTTTTAGCAACTTGCGTGCACTTGCGAGTAAACTTGCGACTTCGCTTGGCCACCAACGCATATTTCAAAACGTGCGTCCACTTGCGTCTCCGCTTTATGTCGTCTGTTGCCTAGTTCCTAGGCCTCTATATTTCGCCGCGGTCAATCCGTTTCGGATGGCTCACGTGGTGCACCGAAATGAATTGACCGTGAAGGAATGGGAGAAAGCACAGGAACTGGGCAATGTCGTCTGGTAATTTGGACACATGCGGAATCCGGGAATTGAATGAAAAGTACTGGGATTAGCAATGAACAAAAAATAAACCATCAGTGCATTATAACTGAGTCGTAGCCCTATTTTGGGAATAGCGGCCACTAGCAGTATAAGGAATAGGTGGCCGACCGATGACGAGAGCTTCTACCACTCGCACTAAACAGTATTTAGTAATGAGAAGAAAAAAATTTACTCAGGCTATCGTATGAAATGATTATTATTGGTGGTGCAGCAAAGGCCAGATATCACGGAACAACCACCTGATGCCCAGGGGCTTGTTGGAGATGAAATATTTTCAATGGTCTGCAACAGTACCGGAGTTCCTCGACCATTGACAGAGTGGTTCTTTATTCCAATGAAAGGTGACAACCATGATGCGGTTCGCGTAAACACAACTGCGCCAGTTCTTCGAATGCCAAACCTGACCACAGCGAACGCTGGCTTTTACCCGGCGTATCACATCGAACGTTCGGAAATCGAACTCAATCGAACGATTGAGTTCGATTTAGTTCGGTCATCGAACGAAATCGAACTCACAAAAAAAATTGTTAATCGAACAAAATCGAACGTTCGATTAGTTCGGTCATCGAACGAAATCGAACTCGCACAAAAAAAATTGCGAATCGAACAAAATCGAACGTTCGGTTTTCGAGCTCTTGATTATAAGTACATAATAGATTCAGGCTCCATCTCATTTACAGGACTGAGTTGCCTATCACAGTGTGCTAATGAGACCCGGGATGACCATAAAATAAATAAATACTCCTGATAAATATAAAAAACAAAAAAATCGAACGATGACATTCGATTTCGTTCGATTTCGTTCGGAAATCGAACTCACAAAAAAAATACGTGTTCGATTTCATTCGATGACCGAACAAAATCGAATTTAATCGTTCGATTTAGTTCGATTGAGTTCGATTAAGTTCGATTAAAATTTCGTTCAATGTGATACGCCGGGCTTTTACTACTGCAACGTGTCTAACTTACATGGCAAAGTTCAAAGCAGAATGGCCAGGCTGGACGTTAAGGTTACCATATACCTTCAAAGGACAGAATTGATCCAAAAACATTTTTCCGCTTAGATATGTAGTTTACATGATGACCTTTCATATAAAGAAAATTCTATGGAATTCCGATAATTATTAACGGAGAAATACAGTGCGAGAGACTTTACCGGAAGTTAGGTGTGAGTGGAGTGTGAATACTTCTCTCACTGTTTTTTTCGAAATCTATTTCGGGCCGATAGAGGCGTCTTTAAAGAGTTACAACTCAAAGGGAATTTGAGCGATTGACCTCAAATTTGGACAGTATCTAGATTAACATATAAACAACAAATATGTGTCGTTGGGAGCCGTTTCCGCGCGATCACTCCATATTTTTTTCACCCTATTTAGAAAATGCTCTGTACCTTATCACTGCAATTGAATATGGGGAATCCCCGAC
Source organism: Desmophyllum pertusum (assembly GCA_029204205.1). Lineage (NCBI taxonomy): Eukaryota > Metazoa > Cnidaria > Anthozoa > Scleractinia > Caryophylliidae > Desmophyllum > Desmophyllum pertusum. Next base: position 25,150 of record MU825455.1, on the reverse strand, counting down.
ACGTTTTTTTAGCGCTTTGGATCCGGAAACCCGAGAACAAATCAAATTAGCAAACAACACAATTCGCTTTGAATTATAGCTTTGAAAAGCTGATTCGGACCCTTGTATTTAGACATCGCGAAAAATTCGACAATTCATTTTATCACAAAATGGTTAGTATATTTAGATAGCTCTATAAGCTTTAATTTGATATAGGGTTTTAGGTATCTGCAGTTTAATCCGGACGCGCTACATTTTTTTAGACTGGAGATACCCCTAGCCCCTGAAGGTACACGGTAACTTAATTAAGATTTGTTCCAGGCGTGCCAAGAATTGTAGTGAGCCTGAAGCTGAAAAAATGCATGTCTGCAACATATCCGAGAAACAACAGGTCACAATGCAACGGCAACGCGTCAGTTAAATCTCAAGTCGATTCCGGTGCTTTTGAATACATCACTCAGAACATGTTTGAGCTCATGAGATGGCCAGTGGAACAAATAGAAAGTAAGCACCACAACCCTTTTCCTAGTGCTTCTGTTTCGTTTGTTGTTAATGGCGACGACTCCTCCATACCAGAAGGAAAGAGGCTCGAGGCACGGAATAGTTTTGCACTGTCAAGACGACGAATGGGAAACAGCTTGAAGAGGCTTTATTCTGCCTTAGAGGAAGAAGGTATGAAGTTCAAATGGAAAAATGTAACCATCAGTGGTGATAAGGAGAGCCTTGTGTTTGGGTTCCTTACCCAAAGGTGTCCAAATGGAACGAGACGTCATGAAAATGGATTTCTATGTGGTAAGTGTATGTGTCATGTTACTCCAAAGTTATACATAAAAAAGTTCATATTAAAAATCCACTTTCTGAACAGATCGGATTAGCGTAAAGACGAACATGGGGCAATTTTATATATTTTGATAAGTGACACTCCAGTAAATACCATAAAATTCCAAAAATCAACCATGGTCTTAGTTTTTATCTGAAATACCTTTTGGTAAAACCGGCTGTAACTAAGCAAAACAAGCTCTTTGTAGTCGTCAAATACATACATACATCCATAAACGTTATTTCCACTTGATAGTAACTACAAAGCTAAATTAAATTAAAATCAAGTAATTAGTTAATTTATGATATGACTGAGAAAATTACTTCATTGTGATTGGCTGACAGCAGGCAAATTTATCATTAATTTTTAATTTGCACTGCAGTGCAAATTAATGTTGCCGTGGCAACGGATGTGACGCAGGGCCGGCGGCAATTTTGAAAACAGTCAAAATGGCCGAGCGTTTCCCCTCTTCAATCGCGGCAGCGCCAATAGAATAACTAAAGCAGCCGTCAGAAAATGCTAACACGACCTGCTGAGTACGTATATAAAAAATTGGGCAGAATTACGAGGACATAACGTAAAGCTCGAGGCGTATTCTGCAAGTAAGCTCGATGAAATTGTGTAAAGTTTTACGCCGAATTCGAAGTTGTTCGCCCAAACTGGAAAATTTCGGAGTTTGTTAACAACTACCTCATTGCACTACAGAAAGAGTGTCAGCTTTCAGCTGTGTTCTGACGGTTTTATCGCTTAAAGGACTAAAAAACGTTCTGTACGAAGCAAATTTCGTTTTCGTGGCCACCAACGCAAGTCTGTACGCAAGTTCAACTTGCGTCTACTTGCGTCTCCGTTTGGCCAGGGCTTAAAGGCTCGTGCAATTTTGAGAGAATTTTCAAATACCACTTGTAGTGTAAATCCTTAACTTGCACTCACATTCGTACGATTACTAATACTAATTTACAAAAAATATAAAAAATACATAGATGTTATTGAACTAGCTTGCTCAGTCCGTATTGGGAAAATATTGGTCTCGTTCTTTTTTTGCAAGTTTATGGACCGAGCCGAAGGCGAGGTCCATAAACTTGCAAAAAAAGAACGAGACCAATATTTCCCAATACGGACTGAGCAAGCTAGTTCAATAAAGTTTTTATTATAATGGCTTTTTTAAAAACTTGCTGATAAATTAATGCAACCATTCTCGGCTAACGCGCGCGCGCCAAAGCTAAGCATAGTCTTGCATTTTTCAGGCCACTTTACGAAAAGTTTAACCGAAATTGTCCGCCAGACACGAGGAAACATGTTTCTACTTAATAGAAAACAATTTTGCAAAATACGGTCCGTATGACCAAAATATCGGTCCGTATTGCAAAATACGGACCGCTCAGGGAACCAATCAGAATGTTCCTTTTCGTCGTGGACCAGTTTGCCATATAATAAATGCTATTATTAAAAACTGAACCATTGGATAATGCATTTCTAGAGTTTTGATTGGCTTAGAGGCCATGGGATATGAGCCATTATACCATGAACGCATCGGCGAGAAAGAGAGCTGAATTTGTTCTCTCTCCAGGGAACAATGGCCGCCGGAGAAAATTGTTTCACGGCAGAATTGACTGAAGACGGAGTAACAAAACTGCTAGAAAATGCAGCAAAGTTTGGAACGAAATATTTTATGGGAAATGCTTGTAATTGTACAACAAATGCAACTGAACGAGCACTATTTATAAAAGGAAGCCTGAAACAATTTACGGGAAAGTCCAGAAACCAATACAAATCTGCACAAATTCGTTCAAAATGAATGAATTACACTACAAAATATTTAAGCTTAACCTAGTACCTTGTATTTCGAAGAGGCTTGTTAATTCCAGCTGGACTAAGCTTTTAAAATCAGCACAATAAATATCCATCAGAGACGAAGCATTGAAAACAATATCACAGTTCGTCAAGCGTTGGTAATGGTACAATCGAAGCCGGATCACTTCACATTGAAATTATCTTGAAAGGTCACTCTTTTTCTCTCCATCCATGTAGATATTGACTCTTTCCTTTGCTCTTTATACTTCAGTGAGCTTGATTTCAACAAGGCTCAGTTTCGCTCGTCTCAACACAATTCTGCACACGTGCTGGACGTGCACGATTTGCTCGCCGTATAAACAACCCGTTCAGCTGTCCATCAGTTCAACTTGTAAAATGAAAAATGTTCAGCTCCACATTTCCACAATTTTCCAGAATATACGAAGAAACAGCGAATATTAATCCGAAGAAAATTCAGTCTTGCAGCTCTATTTTCATTCAGCTTGTTTATCGAACTGACCGAAGACAGCGCCGGTCGCCAGACGTTTGCCGCCGTTTTCATACAAATCATACTTCATTTAATCGAACTGAAAAATCACTCAGTCGATGTATAGTCTTGTTTAAAAAGTAATACCGAAGTTTTCACCTAAAGTAACTAAAGATTTTAATAAAACAATTATTCCATTCGCCCTTGTTGGATACGAGATGATTATAGCCAACTCGCGCTACGCGCTCGTTGGCTATCTATCATCTTGTATCCAACGCGGGCTCATGGTATAATTGTTAATTATTATATGGCAAACTGGTCCACGACGAAAAGGAGCATTCTGATTGGTTCCCCGAGCGGTCCGAATTTTGCAATACGGACCGCTAAGATGGACCGTTAACGAACAAAATTCACCTAATTCCTTTTATTTTTTTCTCAGTGCGCGAGCGGGCGGTATCCTGCGAATCCTGCAATCTGATTGGTTCCGGGAGCGGGCGGTATTCTCCTATCTCTGACCACGGTCACGGTAACCGAGGCTTCACGGACCATTTCAGCAACGCGCGAAGGTAGACAATTTCGCTGAGCTTTTTAAAACTGCCAGAATGCGTTTAATACTGTAAGACCAACAAAAACATATTAATCAAGCCAATATTGGTCCCGGGAGCGGGAAAAATTGCCCGTGAACCCGGCGGAGACCCGCGGAATCGTAGCGTAGGCATGCGCTACAAGCGAAAACATTTTAATTCAGCAACGTGTGAAGGTCGATGCGAAGAAGCTTTTTACTGAATTTCTCGCATTATTTTGCTCTCTTATCGTTGTCAAGTGAATGGAGAACTACGCAGTGGAATTAAAGAGCTTGCATTTCTTCAAAAAGGCGAGTAGTCATTTGATTTTAACCGACATAATTTAGTTTTAGTCAAGTTTGTTGTTCGTTTTTGGAAATCAGTTTTACGTTCAAACTTGCGGGTTTTAAATTACAATTCACCGTGTTTAGACTCAATTCCTTCGTTTTAATTGTTTAATTTTGCTTTTCGTTTCTCTGTTTTCCTAAACAAACCTTCCGTTAATTTTCATTCAATAAATAACTTTGTGGCTACCGGTATTCCCGTTTATAATTCTCGGCACGTATCAATTTTATGCCGTCGGCTTTGAAAGAGCTTATGCAGCATGCAGGCGAAGTTTGTCAGGGCTTCGCATAAAATGAAAACTGCAAACTGCCACCGAATGGCAAAAATTAGATTTAACATGTGAAATAAAATTGTAGTATAGGTAAAGACTGTAAATGGGAACAGTTTTGCTCGAAAAATGCTTCAGTTTCATGATATTTGTTTACGGCAAGAGTATAAATGTATGGAAAATTTCCGAAGATTGTCGTAGAATTTGACGGCGCCGGCTTTGAATGGTTTTTGTGAAAATGGAAATAGCTTCTCGTTTCAGCTGCTTTGTGATGAAATGCCGCTCTAGTCTCCATTTCTGTAATTACATATTTGTGGTGTAAAAATTACTCGTCTGAGTTTCTTGTTACTTGGGTTATTTATTCGGTAGTCTTCTGAGCTACATGTACTAGCGCGCGTGAAAAACAGATTTTGCAAAACAAGCCTGAGATTTCAATATTTCTTTATCAAATTCAAACGAAGTACGAAAAAAATAAAAAGGTTATTGGCCGGCCTAGGTCGGTCCGTATTGAGAAAAACTGTGCCCTTGGTCTTGAGTGCGGCCCTCGGCCTAACGGCCTCGGGCCGCACTCAAGACCACGGGCACAGTTTTTCTCAATACGGACCTCCCGGCCGGCCAATAACCTATATTTATTATATGGCAAACTGGTCCACGACGAAAAGGAACATTCTGATTGGTTCCCTGAGCGGTCCGTATTTTGCAATACGGACCGCTAAGATGGACCGCTCACGAACTCATTTCACCGAATTCGTTTTATAAAACATTGAACAAAAGAAAATTGTTTTCAATCAAGTAGAAACATGTTTCCTCATGTCTGGCGGACAATTTCGGTTAAACTTTTCGCAAAGTGGCCTGAAAAATGCAAGAATATGCTTAGCTTTGGCGCGCGCGCGTTAGCCGAGAACGGTTGCATTAATTTATCAGCAAGTTTTAAAAAAAGCCATTAAAATAAAAACTTTATTGAACTAGCTTGCTCAGTCCGTATTGGGAAATATTGGTCTCGTTCTTTTTTTGCAAGTTTGTGGACCGAGCCGAAACTTGCAAAAAAAGAACTCGACCAATATTTTCCCAATACGGACCTCACGCTAGTTCAATAACATCTATGTATCGCGATCCACCTATAGTTTTGATTACGAGTGAGACGACATTATTTTGCGGTAATGTCGTCTCAAATGCGTACCGGTGATTGGTTCTGAAGATACAGATTGGCACCGGGGCACTGAATTGGGTTCCTCGCGTACGCATCAAAATTCAAAAGTTTTCTTCGATTAACTCCTCGGCAATCGTTTATATCTTGTCATTTGCTCATTTATGGAGTGCTTTATTCGCCGGTACAAATTGCTCAATCTAAAAGTTAGCGTATGGTGAGTATTAAAGTCATTTATTAATATTTCTTGTAAGAGTTTGTTTACCGTTTTCACTTGCTTTCGCGATGTGCACGCGCTAAGTTGTAAAATCAACTTTTTCGGTGCAAAATTGGATTATTTTCCCATTTCATTGCTGTTTGGTACTTTAGAAAACTTTGTCGGACATAATTCTGAATTTATTTTGTTTCCATAAGCAATTTGCCGGCGAAAAAAGTACGACTTTCTTCAAGACGATAAAATGCTTTCGCGTTCAAGTATTCGTGTACATTACGTCGCGAATAGTGGGAATTTCTATTTCAATCAACATCAACTGATCTTAATTTTTCCTTTAATTTGTCAACAAATGTTTGAATCGCGATACAAAACTAAATTCGATTTTGAGACGACATTACGGCTTTATAATGACGGCGTTGGGAGAAAATATATTCCGTATTGGGCTCCGTTGCTTCGCGACTCCGCCCAATACGGAATTTATTTTCTCCCAACTAGCCGTCATTATAAAGCCGTAATGTCGTCTCAAAATCGAATTTAGTTTATATTATTGAGTGTCAAACAGTTTGAATTCCTCAATGTGGTAAATGAACAACAGGCATATTTCGCATTATAAAAGCAAACCAATTTGTCATGTCATATGTGTTATCGCCGTTTCATCACATTAACATATCTACTTACCGGCTTAGGATATACTTGCTACTAAAACAAGAAAAAACGGCCGAAAAAATCCTTGATAACGGGTCCAAAAGGAGGGAGTAACCAGGTACCGGACGTAACAGATTCTTTTCAGCCAACATTAACGGTTTTCTATAACATGAAGCCAAATTACTCCCGTTAAACAACTTCATTGAATATTTAAATTCCATTTCGATGCCACTTGTCAAATATAGGCCAGGCCATTTCCGAGTTGCTTTTTTCCTCTGTTCCAAAACGAGTCCTGGTGCACAACCTTTCATATGGAAACGAGTTTTACTTGCACATTTTACTGAACTTTTCTTGCGAATCAAACTCATTTCCATATGAAAGGTTGTGTACACCAATACTTGTTTTAAAGCAGACACAAAATACAACTCGGAAATGGCGTATAATATGCACAGCATTATCGATAAATTCCTGATACAACTTTGAATTTACTTTCTTGCTTATCTTATAACTTTTTTGGCTGTCCTCGCAATTCTACAGCCCCGTTTACGCTCTTTTTCTTTGGGCGCGCTACCAGCTGTGTTACACAGTATGGCACGTTAGTATAATTCAGTGACGGGGGAAAACTTCCCACTTTCCGTATATCTTACTGCCTGCTATTGCCCCTTCCTTAGTGGTTTCCGCCTCTTTGGTGCTTTCCCTTCAAAATATTACGAAATATTGTGCTTTCTTTTTCCTATTTCTCCGGGGTTCCCGCCTCTTTTTCCCGCCTCCCGTAGATTTCCCGCCCCCTTTACTCCCGGGTTCCCGTCCCCCGTAGACTCCCCCCCCCCCCCACCCCCTAATCTACTCCCGGGTTCCGTCCAATTTATCCTTCACGCGATTCGTCTTAGCTCACTTTGTGTGTTTCATAACCTTTAGATTTTAATGTTATTTTACCATTTCGATTCATTGGAGCGGCTTTCCTCTCTTTATCATGACGCGCAACAACGTCAAATTATAACAAACCGAGGCCTTTCGATTTTTCGATTCAACTTCAATTTAAATTTTAGATTATACATTATCAAAAATAGAATGAATGTTTTTTTCGGTTCCTTCAAACAGGCAAACCGTCCAAAAAATGAGAAGATAAAAATATTATAAATTACAAAATCACCAGCCTCGTGTGAACTCGTAGGATACCATGAGAAAAAACTATTGTACTTTGGAATATGTTAACAGCTTTCTTACCTAATTTCAGATACGTGTATAGAATAGTAAACGAATTCATGCAATGCAATGAATTAACTGTTTAGGACCTGATAAGTTTGAGGTTCAGCCGGGGGGGGGGGGGGGGGGGGGGGGGTACTCCCTGAAATTTTTGGTGGGGGTGTGCTGTCTGCTTCTTGAAACCTTTACTCTATTTCAGACCAAAATATGTGATTTTCTATACCCTATTTCAGACCTGACCCAAAAATCGATACCCTATTTCAGAGCTATAAAATTAATGCACGTGTCTAATACATGACTTCAGCTACCCAGGAATGGGTTCCATTTGCGCAAACATTTGAAAAGGGCTTCAAATTCCCCGATTTTAATGCAAAAAAACAGTTTCGTCTAAAAGCCAAACCAAATTCCAGACCAGAGTGCACAAAACATACCCTATTTCAGACCAAAATGATCAAAATCTTTAACCTATTTCAGACCAAAACGGCTCAAAAACCATACCCTTTGGGGCGGCACAAACCTATATAGCTTATATAAGAGAATACCCCCCCCCCCCCCCCCCCCCCGGAGGTTCAGTTACTTGACTATTTTTAACGAAACATTTCCAAATCAATATAAATGCATACGAAAAACTACAAAATGTGTCAAGGTACTTTTTTACACACCACCGTTACGTGTTGAAAGTTCAATTCTACACACCATGCCAGCGTACGTGTTGAATAAAATTCCCTCAATCAATTAAACCATATTGGAAAAACTAAGACATCCATCATAACATTTTTAACACTTTTTCATCACATTAGATCATATATATTACTTACCATGTTTAGATATCGCTGTCACTTACAAGTGAAATGAGCGAAAGAATCTTCGTCAAAAAAGTAAGCAGTTATATAACAAACGGAACGGATCCTGAATCCGCCAACACTTAGCCAAATAAAGTTAGACAAAGCCAAACCAAATGTTCACCCGACTAACAATGGTATTACATAATTTGAATTGTATTTTGATGCAGTTTGTCAAAAACGCTATATTATGTTTTACAATAAACGTCACGTTTATCAAGTGCTCATTGGTTAGCTCCCATGCATCATCAATGAAAGGACGACAGGAAGATAAGACTTGCTCGCACTTCATTTAATGAACTTTGCCTCGTTCTGAGGCAATTTTTCTAAATTCTGGTCGAGTTTTCTTCTGAGTTGAATTTCCTATGTATATCTCTGTTTCGAGCAAATAAATGGAATATATGGAATATACTCGATGTTCTGCTTCATAGCATGAAATGATACAACATGGATCGTTCGCCTTATAAAGAATAAAGGAGTCGTACAGAGGCCATATGATCTCATAGGAAACCCTGCGGCTATTGGCATGAACATAACATTTATAGTAACTTTTACAGCGCGCGCATATGTGGTAGTAAAATATGTTCATGTTTAAACTTCTTCACGCTATGCAAGTCCTTCTACGCTTACAACATGTTTTCAGTTGAACGAGTATTTGTCTGTAGTCTCGACATGTCATTACAAATATTCTGCGCTGCAGAATATTGCAGTTCAATTTGAACGCCGTAAACTTAATACACCCCAGGCCTAAGAATACCGCCGTAACCACAAAAGCTGAATACAGCTTCAAGTTCTTCGCCTTATTTTCGGAGGGTAACTCGCGTTTTAAAATGTTCAGGCATAATTTTGCGTTTTGAAAATGGGAAGGTGTAACCGAGTGAGAATATCCGTGTGCTAAGTGCTAAACACAAACAAGCTGTACGATCGTCAAAACAAAACCCCGTAACGAAATGCAAAACAAAAACTTTCTTCAGAGTTAAACCTATAAATATAACATGCGCGCTTATAAATAAATATTTGGGAGGCTTTTTATCAGATCAATTCAGTCTCCATGTAACTTTATCTTCTGTTGGAGGGGTCTTGCTTTTAGAAGTTTAAGATATTTGTTCATATAATAGGTCCAGAGGGAACGTGGCTATATAATACGTTCACGACAATTTAATATCAACATACAATAATGAAAATTGGTTTACAAGTAAAACGGGTATCATGCGCTAAATTCTACTAATCTAAATACATAGCATTTCTTTCATTAGGACGAATACAATCGAACATCGTTATTGGAGATACTTGGGTGTTGTAGCAGTAGCTTATAAGCTTGCATGGATGTTGGTCTTTCCACGCCTGGAATCGCATAATGAAGATTCCTGATCAACAGATGTCCGTATTATAAATAAACATCTTATACGACTTTTGTTCTCGCCAAGTGAAGTGTCTGTAAGAACGACTGCCGTGGAAAGAGGATCAATTAAAAATAGGTTGAAACACCGTGCTCGTCAAACTTTTCATTGGAATTTACTCGTTTTCATTGTCGCTTAATACTTAGAAGATATAAATTACATTTAATTAATATAAATTATGCATACAACCGAAAACCAAAACTAACAATTTTTTCTCCCCTTTACAAGTAAAAAACAAAAGCGACGCGATATGTAAAATTGCTCAAAACTCAAAAACAAAACACATTTCTTTCACTTTTACATACGGATACTATTAATTTTTGTAATATATAAACAACGACTGAACTAAAAAAAATTATAATATACAAAGTTTCAAACTTGAAATTACATGGTTGCATTGGTTAAAATTGGAATACTTAAGAAGGAGAGGGCGTGGTCGAGGGACAGGATGCACCGGGTTCAAATCCTCCATTCTGAAGACTTGATGGATTTGTTACAAGGCAGTCTCTTGTTTAGTACCTCGGCTTCACTATTGTTAGCACAGCATGCACATTTAAAATAAAGCTATTTATACAATTTGATTTATTTATGCGAAGAAAATTTTATGTAGTCCTGGGTCTATAAACAGCTATAGTCGAAGTTGTCTTCAAGTTATATATCATCTGTTACAATTCTGTTCTTTAGTTTCTTATACCGTGGACCTAAAACATGTTTTTTTATGGACTTTGCCTGCTTTGTTCTCTCAAGTTATTGTTACGTTCCTGTTCGCTGCTTTCAACAGCTTTGGCGGGCACGTTGTAGTATGGACTGGATTCATCGTGCTTGCTCACGTCACAGTATGGTACATCCCTCGTCATAATCACCTCCACTCGGTCAATCAACTGCGAGAAACTGGGACGAGTGGCTGGATCTTCATTCCAGCATTCACACATCAGTTCATATCTATCATAGACAAGAAAATAAAATCTGATAGTATCTTTGGTTTTCGTTTAAGCCTCGAATCGAACGTACAAGGGCCGGGAAGCGGGGGGAGGTGTTGGTTGGTTGGATGAATGTTTTTCATTTATCCCTTCTGGACATTTGTATGCGTCAGCTGTTGTCCGCAGTTTTTTACGTTGCCATGGCACCCGTATATGGGAACATTGCAGTATTATTACATATCCCATTGTATCAATTTTTGCTTTTTCTGACGGCTTGATGAAATGGTGAAATCCAAAATGGTGGTATTAATGACGTCATGTGACGTCATAACCAACAAATAAACATCTCATCTGATAGAGCGAGCTCGAGGCCATCTGCTATGGGCATAATGCGTTCGTCTTATAATAACGAAAATCCAAAGGGGGAGGGGTGTTGACTTTGGATGCACGATGGTTAAATCACTGATGAACGAACTTTGACTTTTAACAGGATCGACACAAAGAAGGAAAAACAAATTACAAATCTTTGTTTACGAAATTTTCACCATTCTTGCCAGCCAATAAAATCGCGGCGAATTACCTATCGACTGAAATCTCACTTGACTCTAAATATAACTTTTATGACTATCAAGTTGTCAAAACGTCAGTTTGCCAACAACAGTTCTAGCCTTTCGAACACACCCTACTTCGTTTACATGTACTTACACTTCATCACTGCACATATCAGGCCTTTCCATGCGATAACCAGTCTTCAGTAGTCCACACAGCTCTGGATTGGTAAACGTGGGGTATGGAACACCTCCTGCATTGCATCAGAAAATAAGAAAGTTAAGAAACCGTACAAATATTCAGGACAAATTTGTTCTGAATTGAATTCTCGCTTTAATATAAGAAAGTAAGTAATTTCTGAACAAAGATGAAGAAATTAAATTAAATTAAATAATAAACAAAACGGACTGAGTTCATTTTTGTCTTACCCATGGTGGCCATTTCCCAAAGAATAATACCATAGGACCAGCTAAGTGAAATTAAAATTAGAAAATAAAATAAGACGCACTATATTTTTAAAAGTATTCAACACAACTGTATGATAATACCTTTGATTTATTTTCTAGGTAAGATTTAATATACTAAAATTTAAAACTTTTGAATGCAGAGGACCACTCAACATAGAAATAAAACGCTGAATAGCGCGTCTTGTACTGTTTTAGGAAAGTACCTATTCAACACAATTGAAAATAGATAAATGTTTATTTTCGTATATGTGTTAAGGTAATGCAAATATTTTTTATGTCATGTGACAAATCAATGTTTCTAATGTTTCCAAATATGATAGAAAATAAGGAAGGTAAATTTAGTAAGGAAACTGGACCTGAAGGGGGAAAGCTAATTCACTTCGAGTTAGCGGAGGTTCAGGTTATCAAGAGTCAACTGTAATGCCATTACACAGAAATATTCACTCACGTATCACTCTTGATGGTGAAAACGCTGTCGAAAATCGATTCTGGGGCCATCCATTTCACAGGAAGCTTTTTAGTCTTATTTGCGTTGTTACACGTCTTCGTAGATTTGAGCGCATCAACCCAAAGTCTGACACTTTGACTCGACCATCGCTGCCAACCAGGATATTACGAGCTGCAAGGTCACGATGAATGAAATATTTCCTCGGCGAGGTGATTCTAGTAAATATTTTGAAGAGATTCGAGTCAAAGTAGACATTTTATTATGGAATAACATGAATAACTATAACGAGGCTTAGTTCGCCGGCCACGTTTTGGAAAGAAGGTTCACCCCACCTTGAGCATTGACGTCACTGAATGGCACTTGCCCTAACTCGTTCCCAGGATCTTACGCATTATGCTAGACGATATGCAATAAAAATCATTGTGACGAGGATTCGACGCTCATATGGATGTCGATTCAAACATGTTAGAACAATAGAAGAACACTCGTTTCTAGTGTCAAGAAAAGTGTTCAAAATTATTAACGAACGCAATACTAGGATGAACAATTAGCTCGCCTTTTTTGCCGTTATGCGGAGAAAGTCGAGTGCGATCAGCGACATTTTTTTCCAAATAAATAAGTCAATTGTTCATAATTATTAACTGTACTAAAGTTTTACCATTCCTTTTTGCTATTTGCCAAGCAAAACAAAACAGCCGCTGAGTAGAAAAGCTGTCTGCCTCGTCATCGTCATCATCAAGATTCTCAGTTGATAGCAACATGGCAGTAGTGTTGCTGTTTACTTGTGATGTCGATGGCATCGGCAACAATTCGATGTTTTCTCCATCGGTATAATTTTTAGTATTGTCCTAAAGAAAGAAAGAAAGAAAGAAAGAAAGAAAGAAAGA